>OY757916.1:71900894-72000894 GCA_963585895.1 Sepioteuthis lessoniana | reverse complement strand
AAAATAGTGGGACAGACTGAGCTCTTCAGCCTTGGTGAGGCAACTAGTCTCGGAGAAGGAAAACTCTAAATTCAAACCTGTTAAACTCCGCTTAAAAATTGACCCCGTGTAATACCCTGCCTGAGCGGAGGGGTTGGTAAATATGGTAAATATGGTTAAGGGCAGTTGTGTGTTAGTTTTTCACTTGTGCCCAATATTTGTGGTTTTATATGAGGAACTCGTGATGTAACAGCTATAATCTGAGGAAATGGGCTCGATGATCCGAGTTCAATTTCTGGATGAAGTTGTTTGCATTTCATTTCGTGCAAATGAAAGTGAGAAAGGTGTTAGGAAAACTGGGTTCTTTAACTTTGATATGGCAATGGGTTTAGAAGAAAAGCTTTTTTTTTTCACATTAGCTGTGTCACAACAGTGTGGCAGGTATATGGTAAATGCATACTTTTAGCCTTGTGTAAATGTTTAGTCCATGCGTAGTGTTAATATATACCGGATGAATAAATAAATATATTTATCATCAATAATTAGAGAAATTGTGCTTTATTCGGTCAATTCTAAGCCTGATATAAGGCCATAATGTTTCAGTACTAATTCAGTAGAAGACTTGATGTAAATATGTCATACCCGAGCCATTGACCTAATGAGTAGTGTTCACCAATGGTCCGGGAGACCTGGGTTCAATCCCGAGTCGAAACATACCAAAGACTTAAAAAATGGGATTTGATGCCGCTTTGCTTTGCACTCAGCATTATAAGGTAAGGATCAAGGGTAAAGTGGCGCAATCCAGGGAAAGGAGTAGTGTCCTTCTCTACTCCTCGGTATGGTTGCTATTGAAAAGGGAGCTTTCGGGTCACTCTCGACTAAGGTTGATAACTTTATTTTACTTGGATTAACCATCTGCGCTATTATAACTTTCTTAGTCGTAGATGTAAATACATTAATATGTCAAAGAAAGTGAAGGGGCGTATAGTGTTTATTTTTAGTCGCGTCATTACCCGGTTTAGATTAGTTGATACACATCCGCCTGAACCTACTTTCCTCCCTCAGCTAGTTCTATGCCATGTGTTCTCCCGGTGGAATGTGTCATCAAACGTCTTTTAATGCCTTGTGAATGATATATCTTCTGTATCAACCATCAGTCAATTAGTTGCTTGTGGTTTGGAGGCTACAATACCCAAAGGGATCATTGAACACGGTGTTTAGATCTTTTTATGTTACTTTAGATATTAAATAGAATGAAAGTTACTATAAAATTCTTAATAAGTATAATCTAACGGACACATTGATAATTAACATGGGGAGTCCCGTGAAGTATTGATTAAGGTAGTGGACTGTGACATCTTAGTAAGCGAGTTCGAACTCCAGTTGCGCTGTTGCATTCATTTTAAACAAATATCTTTGGAAAAAGTGTTGACACTCTTGTCCTTCCTAGCAAGAGTTAAATAGTTACACAACTGTTCATCCACAAGGAAGGATTTTAGCATTAAGTTACCCACGAAGGTTTATATGCCATTAAAGCAAAAAATCCCCAAAAAACTGAATATAATGACAATTGAGGATATGTTGATATATCAAATACACAGCTGAATGAAAATAAACGCACAATTTCCTTCATAAGTGGCCTGCAAAAAAAAAAAAGACCTGACTTAACACACTGACCTTTTTCAATTAGGGGTTGTTTAAAGTTTACTCTACCAAAGTAATGACTTTAGAATAATTTGAATGGGGAAAACAAGCAGTTATGTCTACTGTCCTTAAAGAGTTCCTGGAAAAATTAGTAGAAGCAGTTCCCTGCTGGCTTGAGAAACTTGTGACAAACGCTGGTACCCTTAGTGAATTTTACATAAAATCTCTTGCTATATGCTTTCTTCAAATATTCATATTTTGTAAAAATTATAAGTTATAAATCGTACAAATTTTTTCATTCGGAATTACTTTTCTCTTACGCTGTAAATATTCAAACAATTATATTAAATCCACTTATGTTGTTCACAAATGTTATCTCAAACAAATATGAGTTATATCTATAAATACTTCCGATTCAATGATATTTTTTCATAAAAGCAGAACAGGTGCTTTATAAACTAAGTGATTGCATAGTGAGAGAAAGTGCTTATAAAAAAGAGTTGATTTCTGTTTTAATAGACATACAGCATTCATGTGAATAATCTAGAGTGATTATTTGATCAAAAGACAGTGCAGGTTGTAAGGCTGGTCAAGGAGGTATAATAATATCAACGTCTTAGTGCTGTATATAATTGTTATATCTTAATTTTCGGATCGTTTATACGTTTTACGTAAAGGTTTGCATAAGTATAGGATTCATAACGAGTTCATTTTTCCCGTGTGTCTAATTTATATCTTTGTCTATCTTGGTACACACACACAAACACACACACACACACATACATATATATATATATATAGTTACACTGGAAATTATTCATATCCCTGTACCATTTTACAATATTTAAAAAACAAGGTTTCAATAAGAGAATGTTTTTGATAATGTTTATACCAAAATTTTTTAAAGTTATTATAGAATAATACACAAAATCGGTGCCTTTGGAAAAATTCAATTTTGTTGAAATAAGGAACAAGAATTAAAAATGACGCATATTTATATTCATTCTTATTCATCTCAATAACCAATAGCGAAATCCTCATTTTAATAACTGTCTTAACGCGTTTCCTGTAGTTAACTACTAGATTCTTTCAAACATCAACAGAAATTGGAGGTGTCCGCGGTGTAATAGTTATCGTCGTAGGAAATGGACACGGCGATTCGAGTTCAAATCCTGGACGAGACCGATTGCATTTCACATAGCATTAATACTGTTGGGAAAGGTATGAATCCAATTATTTTCCCTCCAGCTATGGGTAAATAGTAGGACAGACTGGGTTCTGGAGAAGAAAAACTCTGAATTCAAACCTGTTAAACTCCGATTAAAAATTTACCTTGTGTCATATCCTGGTCGAGCGGAGGGGAGGGGTTGGGTTAATAAGACCAACAGAAATATTTGACCACTCTGCTCTTATTCTACAAGTTTTTGTGGGTTCCTATTCTTGACATTTTTCTTAACACCAAGCCACAAATTTTTGATTGAGCTCCGGTCGTTGGGTTGGCCAATCCAAAACGTTTGTTTTTTTAATCTTTCAGCCTTTATTAACAGATTTGGCAGTATGCTACGGGTCGTTATAATGTTGAATCATCATACCAGATCCTATATAGAGAGGTTGAGCAGACATTTCAAAATTTATCTCTTAGAATTTTTACATATTCGTCTTGTTTCATGATTCATTTAACCATCTCAAGCCCTCAAGTTCCATTCACGGAGAAACAACCCTAAAACATAAGATTCCCACCACCATGTTTCATAGTTAGGTTAGTGTTTTTATGTTTAAAAGCTTCACCTTTTTTCTCCAAACAAAAGAAAAGTTGTTATATATTGACCCTCGACCGAGCCGTCAATCAAGAGATGCACCTGTGTAAATAAGCGGAAGAACAGCGAAAGCAGGTGAACGTTAAACAATAATATAACCAAGGCACAGACGGCTTGAGTCAGTTGGGGATATGATGCCAGCGTGAGAGTCAGCTTGCAGATTGAGGGCATGCGGCCCTCAGTGACCCACGGTTGAGAAACCCAACCAAGATAAGAAAGAAGTACTGTTGGGTCAATATAGCAGTCTGTCTCCATTTCCAACTCATTTCTCACACACTAAAACACCACCCTTTAAAGAATAAAGTGTGAGAGATTATATTTTTATAAAGAATGTGTTCGTCCGTTCATTGAAGTTCGTATATTATGTTTGATTATGTTCCGCATATATTTGTGTATGTATGTGGCTATACAACAAAGTCCTTATGGCCGAAAACTTCAATCTTTGTCTCATCTGACCATAAAACTGATGACCAGAAGCAAGTCTCTTTATCAATATATTTTCTGGGAAAAGATAATCGGGCTTTTACGTGTCTTGCATTAAGAAGCGGTGTTTTCCTTTGCCTACATCCTTCTTAAGTGTTCTTTGTTGTGTTGATCTCGAAATTTCTATTCTATCCATACTGAGATTTTGCAAAAGCACTTTTCCTGTAATTCTCAGGCTTTTACTGATTTCTCACATGAATTGCCTTGCCGATCGAAGTGGAAGTTTTTTTCTTTCTTCCTTGTCCTGTAAGGTATGAATAATGTTAAACTCTTAAAATTCTGTATGATACTTTGAACAGTTGATTTTGGGATATTAAATCGCTTCGAAATTGATTTGTAGCCACTACTATGCTTATGAACATTTACAATTTTTTGTAAAACTCGACACAAACGTTCTTTTTCTTTACTATATTGTATTTACGTGACTAAAGTGATGGTAACGCTAAATAAAATAAAAAAGAAGTTTGTAAAGTTGGCAACCGTAGTCGAAGGGTGACCAAAGGGCTCCCTTTTCAATAGTTACTACACCGAAGTGTACGGGAGGGCGCTACTCCTTTTTTTTAGGTTGCTCCCCTTTACCCTTGATACGTACGTTATATTGCTGGGTGTTAAGTAAGGAGGTATCATTTACCATTTTTAAAGTCTTTGGTATGACGCGACCTGGGATTGAACCCAGGTCTCCCGGACCAGTGGCAAATACTCTACCTGCTAGGGCAATGAGACGAGGGGACATGCTCCATAATTAGCATGAATATCTCCCTTAATCAATCAAAATCCACTAATAACCCAATATTCGCATCGATACTGCTATATGGATGTACTACATGGACTCTAACAAAACGGCTGGAGAAGAAGCTAGACGGCAATTACACAAGAATGATGCGAGCAATCTTGAACAAGTCCAGGCGGCAACACCCCACAAAACACCAACTGTACGGCCACCTGCCTCCTATCACGAAAACTATTCAAGTTACACGAACCAGACATGCAGGATACTGCTGGAGAAGCAGTGACGAACTCATAAGTGATGTTTTGTTACGGACCCCCACACATGGCCATGCAAAAGCATGACGACCAGCACGAAAATACATTCAGCAACTATGTGAGGATACGGGATGTTGTCCAGAAGACCTGCCTGAGGCGATGAACGATAGGGAAAAGTGGCGAGAGAGGGTCAGGGATATCCGTGCTACTAGCACAACATGATGATGATGATGATTACTTAGTTTGACTACTAGTACTTTGCAGAAGGGTACGGATAAATATAAACATGCTTCATTTTTAATTTTTGTATCATATTTTTACAAAATAATTTCTTGAAAATCATTTATTTTGCATGTTATTCAAGAAAAACTTAGAAAGTTTCGATATAAGTATTATCAAACAATTCTGATTTTACAGGGGTACGAATTATTTCGGGTGTAAATGTGTATATATATATATATATATATATATTTGTATGTGTGTGTGTGTGTGTGTGTGTGTGTGATCGCATGTTTGTGTCGATTTGGCTATGTATCTTATTATGTCTGCCAAGTACTTGTCAGTTAGCCTAAAAAAGAGTTGGGGAACCCCTGTGACTTCGTGGACTGCCATAGTAAGCGAGTTCCAATCTGGTTGCGCTATTAGGCTTTTGGACAAATACCATTGAGAAAGGGTATGAACCATCCTATACCTGAGATAGGGGGTGACTATTACCACTACTGACTTTCTACTAGGATATCTTTCGCAACAATAAACCACGCAGTCCGTAAAGCCATTAAACAAATAAACCAAACCAAACCAAACCAAATCAAAAAGAGTACATGATTATTCAGTAGAATCTAACTGACCTCAATCGGTTCGAACTCTGTCTAGCTTAAGGATAGATAACGTAAAACTCGTGAGCTTTTACTTTGTTTTATTATTGTCCTCTTTTTTACCCGAAAAATATCATGATAGTTCAAGACATTTTCGAGCAAAAACCACTATAAAGATTCTATTGATTAAAAACGCCTTTAAGGTTACATTTTAATCATGATATATATATATATATATATATTGAGAGAGAGAGAGAGAGAGAGAGAGAGAGGGAGTAAAAAGCATTATGAACTAATAGTCTTAATCGAAATTATTCATCCGAACCAACCCAATATTTTAGTTTTGTTTATTGTTAACAGTTCCGCCAAAGAAGGTGTGACTATCTAACTGGCCGGGGCATGCATTCCCAGCCGAACGATCGTCTGACCTCTTCGTTGTGTTGGCTTTCTCTGCTGACTGAGTTGAAATACATGTCTGGGACGATTCCACAAAGAAAGAAACAAGGCGAAAACACAAAATGTTTTTAAAAGAAGTTTGTTTGCCCTTTTTTGTTCACGAAATCCCTAAATTTAAAACTACTCTGTGTATCGGTCTATATCTTGTCCTCCCCTCTGTACGAACTCTTCTCTATTCTTCACAGCCCATCTCGGAATCTGGTCTTGTATTCGCCTCACTTCTTTTTTCTGACTCTTTCGTGTATCTTCTTTGACAAATGGGTCTCTTCTAACTGACTGTTTTTCGCATCTCTCCTCTTGCGTCAGTCTCCCCAACTTCCGATGACAGATTCTCTCATTTTCACTGTCCTCTGGTTCTCCTCAGTGTCTCTCTTTTACCCCTCTAGAGACAATTGAACCTGTTAAACTTCTGTTCAATTTCTTTATATATAAAGAGACAAAATTTCCAATTTCCGGACCACTTTACGGGCATATACATACACACGCACATGCATACCAATGGCCAACCGACCACCATACACACGCATACATCCACACGCAGCCTTACACACATATATAGAGCTATGCCTATATAATAATGTCAGGAAGTAAATTAAGATAACGTAAAATAAATACTTTGTACATTTGATTAATGCTGGTATCTTCAAAACTAAAAACATATCTTATTTAAAAAGGTCTTAGCCTCATACAGAAGAAATCGGAGAAACAAGACAGTTTTTTACTAGTTTTATATATAGTTCCCACTGGCATCAACACACATAGTCCAACGATATTCAAATATTGCAATCCTATCATAAATGACAGCGATATCCTGGTTCTCCGAAAACTCCTCTACTGTAAATAAGTCCACATCATTGTTTCCAAAATGTCCAGATTTTAGTTTTGGAAACAGGAAGATGTCAGATGACGTTAAGTCTTCTAAGTAAGGAACATGGCTTTGCAACTTAAAGCCACAATTGGCCGTTTCATCAATTGAAACCTGAACAGCGTAAACGAGCGTATTATTTGGTTGCAAAAGCAAACCTGTTCTCACTAAAAGCTGAACAAAGTAAACGATCATATTATTCTGTTGCAAAAGCTGACCTGGTCTCAGTTTTCCTCTGCGTTTCGACTTGATTGCTTCTTTCTGTTTTGTTAATTCTAATGCATTATATATTCTGTTAATTGTTTTTTTCCTTTTTCTGGTCGTCTATAATAACTATGTCTATAAAATTCATAAAACAGAAGCCATCATCTTGTTAATCTTGCTCCTGGTTGAAGAAACAGAGTATTTCCCATGTTTTTTTTTAATTTTCGGTTCGGGTTGGAAGTGATGAACTCTGTTTTAAATTGTGTCATTAATCTGGAGTGGAAATATTTACCATATTTCCCAACCCCTCCGCTCGGGCAGGATATGACACAAGGTCAATTTTTTAAGCGTAGTTTAACAGGTTTGAATTCAGATTATTCCTTCACCTAGACTAGTTGCCTCACCAAGGCTGAAGAACCCAGTCTTTCCTACTATTTACCCATAGCTGGAGGGATGATAATTGGATTCATACCTTTCCCAAGAGCATTAGTGCTATGAGGAAATATTTATTATTAGTCTGGAAATGTCAAGACTTTTCAGCTTGGGCAGTGACGTCAGCATTGTTGGGACTAATCTTGCAGTCATCTTGCTGATCCCTAAGATCTCAGTACCTGAACATATGACAGTAGACTTAGTTATCTGCCGGACAGTAAGATGTCTGTCATTCAAAAATATACGGTGAATGGGATCAACTGGTTCGTCTTTGGTTGAGGTATTTGGATGACCTGAATAAGGGTCATTTTTTTAAAAATCCCTCTCCCACATGAATTCCGCAGTACTCATCTTATCGTTGCATTGGAAGAGGATTCCTCTGTAAGTATCAGTAACATGTCCTGATTGATTTCATTGGGTATATACCATTCTTTTAGAGGTACTTTTTCTATTTTTAGATTTTTCGTACACCTCTCAACAAAATACGGGCACCACCACACTGAATTTAAGAACAAAGTCTGGATTGGTTTTTCTAATTTCATAAGAAGTGGTTGTGTGATGCCACAAAAACGGTTCAGCTAAGGTCCTTCTTAGTACAGGAGGCGTAGAACTGTTTGAAAGACCTTCGTACATTCATAAGTACCTCTTCTCAAGGAATTTTTCTGAATTAGTATTAATTTACGTTTTATGTTTAGACGTAAATACATTGGTGAAATAGTCTCAGACTCTGTTTACTTCTTTGATTCATACATATGGGTTACCAGTCCTTTGTTTTGCTATATAAATACAATGAATTCAATAACGTCAGAATCAAACTAAATCAAAACTATGGATTGATAGCTTGTGTACACGTATCGGGGAAAGAAGGAAATCAGAAATCATTTAGATTGGTTTGATTTGGTTTCTTTGTTTTTAATGGCATATCAACCTTTGTAGGTTATTTAATGCCAAAGCTTTTCTCCTAGAAGAACAGTAGTGGTACTATTTAACCCATAGCTGGAAAGATAAGGGGGCTCATACCTTTCCCAAGGGTATTTGTCCGAAAGTGAACATAATAGCGCGACTGGAAGTCGAACTCACTTACTACAAATCCGCAGTCCATCGCTTTAACCATTACACCACGAGAACACCCCAAAAAATCATGTAGAGAAGACCTCCCAATCTACCAGAATGAATTCAATAAAAATGCAATTAATTTCAATTCTGAACAAAAGAAATTTTGCGTGGAAAGCACCCAAAATTATGCTTGACAAAACAAAAACAAGCAAAGCAAAACATACTGAATTTTTATGTGACGGGGCTAGAAAAACTTAGGAGTACGAAATACTTCTTTATCAGTAGGCTACGGATTGCGTATATTGTTGCATTTGATGTAATGTCTTCATTGTGTAACTTGATCTGCTAATGAAAGATATCGACAAACACATTTTATGATTCCCACGTTTATTCTGATATTATTTACCATTCAAACACGCCTTCTTGAGTAGAATTTCTATTTTGATACCGTCATTAAAGAGAAGAAAAGTAGCCTTCTTTAGTATGGTAGCCCAAATAGGCAGAGAAACGGTTAAAGCTACTTCAGGTTCTTTACTACATCTGCTCATTTCTCTATGTCAACTACAACATCATTTTTTATTCACTCGAAAACCCTGATCGTCGATCTATTAACCAATCTCAACTCAGATACGCATTTATAATTCCAACTAACTGCTTTCAAAATTCTCATTATTCACACCAGTAATATATTGCCTTCAACTGCTTTATTTTTTCTGCCATTGAAAAGTTGTTGAAACCAGAGTTAAATTCACTGAGTGACCGACTAGTCATCAATATATTATTAGCAATGTTAAGTTATTTCATTTCATTTTATAGACTATGTCTTGATTTATCTTCGAATGGTTCATCAACTAATGAATTATCTAACACTGAAATTTGACTTATTTATAAAATGTTCGATTATAATTGTAGCTATCTGTTCAATGTTGGCTTCTATCGAATTTTTTAAAACCTTTAATTTGTTTTCACAGTTATATAATAACAAGTATTCCTACTGAATATAAATAATTTTCGCACAATTGTATAGTTTCAAGTCTTCCTATCAAAAAATGAAAAAAATATATTCATTTTGATTATGACGAGGCTCCAGTAATGCTGGAGATTTGGGGAATGCGGAGTACCTCATCATTGCCATTGCTTTCGGGTCGTCTCTGACCTGGAGTGGTAGGACGTGATGGGATCCAATCTATGGATCGAATGAAACTGTTTGACATTTAAACTGTGAGCAAACAAAGGAATTGTGTTAAATTGACTTGTTTTAAATAGAACTGTTTGTTCATTTAACTGTGAGTAAATAAAAGACGGTGTTTAATAGACTTGTTAGTGCTAAATAGCAAAACATGAAAACATTTAACTGTGAGCAAACTGATGGTTAATATTATATAGAATTATTCGTATTTGATAGAAATGTGTGTAATTTATATATTTAGTATATATATGTATAGAGAGGATTTGGCATTAAATAACCAACAATTTTTGATATGCCATAAAACTAAACCAAATCAAATAAATGTGGTTATTACTTATGTCTTTTTGTCTTTTATATATTTATTTTTGTCTTTTATATATTTATATTTTTATATATATATCTTTTGAATAATCATTCAAATCCTCAGGATGATATGGTTCAAAATTTAATCTCTACCACTAATAATTTACAAGTAATTATGTTGGACGTAGCCAAGAAAATAACAAAGTATGACATTATAAATGATGCTTAGAGAGCGAGCAACTGATCTTTCATGAATCATTTACAGTTTGAACAAATGTGCTGATTGGGTCAGTTAAGTTGTTTTAGGAGATATTTGATGTTGAAAATTGACTTATTTCTGTATGATAATAACCATAGCATTGGATTTTAAAATTTCCATTGAGATCATTTTTTAAATCGTGCTGTTTGTTTGTCTATTGTAATCATTTGTTTGCAGTTATATGAAATAAAGTACAATAATATAATTTTCACAGTTATATTGTTTCAAGTGTTCATATACAATATTAAGTAAAAGTAAAGTTGGTGATCTTAGTCGAGGCTAATCCGAAGGTTCCCTTTTCAAAAGCTACTACACCGAGGTGTAAGAGAGGGCGCTACTCCTTTCCCTGGATGGCTCCACTTTACCCTTGATACTTACCTTAGAATGTTGAGTGTTAAGCAAGGCGGCATCAAGTACCATTTTTTGAGTCTTTGGTATGACTTGACCAGTGATCGAACCTTGGTCTTCCGGACCATTGGCGAACATTCTACTCATTAGGCCAATGGCCCTTGTTATATGTTTTCAAGGAATCAATAATCCTGAGTAAGTGACCATAGCCTTAAGTAACTGTTTTATATATATATATATATATATATATATATATATTTATATATATAATTCGTGGTAATATAATGAGTCAAGTATTCTTATCACCTACAAATAATTCTGAACCGAAAATTCAAAGAAAATAACGGAAATACTCTGTTTCTTCAAAGAGGCAACGTTTATTAACAAGATGATAGATTCTATTGGCCTAGTGGGTAGAGTGTTCGCCAATGGTCCGGGAGACCTGGGTTCAATCACAAGTCACGTCATACCAAAGACTTTAAAATGGTACTTGATACCTCCTTGCTTAACACTCTGCAATATAAGGTACGTATTGAGGGTAAAGTGGAGAAATCCAGGAAAAGGAGTGGTGTCCTCCCTTACATTTCGGTGTAGTAGCTATTCAAAAGGGAGACTTCTGGTCGCCCTCGACTACGGTCACCAGCTTTTATTTTACTACCTGGAAAAGGGAAAATATTTACGGAAACTACTATACATCAGAATTAACAAAACAGAAGTAAGCGATCAAGTCGAAACGCAGAGGAAAACTGAGACCAGGTCAGATTTTGCCACAGAATAATACGCTCGTTTACTTTGTTCAGGTTTTAGTAACTGAAACGTCCAATTGTGGCTTTAAGTTGCAAAGCCATGTTCCTTACTTAGAAGACTTAACGCCATCTGACATATTTCTGTTTCCAAAACTCAAATCTAACCATTTGGGAAATAATGACGAGGACATATGTACAGTAGAGGAATTTTTGGAGAACCAGGATATAACCGTCTTCTATGATTGGATTGCAATATTTAATATCGTTGGAGCATGTATGTTGATGACAGTGGGGACCGTATTGTAAACTAGTAAAAAAACTGTCTTTTTTCTCAGAATTCTTCCGGATGAAGCCATGACCTTTTTGAATAGAATGTTTCGAGTTTTAATAATAGGAATCAGCATTAATTCTATTTACCAACCCCTCCGCTCGGGCAGGATATGACACAAGGTCAGTTTTAAAGCGGAGTTTAACAGGTTTGAATTCAGAGTTTTCCTTCTCCTAGACTAGTTGCCTCACCAAGGCTGAAGAACCCAGTCTGTCCTACTATTTACCCATAGCTGGAGCGAGAATAATTGGATTCATACCTTTTCCAAGGGTATTAGTGCTATGTGAAATGCAATCAGTCTCGTCCAGGATTTGAACTCGTGTCGCCGTGTCCATTTCCAACGACGATAACCATTACACCACGGGCACCTCCAATCAGCATTAATCAAAAGTGCAATGTATTTATTTTACATAACGTATGAATTTTTATCTTAATTTCCTTTGTGACGCTATAATTTGGCCATAACATTGTATTTTTAACTTTCCATTGCAATCATTTATTTTAAATCGTGCTTTTTGTTTGTCTATATTAATAAGTTGCTAATAGTTATATGGAATAAAGCACAATAATATAATTTCCACAATTACATTGTTTCAAGTGCTCCTATACAATATTAATCTATACATAATTATATGCTATCAAGTAATTAATAATCCTGAGTAAGCAATTACAGCTTCAAGTAACTGTTCTTAATATATATAATTCGTGCTAATATAGGAAGTCAAGTATTCTAATCAAATTCAAATAAATCTTAAACAGACCTATTTGACCGATGTATGAGGCCTAATGGCAATGAAGAGGTACCCCGCTCTACTTAGAACTTCAGGAATGGTGTCTTACAACGGAACGTAGTTTTGGGTCATGTGACTTTATTTCTTTTTTTTCGTAGAAGGGTTTTACCTCTTGCCAAAGGGCGCAGTCGACGTATTCTAAACTTCATTTACAAGGTTAATAACATGCCTATCGTGTCTCTTATTGACAATCCTTGTTTCTTCAAAATCTCTAGTCGTCTTTATGGCGCGTAGCTAAACACTTTCCCGCTGTAAAAACTCTGAATTGCTGGTGTCAACAGGTTTATTCACTGTAGAAAGATGTAAAAACTGAAATGGAGAAATAAAATTTGCAAATTAGTTTCAAAGGAAAGAATACAGCAAATAAATGGGTCTGTTGTGGGTTTAATTTGAGTTTTAAAAATTAACTAGAACAGTGTCGCGAGAGCTGACGGAGTTACACGGTTATAATTCTAACATGAACAATCTAACTCAGTAACGTCTGAAAGCACTAGATATAGAGACGTAGCTAAGGAGTAAATAAAACATTTGTTACTAAATCTACAATAGCAGAATGGAATTAAGGTGAAATATTACTAACATAAGATAGACACAACGTTTAAAGGACCAGTGGAATAACAGGGAATTGCCAAAATGTGGTTATATAGAAATGGTAAGTAAGTAAAGTTGGCGACCATAGTCGAGGGTGACCCGAAGGCTCCCTTTTCGATAGCTTACTACACCAAGGTGTAGGGGAGGGCGCTACTCCTTTCCCTGGATTGCTCCACTTTACCCTTGATCCGTACCTTATAATGCTGAGTGTTAAGCAAGGAGGCATCAAGTACCATTTTTTGAGTCTTTGGTATGACTCGACCTGGGATTGAACCCAGGTCTCCCGGGCGATTGGCGAACACTCTAACCGCTAGGCCAATCATCAAAATATTCGTAAAAGAAGGCAAAGTCGTAAATTATGAGGTAAAATTATTGTGACACTAATGCAAAATAACTTATATAAAGGGTTTTAATGTTTTGGTCCGTATTATAGAGTTAACTCAGAGAAGGTGGAATCTACGTCTTGTTGCGTTGAAGGTGGAATATACGTCTTGTTTCGTTAAAGGTGGAATCTACGTCTTGTGTTGAAGGTGGAATCTACGTCTTGTTGTGTTGAAGGTGGAATCTACGTCTGGTTTCGTTGAAGGTGGAATATACGTCTTGTTTCGTTGAAGGTGGAATCTACGTCTTGTTTCGTTGAAGGTGGAATCTACGTCTTGTTTCCTTGAAATCTAACAGGAAAAGGATTCAACAGGAAGTTAATGGACCGGTGATAAGTTAAGGATTAGCGCCACGGCTAAAATAGGCTGCTAGGGTGAGGTAACTCTCAAAGGATCTTAAGCTATTATGTGTAACACGACAATGCCTGTCTTATCATAAGAATTTGATCATTTATCGGTTTCCATAAATGGTTCATTCAAAAACGTAACAATGCATAATTTCTTTTAAATACAGTGAGCTATGTAGGTGTCAATCACAGTATTTCTAATTAAGACACAATAGAATTTTCGCGTACACGATGTTTCACAATTTTTGAAAAAAAATAGTCGAGCACAAATCCAGTTTCACAAAAGATAGAGTAATAACAATTGCATTTAGAAAAAATAAAAGGATAAAATTTTGGAATCAACAACTATTTAGTCCAAACCCTGAGTTTAATGTATTAAGAGTTTCCCTTGAATACATATTCCAGTGTACGGCGTTCAGTTTAAATGCTTCGAGCAAATTATTGTGTGGACATTCCTCCTGGGTAATGATTCTTTTTTGGAGGCCCTGATGGTGAGGAATCCGTTGCCCTAGGATCTTCGCAAGTCCCATGTGTTTCAACGTTCTTGACCAACTTGTAAAGTTGATTCCTGTTTGAAAATGTGTTGCAATTGAACTTCCGTTTGTATCTTACTAAAACAGTTTTTAAAGACTTAGTTTTGAAATCTGTCTTCACACAAAGAGCTTCTTTTCTATCGTCCACGATTTCACAATATTTAGATAAATGTATCAAAATATTAACTATTTCCCCCGTAAGAATCCATGAGGTCGCTACATTATTTCAGCAACTGTAAAGCAGTCTATACTGTCTCAATAACAAATATTAATGTTTACTCATTTTGTGATGCACAGATTTCAGTAAAATAATCATAATATACCTGATTGTATTTATATTTCTTATCTACTTTCAAAATTTAATTTTTGAATCTCATAAATTGAAACATGAAAAAATTCCATGGATTAGTTTTCCTATTTGCAAATTAATAAACAAAACATCTTATTTTGCTTAATTCTTCCTGTTCTCCTTCTCTATATATGTCATCCTTTCATCAGTGTACTACTTCCTTGTTTCTGTGTTGATTTGATTTCCAAAAATTAAAGAAAAGAAATATGATTGTGGTATTTTGACTACGATCTAAAAATCTTTTAAGTTGGGATGTTCTAAAATTGCTCTTAATTTAGTTTCAGGTTGTCGAATCAACTAGAAACTAATTTGCCTTTCATCGCTGGGTAGATCTTGTGATAATTTATCCTATTAATTTTTTAACATTAAAAATGTTCAATATATTGGTACTTGTGTTAAATGTTATTTTATTTATGTTTGATTTTTTATACACATTGATTCTAGGATTTGTAATCTTTGTTCATCATTTTTTGATATATAATCATTGTATTATCACTGCGAATCTTCCTTCCATCAGAAGATGTAAGTTGGTCAGCGCTATTGTTGTGTTTATTATTTAAATGTTGTTTTATTACGCTTTTTCCATAAAGGCGATAAGTGAGGTGTATTTACTCTCCTCGGCAAAAATATGGTGTATATAGGGTTTGTGAGTTATGGGTGTTAATGACTGGTGGTTGGTCGTTGTTTCTTTCAAACCGCAATACTTTTTTTGTGGGGCTGCTGGTGATGTTAGCTGAAATGGAGTGAAAGAAGAAAGAAGCAAAGAGACAAGTGAATCTAATAAGAATCAACTTTATTGTTATGGAATTTCGCTACTCAGTATTGAAGGGGGGAAACCTCCTCAAACAAAAACCGCTGGGTTCATAGCCGAGGTCTGAGTTCTTTTTCCGTTTCGGCGACAGGAATACTCTTTCTTTTCCAGGCACGCTCAAATTGTTATTCCTATTAGAGGCCACTCGACGGATTGTTATTTATTTTGTATTCATTTGATTTTTGTGCATTTTTTAATCCGGTTTTTATTTTTCTATTTATTATTCAATCGGCACATGTAGCACAAGGTCAATTTATTCAAGTGGAGTTTAATAGGTTTTAAATTCAGAGTTTACATTCAATTAACTTGTTAATATAACTCAGATTACTGTATCTATTTCCTATGACTATGAGCGTCATACCATAGGTGCTTCATATATATATATATATATATATATATATATATGAAGCACCTATGGTATAACGCTCATGAGTTGGAGTTAGACTTCCTGATGATCCGATAAGGTGAAATTTTAGTAGAAGATTTCCAACTCGCGATTTAAGTTAATTTTATTATTGGCTCCACTTGTGTTGAGCACTTTTGTAATTGTAGCATTGCAGGATTCGCAGAAGGTTTTTAGTTTTCTTTTGACCAACTTACTGCGTATCCCTTGATTTTTTTCAAGGGGTCGGACGAGGTGGGCTTTTTCTTTCTTTTTGACCTATAATTTTTTCTTTTTTTCTCCGGGTAGTGATTCGAGATACTTTTATCTCTTGTTCCTGACGGTTTTTTTTTTCGTTTTTTTTCTGGTACTGTGAATGCTGGTCGATATTAGATTAGTATATATATATATATATATATATATATAAGTGTGTGTGTGTGTGTGTGTGTGTGTGTGTGTGTGTGTGTGTGTGTGTGTGTGTGTGTGTGCCAATTCAAGAACTGCATTATTTGAATAATATATTTGGATATTTTTCTTTCTGTAAGCAAGTATTTTGAATAAAGATTGATACATACTAAAATATTTTGATTGGTGTTTTACGTCTAAAGAAAGTGAAGTATTTTATTTCTGAATGGTTAATAATGCTTGGCACTTCTTTTACTTGACGGATTTCTTTTGTAAGTAATCGTCTTTCGTTTGTATGTCACTGTTCCTGAGTAAAGGAAACAGTGTCTGGAATATATTTACATATTTCACATGCGGTGTAGATTCAGAATCTTCAACGGGAAATCAAAAGAACATTTACAAAATAAGGAGGTTGTTAATGGCCAAAGATGGAAGGTTATGTAGAGGCAGGTTTAGAAACATAAACAATTGTACGTAGATACCACCAAAGGCGACAAATGTAGACTTATCAGTTGACCCATAACTTCTGTCGAGTATGAGTAGATAAATGGCCTCTATTTCAACCAAGCGAGACAAAGATTCCTCAACCAAAGAAGAAGAAGAAGAAGAAGATAAAAACAACAACAACAACAATAACTGTTTATTTAAGTCGTCTCTACCAAGGTTTTGTTCTCATCCTCTTGCTGAATGACCATAATAGTGGCTATCCAGTTCATTGCCAGGAATAAATGTCTTTTCAAACCACATACTATGCTATGCAAGGAAACCTTAAGCAAAAATAAGTTATAATAATAAAATCAGGTTTCGTGAAGATCTAGACAACCCTCTAGACAACAGCCGCCATTCCATTTGAAAAGTCTGCATGGATTTTTTTTCGCATGGTTCGAATTGTAAGGGTTTGACTTAACAAAGTTCAGATGTTAGAATATATTTTGACAGCCAAATATTTTGCGCCTTCTCGTGAAGAGTTAAACTACGCAAACTATACAGAGAGGTAAGAAACCACCTCCAAAAAAAATGGATGTCCAGGGTATGACACAAAACTGCACGTGATTTTCTTTAATTGGTACGTTCACTCTTGAGAGATTATTTTTCAACGAATCTTTCCTTTTCGTAAATCATTATAAAAATGTAGTTTTTGCATGATGGTTAGAGTGTTCGACAATGGTCCAGGAGACCTGGGTTCAATCCCTGGTCAAGTCATACCAAAGACTCAAAAATTGTACTTGATGCCTCCTTGCTTAACACTCAGCAATATAAGGTAGGGATCAAGGGTAAATTGGAGTAATTCAGGGAAAAGAGTAGCGTCTTCCTCTTCAACTCGGTGTAGTAGCTATCGATAAGGGAGCCTTCTGGTCACCCTCGACTAAGGTCGCCAACTTTACTTATATGCATATGATAACGAGTCTCTGGTTCTGAAGCTCTGCCGTGCGGGAAACAGCCCTTCATTGCTATTACTTTCAGGTCCCCTCTGAGCAGGGTAGCCTAGTCATCTGGGACTGTCGAAGATACCACCTGCATCTCTGCTGAGAGTTAAGCTCCCTCCCCACAACGAGTGACCTCGATATGACGTTAAACAATCTGATGGCGAGGTTCCAGTTTTGAAGATCTGGGCGATGAAGAGTACCACTTCCTTGCTCTTGATCCCAGATAATATATGTCCTGGATTGGTAGCACGTCATAGGGTCCTATCTATGGGTCAAATAGAGCTGGTCGACTATTTAAATTGAGCGCAAGACATGACTTATATTAATTGAATTGCTAGTGATACATAGCAATACTTGGAACTATTTAAATTTGTTGACTTATTCCAAATTGAATTGCTAGAAAAAGAAATGATTGACCATTTAACTGTACGCAAACAAATGACTGAAGATTAATTGAATTATTTGTTATACATAGTAATACTTAAAACTATTTATTTATGCTAAATTTAATTATTCGGAATAGAACTGATGGATCATTTAACTGTATATAATCAAATGACTGAAGTCAAATGATTCCAAATTAAATTGCTAGAAATAGAAGTGATTGACCATTTAACTGTACGCAAACAAATGACTGAAGATTAATTGAATTATTTGTTATACATAGTAGTACTTGAAACTATTTATTTATGCTAAATTTAATTATTCGGAATAGAACTGATGGATCATTTAACTGTATATAATCAAATGACTGAAGTCAAATTGAATTGTGAGACATAGCTATACTTAAAGCTAATTAACTGGGTGCAAAAAATTGAGAGCAGGCTTGTTTAAAGATATTAACAGCAAAATGTGTTTACAAATCATATATATTTGATATACATATATATATATAAACAGGGTTTGGCATTCAAAAAATCTGCAAAGGTTGATATACCATAAAACCAAACCAGACCAGACCAGATTTGAGCTGGGATGGTAGTACCTGCTACGGTCCCATCTATGAGTCACATAGATCTGTTTAAAAATTATTTCTATTCGAATTGAACGTGAGCAAAAAGGGAAAAAAATCTTTAGAAACAACAATACAAATGATGTATATATGACCGTACAATGTACGCAAATTTCTAACCACTAGGCATAGAATAACCGTCGACGGATTGATATGCCTATAAACTCAATCTTGCACCTTTTCTATATTAAAGCAGATGATTAGATTATACTGAAAAGAAGTTTTGCCCAATCGGCTGAAGCTGTAGAATACACCGACTTCTTCTCTGCAGAAGGGTAAGGCCCCTCCAACGTGTGTCCTGATATGACACTAAACAATCTGGTGGTTCCAGTAATGCTGGAGCTTATGGAAATGCAGAATACTTCTTCATTGCCATCGCTCCCTTGTCCGTTCTGGCCGGAGTGGTAGCAACTGATAGGGTGCAATCTATGAGTCAAATAGAACTAAACTGTGTACTTATACTATACTGAATTGCTTGAAATAGAACAGTTTTGACATTTAAACTGTATACTTTTTTTGAGCTGAATTATTTGAAATAGAACTGTTTTTGTCGCTGAAACTGTTCATACGCTAAACTGAATTGTTTGAAATGGGATTGTTTGACTAAACTGAATAGCTGGAAATAGAAATGTTTTTGACAATTAGATGTGCATTTATATTAAACTGAATTGTTTGAAATAGAACAATAAACCTAATTTTAATCAAGTATTATAGTATTATCATCATATGTTACAATTATATTCACCATCCTACTACTACCCTTGGGAAAGGCATAAAGTCCCTTGTCCCTATCGGCTTTGGGTCGAATAGTACCACAACTCTTCTATAACTATGACTTTGGAAATGTATAACTCACGCAGGTTAATAGGCCATTAAAACAAAGAGGCCAAGTTAGACCATTATCTTATGCTTTTTCAGACTAGATGCAATTCAAAGCTTAAAAAATGAACTTGCCTTCAGTACAATGATAATCATTCCTTATGTATATAAGTTGCTGTCAGGCTATCAATCCGATTGTCTTTCTTTTCACCTAATCTACTCTCTCTCTCTCTCTCTCTCAATATATATATATATATATATATATATATATATATATATATATATATATATATATATATATATAAAGACACCTTTATGGAAATTTCATTAATTTTTAAAGGTAAACGATTTCACTTTATTTCAGTTCTAATTCGGCTCTGTTTTTGAGGAACTGACCATTATTTTACGTGTTGCAAATAAATACCAACAATGTATGTGTATAATTACAAATATCACATAAAATAATGGTGTATGGTCAGTTGTCAAGTATCAGTTGTGCAAATTTACAGGCACAGCGTTTTGATAAATTGTATTGGGAAAAAATGTAGTTTAGAAGAAATATATAGTTATATTACAAAATATACATACCTAATCCACTTAATGTTGCCCTTTCCACACTTGGCATTTAATTCACTTTGGTTAAGTTTGTTACACGTTCGACGTCAAACTAATTTTGTGGCGTCAGATCTAATTAAATAAAATTTTATTTCTCATTGAAATAAATTAGTCCAATTTTGATCAACTTGCAAGTCTAGACTACTAATTTTTTCGCTTTTAATAGGTTTTATACCTAGAGAACATAGTTTCAATCAAAATTTGATTTATCCTCTGAACACTTTATGATTTCTCCCCTCCTTCTTAGGGTCGCTTTTGATTTACTTTGAAATATTTTCTTCAGTTTTGATGTTATCGTTTATATGTCTTTTAACTAGTCTGTCTTCCCAAAATATTTCCTAACATCGTCGAGCAGTTCTTTTTTTAAGAAATGATTTTTTTCCACTACAATAACACTAGAAACATTACATTCTTGCACGCCCTGTGCACTTGAAAAAGTACGGAGAGAGGCATGCCATCAATCTTCATGATGACAATTTGTTGTCGAAGTGCCGCTGTCTCTTTGTCGTGTTATGGTATGTCGAGAAACAGATGCAACTTTTAGAATATTGTTATTACTCTCTGAATAAGAGAAATATTGTCATACACCTGTGATAAATTTCTAGAACGTGACAAGTATCTTAATTATAGGCTTTTTCTTTTGAATAATTATCTTCTTTTCCATAATTTGTAATAAAAAGCGTGTTTGATCATGAATAATATACCAACTTATCCGATTTCAATGAATTTCCAGATCAAAGGCAAATTACTTTATATATATAAAACCCGATCTGCAGTAGTTAAGTTAAGCGCGCTTTTAGGAAATGTTTCTTTAGGTTTGGCTTCTTTGTTTAAATGGCATATCTACCTTCGCGGATTATGTAATGCTGAAGCAATCCTTGTAAAATGAAAATGTTTATACAATTTAAACCATATATGGAAATGATAAGAAGTTTCATACCTTTTCCATGGTACTAGTCCAAAAGTGACCATTTGAAAGTGCGAACTCTCTTACAACAATTTGGCAGTCTAGCACTCTGGCCAGATTTTTTATATATACTTAGTCACGTCCGTTTGCTTTATGTAAGTAAAGTAAGTAAAGTTGGCGACCATAGTCGAGGGTGACCTTAAGGCTCCCTTTTCGATAGCTACTACACCAAGGTGTAGGGGAGGGCGCTACTCCTTTCCCTGGATTGCTCCACTTTACCCTTGATCCGTACCTTATAATGCTGAGTGTTAAGCAAGGAGACATCAAGTACTATTTTTAAAGTCTTTGGTATGACTCGACCTGGGATTGAACGCAGGTCTCCCGGACCATTGGCAAACACTCTAACCGCTAGGCTATTGCTTTATGTAATATTCCACTAAAAAGCTAAAATCAAGATAATATTTATTTAGAAAAACAATCATATATATATATAAAGAAAAATTGATAACAAGGTAATCCAAGTAGAAGAAGAGAATTATTGAGTGGCAAAGTCGACACTATTGCGTTTCGTTTCTAATGAACCATCATCAGGACTATGAGGGATGATATTAGTGATGTTGAATCAATGCTGGTTGTGTAAAAAGTGCAAAATATAAAAATCTAGGAAAAAATTGTATAACAAGAAAAAGTTGGCCGTTTATGACAAGAAAAAGTTGTCCGTTTGATTTATGAATCAGCGTTTGTTGTTTTAAATTACGTCATTTGATTTACTAGAAATATTTGAAACAACAACCGTTAATTCCTTAATCAAACAGCCAACTTTTTCATGTCATAAATGGCCAACTTTTTTATGTTGTACAAATTTTCCCTAGATTTTTATATTTTGCACTTAGATGATGGTTCATTAGAACCGAAACGCTATAGTGTCGACTTTGCCTCTCAGTAAATCTCTTCTACTTGGATTACCTGGATATCAATTTTTCTTTACTTATTGTAGGATTACAATCCATTATTTACTCATATATATATTTTTTCAGGCTTTGAGCATCAAACACTTTGTAAATATTATTTGTTATTACTAAGTCAATTATACAATGTAAATTTTTATCCAAATCTTTCATAAACTCTTCCTCTTTTTTTTAATATCATTTACAAACTGCATTACTCATTCATAAGATTTCGTGCTAACTTGTAAATAAATACGGATTTCAGTTTATTTCGGGTATTTCATTGTAAAATCCCAAGATATCTTTTGCTTGTTGTATTCACTGATGAGCCCTTACATGTGAAAGTATTTCCTGCTTTTTGATCGTTTGCTGAATCATTTTTCTTCTAAGTGATCAGAAAATTTGATATAACTCAACCAATTTCCAATTTTTTTCCGCTCAAATTTCCATCTCATTCAGCTGAACAAATGACTTACTATTACTTATTATTCAGTAGAGACTTATTCAAGCAACAACACTTTGTAATAAACGATCCTCCATTTAAATCACTCCGATATCAGCTTTTGACCAGTACATTCATTAAGGTTAAGATATTGGAGACTGTTCCGAAGTTTGCAATGTTTTTGTTGGATACAGCTTTTATATCCATACAGCTTTGCAAGTGATTTTCTTTTTAAAGATATCTATTTGTTGGCGAGTATAGAAGAAGAAGAAGAAGAAGAAGAAGAAGAAGAAGAAGAAGACGTTTTCACTGATATATACTGATATACTAAGTTCATAGAAACCACATTTTGTTTTCATTTGCAAGCTGTTTGTAAACGAATTTCTTAATTGAGTGATTGAACAGATAATAAAATGCTTAGTAATTTTCATATATATATATATATATATATATATATATATATATATATATATATATATATACAATGGATTGAAAGACGATAAAAGCAGAAAATTTATGTCAAAGCATTCCAGAGAGAGAAAAAAAAAGGAAGGAATATTTAAACACATTGCATGTGCCAATCACCAGATAATTTTTCAAAAAAAAAAAAAAAAGACCGCTGATTGAATGATTGAACGATTATATACTCTTTCTTTGTATTTATATTTTTTCTTTTCCCTTGTTATTGTATTTTATTTAAAAAGCTATGGTTGTTCAAGCAACACTTATTTTACCATCTTAATGTCCTGATGAAGGTTTTAACGCTGACTTTCCTTTATCCTAAATTCATTACTTTTGGATTACTTTTCTCCATATATATATATATAGTTAACAAATTATTGTTCATACCAGATTAGTTAAGGACCACTAAATTTCCCTTTTTTTTTTTGATGTATCGTTTTTCTTTAGTTTTCTTACTGGTTTCTTTTGATTGGATCTTATTGATACAGAAGTTGCCAAAGGTTTTGCTTCCAAGTCATCATCATCATCATCATATCGCGCTGGTAGCACGGATATCCCTGACCCTCTCTCGCCACTCCTCCCTATCGTTCATCGCCCTAGGTAGGTCTTCAGGACAACAACCTGTATCCTCACATAGCTGCTGAATGTACGTTCGAGCTGGTCGTCCTGCTTTTGCGCGGCCATGTGTGGGGATCCATAAGAGTACATCTCTTATGAGTTCATCTCTGCTTCTCCAGCAGTGTCCTGCATGTCTGGTTCGTCTAACTTGAATAGTTTTCGTGATAGGGGGCAGGTGGCCGTATAGTTGGTGTCTTGTGGGGTGTTGCTGCCAGGACTTGTTCAGGATTGCACGCAGCATTCTTGTGCAATTGCCATCTAGTTTCTTCTCCAGCCGTTTTGTTAGCGTCCATGTAGTGCATCCATATAGCAGTATCGATGTGACCGCTGCCTGGAAGAAACTGCGTTTCATTTTATCGGTTAGGTCTGATTTCGATATAATCGATAGCCTATTGATAGCTGTCCGTGCTTTCGTTAACCTCGTTTCGATGTCCTTTTCGGTTGATTCGACGCTGCTTCCTAGGTACGTGAATTTGTCTACTAGTTTAAGTGGGGTTCCTTCTAGAGTGGAGATGTCCCCCCAGAAGAATTTTTTGTTGGTATCGTTTGTTTTTGTTTAGTTTGGATGCAATTAGTTTTTATTGGAAGGGTTTATTACGGGTTAGTTTGCCTTTGTTACCATGTTTGTTGCTGAGCATATATAATATGTTATCTCAAGTGTTGAATGCGATGTTATTTGTTTGGTTATTTTTTTTCTATTACTGAAGTTTACGAAGATTTTTAAGCATTTTTTTTTTGGTTAATGTTTGTTGTTATCAAATTTACCAACCCCTCCACTCGGGCAGGATATGACACAAGGTCAATTTTTTTAAGCGGAGTTTAACAGGTTTCAATTCAGAGTTTTCCTTCTCCTAAACTAGTTGCCACACCAAGGCTGAAGAACCCAGTCTGCCCTACTATTTACTCATAGCTGGAGGGAGAATAACTGGATTCATACCTTTCCCGAGGGTATTAGTGCTATGTGAAATGTAATCACTCTCGTCCACGATTTGAACTCGTGTCGCCGTCTCCATTTCCTACGACGACAACCATTACACTACGGGCACCTTTTTTTTATTATTTAACCGATAGCTGGGAGGATAAGGGGGTTCATACCTTTCCCAAGGGTACTTGCCCGAAAGTGAACGTAATAGCGTGACTGGAGTACGAACTCGCTTACTACGATTGCGCAGTCCATCGCTTTAACCATTACACCACGAGGACACCCCTCATTGTATTATAATTGATGAATATGTTTCGTATTTCAGTAGATGAAAATGTATCTGTGTTATTACTAATTGTTGTACTCTTTTATGTTTAATGGCACTCGTATCAGAGCGATGGTAAATAAGATTTATTAGACTCAACCACTTTTAACTTACACAAATTATACTCAAGCGCATTTCTAGAGACTTACATTAATTACATTCAACTACATTTTTAGTAATTTACACTAATTTCACATAATTAGAATTTTATTAACATTGATTACATCCAATTACGTTTTTACTAACCAACTTTAATTATAATCAAGAACATATTTCAAACTTCCACAAACTGCACCTTATTCAAATATTATTAACTTATACTAATTACACTCAATAACGTTTTTTTTTATTAAAGTATGTTGATTACACTAACATAAATTTTAACAATCTTACATATATTAAACTTAATTACATTTAACTAACTTGCGCTGATTATGCTCAAGTACATTTTAGTAACTTATATCAAATATACTCAAATACATTTTTACTTAATCTAGCAGGACCTTAGTACATTTTTGCAACATATATTAATAACACTTCAAGTCCATTTAGTAACTTACACTAATTGCATTCATATCTCAGTAATTTACACTAATTAAACACAGTTTCATTACAGTAACTTACTCGAATTGCACTGAAGAACATTTTATTAACTTATGCTAATTAGAATCAAGTACATTTTTTTGTAACTTACACTAATTACATACCATTAGATTTTTAGTAAATTACACTAATTGAACACAAATACATTTTAGTACCTTATCCTAATTTCCATTTTTAGTAACTTACAATAATTACAATTAATTACATTTTTCCTTATTTAAACTAATTATACCCAATTAATATTTAGTAACTTTCACTAATAATATTTAAGTAAATTTTTATTTACTTGCGTTAAATACACTCAATTAAATTTTATTAACTTTCATTAAGTAAACTCCAGAATAATTAAGTAACTTACGCTAATTACAATCGTGGGTAGAGTGTTCACCAGTGGCTCGAGGGAGAGGAGTTTGATCCTTGGACGCGCTTTCAGTACGGATATTCCTGACCCTCTCTCGCCACCCCTCCCTATCGTCCATTGCTTCCGGCATGTCTTCAGAGCTACATCCCATATCAGCACAGAGCAGCTGTATGTATGTTCGAGCTGGTCGTTCCGCCTTTGCTCGTCCATCTGAAGGAGTCAACAGGAGTACATCACTTATGAGCTCGTCCCTACTTCTCCAGCAGTGTCCTGCATATCTGGTTCGTCTAATTTTGATAGTTTTCGTGATGGGTGGTCGGTGGCCGTACAGCTTCTACTTTGTGCGGTGCTGCCTCCAGGGCTTGTTCAGTATTGTTCGCAGCATTTTTGTGTAGTTGCCGTGAAGCTTTTTCTCCATACGTTTAGTTAGCGTCTATGTAGTGCATCTATATAGCAGTATCGACACGACCGCTGCTTGGAAGAAACTGCATTTCATTTTATCGATCAGGTCTGACTTCCATATGAATGATAGCCTATCGAGAGCTGTCCATGCCTTTGCTTGTCGTGTGTCGATGTCTGTCTCGGTTGGTGAGACACTGCTTCTTAGACGGGTGAACTTGTCAAATAGTTTCAGAGCTACCGTTTAGTGTGGAGATGACGCCTGTTTGATTAAAGCACATATATTCCGTCTTGTGTGAATTGACATGGAGGTAGATGCCTGCAGCAGCTCGTTCCAGACTATGTAGCAGTGTTTTGGCTTGAGCGGGTGCATTTGCCTGAAGAGCTATGACATCAGTGTTTTGTGGGCGTCGGTATATGTTTTTGTGGGGTACATTCTGCTTCTTTCTTTTGCTAGCTCGAAACCGTTTGACAACGAATCATACCAAAGACTCAAAAAATGGTACTTAATGCCTCTTTGTTTAAAACTCAGTATTATTATGTACGGATCAAGAGTAAAGTGAAGCAATCCACTGAAAGAAGTAGCGCCCTCTATTACATCTCGGTGTCGTCGCTAATTTAAAGGGAGCGTTCGGGCCGCCCTCGACTACGGTCACCAACTTTATATATTACATTGTTACTAACTTACACTAACTGCAGACAGTTTTATTTTTACTAACTTACCATATATACCATTTTTACCAGCTCTTCCGCTCGGGCAGGATATGACACAAGGTCAATTTTTAAGCGGAGTTTAACAGGTTTGAATTCAGAGTTTTCCTTCTCCTAGACTAGTTGCCTCACCAACCTAATCTGTCCTACTATTTACCCATAGCTGGAGGGAGAATAATTGGATTCATACCTTTCCCAAGGGTATTAGTGCTATGTGAAATGCAATCAGTCTCGTCCACGATTTGAACTCGTATCGTCGTGTCCAATTCCTACCACGATAACCATTACACCACGGGCACATCCTCCTTTTTACTAACTTACACTAATTATTCTATAGTACATTTTAGTAATTTAGACTAATAACTCTCGATTAGAATTTATGTAACAGTGATCAATTATATTTTTACTACCTTACCTACGTACGCTCAATCAAATTTTAACTAATTTACGTCCAAAAGAATTTCTTGTGCAACTATTTCAAAATGTCTCTGAAACCGAGAACAAGGATGAGGTCTCTAATATACGATATAATATACAATTAAAAATGTTAAATTTCTATTAACACTTTGATCACAAATGTTAAAACATTTGTTTTTTATCTGTAAATTTCTTCTGAAATCAGTAGTAGTTCTACTTTTGAATCTAACTGAAAAAGACACATTCTTTAACCAACACACCTTCTTCCTACTGATATCATTTGTCATAGCAATTTTTTCCAACAACTTGGTTATCATCATCATCATGTCGTGCCGCTAGCACGGATATCCCCGACCCTCTCTCGCCACTTCTCCCTATCGTTCATCGCCTCTGGCAGGTCTTCAGGGCTACATCCCGTATCCTCACCTATCTGCTGGATGTAAGTTCGAGCTGGTCGTCCTGCCTTTGCCCGGCCATATGTGGGGGTCCATAGGAATACATCACTTATGAGGTCGTCTTTGCTTCGCCAGCAGTGACCTGCATGTCTGGTTCGTTTAACATGGATAGTTTTCGTGATGGGAGGTAGTTGGCTGTATAGTTGGTGCCTTGTGGGGTGTTGCCACCAAGACATGTTCAATATTGTTCGCAGCATTCTTATGTAATTGCCGTCTAGCTTCTTCTCCAGCCGTTTAGTTAGCGTCCATGTAGTGCATCCATACAGCAGTATCGATACGACCGCTGCCTGGAAGAAACTGCGTTTCATTTTATCGGTCAGGAATGATTTCCATATGACCGATAGCCTATCGATAGCTGTCCATGGTTTCGTTACTTGGTTATAGCTTTATTATATTTAGCGAGTCTAATTTTAAAGGGACAGCCACATATGAACAAGATATTTTAAATACAATATTTGGTTAAACTATTTTCTCAAATGAATTTGGCACTTGTAAAAGGGCTGTAAAAAACTTTTCCACCACAGAAAACGACCTTGATGTTGCAATGTTGTCAAAACCATTTGTTTCGCCATATGTCCTACACTCAAGAAAATTTTCTATAGCTACATAATTGGTGATTATGAGGAAGTTTATCCTCCTGTTTCTCATATTAGCGACAACTAAACATGCTTAGTTGCTACGTTGGATGGTGCTTAACTAATGTCACTTAATACTTCTTCCAGCTTCGTTGGATCACAGCTGATGAGTTTCACATTGTGTTGAAGACAAAAAAAAAACGAGTCCTTTTTTTATAGAGAAATAATAATTGGAATAAAAGTTCTTATCTAACTCTATCAGATGCTTTCCTTTAGTCATTTGGATCATCTGAATAAATTTTGGTGTCAACATCCTACTCGAAAAAAGGGTGTTGATTATTCGAAAAATATTTCGAAAAGTTAATGCAATCCCGCAAAGTTATTGATAAACTACTTAGTATTTAAAAAAATAATAATCAACAAGTTTACATAATGTCTAAATAAAGGCTTAACGATATAATCAGAGATTGTAGCAGACTGGAGAAATTAGAAATCTGGACACAGAGACAGACAAAGGAGAACCATGAAATATAATCAAAGTGTCATACAGACAAAATCCACGATAGAAAACATTTTATACCATATAAGAATTAAACGAGGGAAATACGATAAGTTTCCAGACTTTTTTCGTATGGGCATTTAAAATTGTCGTAAACTCTCGGAAATTCAGTATGTTATTGCTATACATCTTATGAGATCACTGACTAATTTTTATGATTTCAGGTTTAAATGAACAGTTACAGAAGTAATTGGAATACACCCTACTAAAGCCTGATTGTCACAGTCGGTGAATTTCAAAAATGGAATCTGGATGTGAGGACTCTTTAGAAGAACGATACGCAATAAAATTCTGTTTTAAACATGCGAAAAATGCCACGGAAACGTATGGAATGCTTAAGACTGCTTTTCGACCATCTTCCATGAATTGAGCATCAGTTTTTGAGTGGCATAAGAGATTCAAGGAAGGCAGGGAGTCTGTGAGGGATGTTGAGAGGTGTGGGAGGAGTAAGGAAGTCAATACACCAGAGTTGATTGGCCAAAGGGTTTGGGTTACTATCTTGAGGTTTTAAGGGAGTTCAGGAAGAGATTTCTAAGGAAGAGGCCAGCACTCTTCAAATCGGGTCAGTGGCATTTCCACCAGGACAATACACCAGTCCACAACTCCATCTTTGTCACAGACTATTTGACCAAGATGGGCATTAAGACAGTTTCTCACCCTCCCTATAGTCCAGACCTTGTTCCCAGTGACTTTTGATTTTTCCCTAAGCTCAGAGACTGTCGTTATGAGAGAATTGAGGAGATGAAAGAGGCTGTGACGAAGGTCATTGACACGCTCACACAAGAGGACTTCCATGGGGCCTACCAGAAGTTGTTGGAACGGTACAATAAGTGCATTGCAGCCGGAGGAGATTACTTTGAAGGGGACTAGAGTTTCATGTGTGTACTATCAAAAAAATGCCCATACAAAAAAAGTCTGGAAACTTATCGTATGCACTTCATAAATGTGAAAATCTTGTTTCTCAGAAAGAAATATGAAGGATATTCGTACAACTCAACATATTTTATTGCAGGAGGAAAACTAAATAAAAATAGATTTCATAGAGACTTGAGATACAAAAAGATTGAATGAATGCGTGTCAGTTGAACGATTCTTTATGGAACGTACCTGTGTGTGGTTTTTGAAAGAGGTATCTAAGTTTCAAAGAGACATACATATTTGAGAAGCTTTTATTCAGCTTTTAATGTGTAAAATTATATGTTGTTGGTTGAGTTTTATGGCATAGCAACGTTTGTAGGTTATTTAACGCCAAATCTATTTTTATACACTCAGGCAGTTCTGTTTCTAACAATTCAGTTTAGCATGAGTTCACAGTTTAATTGTCAAAAACATTTCTATTTCAAGCTATTCAGTTTAGTCAAACAATTCTAATTCAAACGATTCAGTTTAATATAAGTATAGATTTTGTCCACACACTGTAAAATGTCAAAAAGTTCTATTTCAAGCAATTCAGTTTAGCATATGTCCAGTGTCTATGCCAAAAACAGTTCTTTTTCAAAAAATTCAGTTCAGCATAAGTATGCAGTTTAGTTCTATTTAACCCATAGATAGGACTCTTATAAAGTGCTACCATTCCGGGCCAGAGTGGACCTGGAAGCAATGGTAAGGAAGGGATGCTCTGCATTTCCCAAAGCTCCAGCATCACTGGAACATCACCTTCAGATTGTTTAGTGTCATATCCAGGATACTCGTTGGGGAGTCTTATCCCTCTGTTAAGGTGCAGTCGGTGTATTCTTCAGCGCCACCGATTGGGCAAGTGAAATTATCAGATATTACTTTTAGGTAATAAATAATAACTTGAGATGACAAGTTAGTAACTTATAAAGCTTTATATTTTATTTGATAAAACTACACTAAAAATAAGCATTGCACTCGTTTTAGATTAAATTGTTTTAAGTAATTAAAAACGAGATATTTTTACTTATATTTTGTGCGGATACATTTACTGTTCTTGAATACATCATCAGCCGCTCAGGGAATATTTTTCATGTTAAATCTCTTCCTAATTCTTGCTGAGTCAGCTGGGGATGTAGAATACACCGATTGCACCTCTGCAGAGACGTAAGACCCCCTTCTCAATGAGTGTCCTGGATATGACATTAAACAGTCTGATGGGGAAGTTCCTGTGATGCTGGGGCTTTGGGGGATGCGGAGCACTCTTTCATTCCCATTGCTCCCAGGTCCACTTTGGCCCGGCCTAGTAGCACCTGATAGGGGCCTATCTATGGGTTAGATAGAACTAACAGCATACTTATGCTAAACTGAATTGTTTGACTGAACTGAATAGCTTGAAATAGAAATGTTTGTGACAATTAAACCATACATACATTTAAACTGCGTGCTTATGCTAAACTGAATTATTTGAAATGGAACGGTTTTTTGACATTGAAACTGTACTTACTCTAAACTGAACTGTTTGATATAGAACTGTTTTGACATTTATCTGTGTAAACAAAATTTGTACTTATAGTAAACTGAATTAGCTGAACTAGAACTGCTTGACTAAACTGAATAGCTTGAAATAAAAATGTTTTTCACAATTAAACTGTACTTACATTTAAACTGCGTACTTATGCTAAACTGAATTGTTTGAAATAGAATTATTTTCATAAAAATGGATTTGGCGTTCAATAACCTGCAAAGGTTGAATTGCCATAAACCCCAAACAAACAAATAAACAAAAAAAATCTACCTGATTCATTACCAAAATAAAAATTAAAAAGGGCAATCATCTATTCATCTCCAGCAAGATGAAAAATATTTCATCAGAAATGTCTAATACAACAGATAAAAAAAAATGACACGCACGAAGGCAGGAAGAAAAAAAAAAGATATTTGGAAAAAATAGGGACAAATACCACTTGGGTGTTGTATTACTGTATATGCAAACGCTACCCCGGTGGTTCTGCTCACAAAAATTCGAATTCAAAAGTAATATATACTGCTATTTAGAATGTCTTCTTTTCACACTCCTGCACCAGGAACGCAACATCAGCTGAAAAACAACTGCACACCATCTATCAATCGACACATCTGGTACCCAGAGTGCACATTGTGTCCGGGCTTAATTGACATCACATCCGGTTCAGGTGACATTGTCGGAATCCAGACACCACATGGTGGAAACCGATAATAGTTTCTTTCGAAAAACACAAAATACACCGAATGTATAGACCTATAGAATTTTCCAACACACTACTTACTCAAGCCTCGCCCTCCATACGCATATCGTGTATAGATAAATGAGTGTCTGAAGTACTTAAAAGAAACAAAATGTCTGCAGAAGGGAGATGGATATTCATGCTCACACACGCAAACGTATATGTACACAAAAGCGCACTCATATACACGCACACACATACTTACATATATATATATATATATATATGTGTGTGTGTGTGTGTGTGTGTGAGAGAGAGAGAGAGAGACACACAGACACAGAGACACAGACAGAGACACGGAGAAAGAGAGAGAGTGAGAGAGAGAAAGAACGTACGAATATGGATAAATACATCTACAGCTTGATATGTATTCATGGAGGTGCCCGTGGTGTAATGATTATCGTCGTAGGAAATGGACACGACGACACGAGTTCAAATCCTGGACGAGACTGATTACATTGCACTAATATCCTTGGAAAAGGTATGAATCCAATTATTCTTCTTTCAGCTATGGGTAAAATAGTAGGGCAGACTAGGTTCTTCAGCCTTGGCGAGGCAACTAGTCTAGGAGATGGAAAACTCTGAATTCAAACCTGTTAAACTCTGCTTAAAAATTGACCTTGTGCCATATCTGCCCGAGCGGAGGGGTCGGTAAATTTGGATATGTATTTATCCCCCCAAAAGATTTTGATCATACTGGATGCGGAAGCAAACATAGGAATATTCTGGTATGATAATAAATGACTCTATTATAAATCAAGATAAATTTTAATTCTAAAAAATACACAGTTAAATAAAATGATCGGCACAAAACGGTAAATTTACTTATTATTGCCACCATTTTTTCAATTATTTTATCAGCACGCCTACGAAGTGAGTTGCATGCCTCCAAAATAAATTCTTCAGACATATTAAACCATTCCTCCTCAATAGCTGTCTAATGCGAATCAATATGACGAAGGGAAGATGCATTTGTTTTGTTTTCTAAAACGCCCCCAAGGGGAATCAAGGGAATTCAGGTAAAGACTTAATAGACGCCATGAAGAAACTCTTATTATTTCGGAAATTGATTTTGGTTTGGTTTCAGCGTCAAGCAGATCATAGATTCTTTGTCGTTTCTTTTCTTGCTCACTCATCGTGGGCTAAATTTCGCGAGCTCGAACTCCAATCACGCTATTACGTTCACTTTCGGACAAATACCCCTGGGAAAGCTATAATCCCCCTCATCCCCTATCTATGACTTAAATAGTACTATGACTGTTCTTCTGAAAGGATGGATTTGGCATTAAATAACCGGAAAAGGTTGATATGCCATTAGTTTACAAACAAACAAGAATACATTTACTCAACAACTTCGCTATGGGCAAGATGAAACACAAGATCAATTTTTAGCGGAGAGGGGCTGATTTGATTTCAGAATTTTTCTTCTCCTAGATCGGTTCCATTACCAAGTCTATCCTACTATTTATCCATCGATGAAACGAGAGAAGAGATAACCGGAAGTGAATTGCAGTCAACCTCAACCAGTATTTGAACTTGAGTCGCCGATTCTATTTGCAACAGCGATAACTATTATACTTTGCTGTCAAAGAAGAAGATTTTGTCAAGAGTGTAACATCTTTCACCAACTAGTTCTCTAGCATGTAATTTCTATTTTGAGTCTTCGCTTTGCTCATTTGGATCATTTTTACTTCTATCAATATATTTTTTTCTAAAACTAAAGCTACAGAAACTGAGACACTGATAAGCATGATCAGGTTTATTTTTTGTTTATTTGTTATTTTTTTTTTTGTTTGTTTTCTTTTTGTTTTGTTTTGGGTTTTTTTGGTTTTTTGTTATTGCTGTTAGTTTTTTGTTTGCTTATTGTTTTGTTTTTGTTGTTTTATTTTCGTTTTTTTTTTTTTTTTCAAATTCATATCAGTGCAAAATCGAAGATGTTATCTGCTTCATAAAGACAATCACAAATCTGAATGTTCACTGAGGTTGACAAGACGTTACAACTACAACGAAGAAGGCACCTGATTCGTTTGGGTTTTGAAAATCAAAGATTTAATACTCAGTGTCTTTTCAGTATATTTTGAAAATTCAACAAATCTAAAAATTTTTCTGTTAATTTGTATGTTTGTTAAGAATAATATAACAATATTTTTTTAGTTTAATTATGGATATATTTATCTCTATTTAATGATTGCTTAAATTAAGGAGAAACAGAAATATCTACCATTTTAAACTGTCACTAATAGGTTTCTAGCTAACTTAGAAAGGTGGTAATGGTAGCTCCATCAAGTTAATGTCTTATAATTGATTATGTCTCAGACAATCTCAAAACAAAATTATGTTTTAAGAATGAACATGTAGGAGATTGCACAACAGACTGTCTCATAGTCTGGACATATTCAGAAGTTTAATAATTCTAATGACTTCCATGTGGCTTACTTTTAATCGATGAACCTGTGGTTTTGAAATTTGCAAACAATGGCAGTATTGATTTTCTATCCAGAACTGCATCATTCTGATGTGACAAGGAAAAGCTTTCTGTATAGCAGTTATAGATTAACTAGTCTTTTAAAAATGTCAAAAGCCAGCGCACTGTGTTCACCAGTCCTAGAAATGATTTTTGATAATCGTAGGTGAACATAAAATAGAAAGAGATCAGGTAGATGCAGCTACCATAACCACTTGCCTAATTTTAGTTGAACCACGCCAGTGATAGTTTAAAATATTGGAGGTATCTCTGCTTCACACTCTATATAATGATTGTTTTGCGTCAATAGACAGATAGAAATGCGAATATATTTGCTGAGTTTGTATTTGTTTAGAAGATCGCTACAATATTTTGGTGCTCTCGGATAATGAATCTTGTAACATTAAGAAAATAGTCTGTGAGAACAAGGTGATAAAGTTTCCTATACGGATATTGTATGGATAGATAGATAGATAAAATTAACTAAGATAAAAAATATATAATTGATAATTTTCCAACATCCTTCTCGTTGGAAAATATTTTGTCATGCTTACATTTATCTACATCATTTTCATTCTGCATTTTAAAGGCGGGAACTAAATAGCGATTAACAATACAGTCCGATCCGTTTTAAGTTAGCGAATTGATTGAATATTCATTAAATATAAACGTATCATTTCCATAAAATGTATTTCTCGATTAAACAATACTACCACATATAAATTATCATTTTTTAATTAGGATAATTAGAGCTGATACAAAAAAACTTATAGCTTTGTACGTTAGTCTTGCACAATAAAAATATTCACATAATTGTGATCGTATATTTGGATACTGGAAGCAAAATGAAATATACCGTTTTGTCCATAAATAATTACACATCGACAGATAGCTTAAGTTAGTTTTCTCTGAAACCTAAGATACGATTTTTTTATGAATGTTTTATTTATTTCCAAACCCAATAGCATTGAAGCTGTAACTAAACATAAAATTGCAATATTCTTGTAATCAAAAATAGAATTGTATTAATACATTTACTTACAAAAACCATCCCCCCCAAGCAGTATGTGACACAAGGTCAATTTCTAAGCGAGTTTAACAGGTCTTAATTCGGAGCTTTTCTTCTGCATGATCGCTCGCCATACCAAAGTTAAAAACCCTAGTCTCCCTTACTAATTAACCATATCTGGAGAGTGAATAATTAGATGTATCTCACGATACAAGCAACACTGTCCATTTTCTGCGATGATGACCATTACACCAAGAGAGCTTCTGCATGAATATATAAACGAAGTGTACTAATTTTTTACACACTTAAATATTCGTATTTTTCTGTTACAGTTTCAATGCAGTAGAGATTGGTAATAAACAATACCTGTTTATATTAATGTGAGTCTAATATACCACAATCCACGAGTAATAATAACCTCCTGGTTTATAGAATTTACAATTAAATTGATTGTTCATTAAAAAGGTTAGTGGTATACTTGTTTATATGAGATGCTGTACAAGATACAAATTCTAAAACAATTTTATTGATTTCAGAATTATCTCTAGCTCATCATCAAGTATATTCGATGCTGATCTCGTATATTGTATAAAACTAAAAAAGCAATGAGAATTAAAGAGTTTGCCTAATTGTCATCAATTACAAGTGTTATAAAACTTTCAACGCCCTTTCTTTTCGATCAGTCCATGCCCCTCTCTTCACTTCACGTCATCTCCTCTAACTTTGGTAACTTTGTTTCGCAATGTTACCAATTTCGTTGTCTTTTATCAACATCTCCGGTTTTTCTAAGTTCTTCTCTGCTGGGATAAAGAAGGACGACGGCATAATTTTATGTGCACATTATTGTTTCTTCGCGACGAAAATTTCTTCTTTTTCTGCTGAGGACTAAACGGGGAAAAATTGAGCAGAATAGAATAATTCAACCGCTTGATTCGATTGTTTCTCAGTAACTGACGAACTCATTTCTCTCCATGAAACCGTTTTAGTCACCTGATTAAAGGACGTAGTCTCAAACTGACCCCAAGTGCAATGATTGTCCATCATACTACTTGAACCTGCCGTGTTTTTCCACGTGATCAACGGCTTGGAACTTGATTTGAATACAACACTATATGTCAACGAGAGATCTCATTAATCTATTATGTAAAATAAGTAACCGCAATTTTCACCTGACTTATTTTATATTGCGAATGAGTACGGATAAAAAATCTCTCTTGCATTTGCCCAGGTTTATAATGTAAAAGGATAAAAAACAATTTCAACTTGGAACAAGAATTCAGCGCATCGGTTATTTGTCCGTGATAGTAACATTGAACCATTGCCTAAAATATCTTTCTTTCTTTCTTTCTTTCTTTCTTTCTTTCTTTCTTTCTTTCTTTTATGCTATTATGTGACTGTAGTGAAATTAAAAGCTAATATATTTGCTTACATTTAAAAAATTATTTTCTGCAGACCCTCACGTTTATATACATTGGGGAACAGACGCATTTTTTTATGTATTCCAAAACAAAAAATAATAGAAAACAGACACACACACATATATATACATACGCACACACACACACACACACACATATATATATATGCATAATGTATATATATATATATATAGAGAGAGAGAGAGAGATGGGGGAAGAGAGAGAGAGTTGGAGAAAGAAAGAAAACAAACAAAATGAAACAATAAAATATAATAGCACCCCTTGAAGTAAAAAAAGAAGGAAAATAACGTAAGAGAGAAAAGTGAATGATTGAAAGAGTTATGTCAAAAATGTTTTGTGAAAACACAAAACGCCACCTGCGGTGAAGGGAGAATAAAAGAAATGAATTGATTGAAATGCGGGAAGAATTTCTAATGGAGTACGAATAATGGAAAGAGGAAGAAGAACAAATAGATACAAAGGAAAGAAAGAGCGGGGGAAAGAAAAGTTAAAGAACATGAAGAAAAGAACTAGTCGAGGGAAATAAATGTACACAGGTCGAATCAGCATAAGAAGTGGGGCAAGTCAAAGCCAATAAACCATATCCAGTGAAATAAGTTCGATCCCTGCAGACCATTCGAAAAGTCTGCTCCTGTGTGATACTAAACAGAGCTCAGAATATAGTAACTATTTGGAGTCGGCCTCGCGGCGTAAATATCCACATATTTCGGTGTCAGAAACCAATATTGGAACCTATACAAAATCCAGAATTCTAAATACCAATTCCTAAAGTAGACATTCCCTCCTTGAAAAACTGTTAAAGTATAATGATCCACCGTAATGGTTATCACAAAAAAGATGAAATCGGCGACTCCAATTCAAATTCTAGATTAGGCTTTTTCCGTTTCACTTCGCGCTAATGCCCTTGGGTTTGGTTTGGTTTGGATTGGTTTAATTTTATATCAACGATTATAGGTTATTTAATGTCAAATCTATTTTTATACATATGAACAGTTCTATTTCAAACAATTCAGTTCAGCATAAGTGCAGTCTGTTTTAGTTTACACTCAGTTAATGTCAAGACAGTAATATTTCAAGCAATTCAATTTAGCATAAGTACACAGTTTATTTCTATTTGACCCATAGATAGGAAACTATTCCATGCTACCACTCCGGGCCAGAGAGGACCTTGAACTGATAGCAATAAAGAGTTATTACGCATTCCCCAACGCTCCAGCATCACTGGAAACTCACCATTAGATCGTTTAATTCCATATCCAGGAGAGTCTTACCTCTCTGCAGAGATGCAATCAGTGTATTCTGCAGCCCCAGCTGACTGAGTCAGAATACCACAGGAAGTGGTATGAATTTATCTGTTCTACTTTCTTTTTCGCTATGTGTAAATGGTACGGAAAATTGAGTTCATTGTCTTGGTTTTGCACCCAGTGTTGGAAAAGGGAATCTTAAAGGGAAAACTGACCTCGTGTGACATCCTACTCATAGTAGAGGGGTTGGGTAAATGAGTAAATCTTTCAACCCAACATTTTATATTTTTATGTATTAAGTTAAACTTAATCGTCGACAAATCGTGGCTGACATTATGAATATAGAAAAAACGTATCCAGGATGAAAAGTTTGTTCTCGAGAAGTATGGATTCTGAATATTTAAAGAGAAGGTTTTTCCCGCTTGGAAGAGTTGGATAAGATAATATTTTTTTTACCATATGGCCTTCTTCTGCACTCATAGATATTTTTTGTATAAAATATATAAATAAACAGGGAAAAGTGCACGAGACGTTATGGTTAGCGTACAGTTGGTGAGTTTGGTATCACATTCACTTTCGGGATAATTCCCTTTGGAAATTAATAACCTCCTTATCCCTCAGCTATGGTTTAAATGGTCCCACATTTGCTCTTCTACAAGAATGGATTTGGCATTGAATAACCAACGAAGGTTGGTTTACCATTAAACAAAGGAACCAAATGAAAATACAGCAGTAATATTTACAGCAGTCATTTAGTAAGCTTAGCTTAGGTACAAGGCGAGCAATATGAGGAACTCAGTAAGAAATGACTTCATATACAACAGTATGCTATGATTGATTTTAACGGCATGTTAATCAATCTGGAGTTATTTTATGCCCAGAGGTTAGCGAATCACATTCATTGTGCATCTATATTTGCTATTTTGTGTTGTTGATTCTGAAGATTTTTTGTGAGCGGTTCTAAATAATACAAAGGATTTTCAAACATATTTATTTTTAAATTTGGTACTTCCACTCCGGGTCAGAGCTGACCTAGGAGTAATGAAAATTGCGAGGTACACTAAACTTCTCAAATCTCTAGAAATGAAGCTTCACCATCAAATGCTGTTTTGTGTCATATTTAATATATCTCTTTTTGAAGGATACAGTGAGCAAGAGTCGAGTCAGACAATATACTTTCCCATTAAGTCTTCTGCCATGTTGAATTTCCTAAAGCTCAGAAAAATTTAGCAAAATAACAATGCGCAGTGCTAGTTTAGTAAGCTTAACTTGGTGCAAGGCTAGTAATATGAGGCACACTGTAAGAGTTGAACTCATTAGCGATGGTATGTGAGTTTTGTTCTGTAACCATTACACGACACGAAACGCCCGTCATATTATACTCTATAGAAGAATTAGGACAAGTGACAGAAGAAAAGAAGTAGGTATGTATGTAACCCACATAACAATGTTATTTTAATTATGTAAAATGTAGCGAGGTATTTACGATTTTTACAATGACTTAGTTGGGCTTTCCAATTTGGTGGGCTTCTTAGGAGAAAATGCATTTCATTGTCGTATATATTTATGTAATGAACGTCTTCTGGTAATGAAAAGCTCCTATTTTTTTAGCCACAAAAAAAGGTGTCTTCTATTGCGAGTAATGAATATCCTGAAATTGTGTCTATGTATAATTTGTAAGCGAATAGTTTATGGGAAACATCATTTCTAAACGAGCCAGAGACCATTTGTTTGCTCATAGTTCAGTTGGTTGTTTGGACGGGTTTTATGGCATATCACCCCTTGTAGATTATTTAATACCGAATCCTGTTCATATATATATATATATATATATATATATATATATATATATATATATATAACAACAGTGCGTTATTGTCACTATCTCACTTGATGGTTTTTTGCCTGACTAAATGCCGTATTATTCGGAGAGTGCTCAATCTGTGATATATATATATATATATATATATATATATATATATATATATATATATAATCAGAAGAAAACTCAAACCTGGTTAAATAATCATTATAAATTTATTTCGGCGAAGAATATCCTTATATTCTTCGTCTCACCAGAAGACTTCACATGTTTGAGATTAAAAAACAGCAAACACAGATTAGAGTCTATGTATATGTATGAAAATTAACATATAAATTTAGATTCTCAGGCGAAATTAAGAGACCAAAAGGGTGCGTTCCTGTAAATTAGCCCATCCTAATTTGAACATATGCTAGATTTTTCGTTGCACGTGTAATTTTTTGATTATGAAAGCTTGATAAACGTAGCTTGATACATGGCGAGGAACTAAAGTACGATTTTCATATATTTTTTCGTTTACTTCTTTTACATGTGTTAAATCCTTCAGTTAATGGGGCCATCATCCTCCTAAAAAGATAACCTTTCGGTACCCACCACCCACTTTAATTTACCCAAAAATGGTAAAAGGGAATTAACCTCTTCAGAATATATATATATATATATATATATATATATATATATATATAATACAACTGATTTACACATATGTGCATAGTTCTAAGTATTACTTTCTAATACTCTTAGTTACATGGTTTGAAGAAAGTATTAATATCTAATGATAATCATTTGTTTGCACATCGTTATATGGTTTCCGGTAACTAATAATAATCGTTAGTAAACATTTAGAACTTCAATTAACTATTCTTGCTATAAATAATTAATAGTTTAATGATATCAAGTATCCTAATCGAATACGAATGATTTGTTCACATTTGTATGGTTCCAAGTATTTCTAACAAATAATAATAATGATTTCGTATCAAATAATTATTTTTATTAAATAACAGTTATCTCTTTGCACACAGTTATAGAGTTTATAATAACTAACCATAATTCGTGGTGTATTGGTTAAAGCAATGGACTGCAGAATCGTAGTAAGCGAGTTCGAACTCCAGTCGCGCTATTACGTTCACTTTCGGGCAAATACCCCTGGGAAAGGTATGGACCCCCTTATCCATCCAGCTATGTTCTTCTGGAAGAATAGCTTGGATTTATATAACCTAGAAAGTTTGATATGCCATTAAAAAAACAACAAATAAATAAATAACAACAACAATCCTTTAGAAACAAGTAAAATCACCTTGTTAGCTTTGACTTCACATCTACAGAGGAGAGAGATTCCCATCAATGAGAGTCATGGTTATGGCACTAGATCGTCTGATGAGGATCCTGTCCAAGAAATATAAGGAAAGTAAAGTACCCCTTCGTTTCCATTACTCTCTGGTCCACTCTGACCTGTTCAGTTCCTAACTATCGATCAAAAAGAACTGTTCAATTATTTGCTATACTTGGTACCATTTAACTATAAGCTAATAATTGATTAATATTAAATATAATTATCAGTATTAGATAGCAATTATTGAAAGCATTTAACCGTATGCAAGGGAATGAATAATGCTGAATAGAATCATTAATGTTGGATAGCAATACTTGAAACAATTTAGCGTCCTGGGTATGACATTAAATTGCATCTGATGGTGAGGCTCTTTTCTTGGAGTTTAGGGAACGTGAAGTACCCTTTCATTAACATATTCTCAGGTTCACTTTGACCGAAAGAGGTAGTACCTGTTAAGTCCCCAACTATGGGTAAAAAATGACTGCTCAATTTTTTGCAAGGGATTATTATCATTATTATTATTATTATTATTATTATTAGTGATTTGAAGCCATTCAGCTGTGTACAAGTTGGTTATTTTAAATAGAAATATTTAATAGATAGAATTATAATGTTAAATCGCAATACTTAAAACCATTTAACCGTGTGCAGCAAATGATTGATACATAGTTGAAGTATTTAGTTTTATTTCACTAACTGAAACAATTTAATTGGGTGCAAATAATTTATCAAATTATATTGTACTACTTGAGACCATTTGACTTGGTGCCAACAAATTAATAGATAAATGAATAAGGCTCGTGAGTCAGACTAAATAAACTTTGGTTTGGTTTGGTTTCATGGCATAACAACTATTATATGTTATTTAATGTCAAATCCATTTTTCTACATATAAACAGCTCTATTTCAAACAATTAAATTTAGGATTAGCATACAATTTAGTTTTATTTAGGATTAGCATACAATTTAGTTTTATTTAACCCATAGATAGGACTCTATCAAGCGCTGCCACACCAGGCCAAAGTGGTAATTTACTAATATTTTTGCTTAGATGTAACACAAAGTCGCATAAATGGGGCACCAAATGACAATCGAACTCATTCGTGCAGGCTTGCTAGTCTACCTTGCCAATCATTACACCACCCGAGGCTCCACTCCAGGCCAAAATGGATATGAAAGCGATGTTATTAAAAGGGGTACCCTGCATTGCCCCGAAACTCTAACAATACTAGAGACTCACTGTCAGATTGTTTAATGTCATATCCAGGACACACATTGAGGGAGTCTTGCCCCTCAGCAGATATCAAATCATCGTATTCTGCAGCTACTGGGCTACAGAAATAAAAGGAAATAACAACTGCTTCAGCCACAAGGCAAACTCTCATATTCCTAGTCTTTATCTAAACATTTTTCTCTTCCTGCCGAGTAATGTTACATGTTTTCTTCTTGTTCTTGTTCTTGTTCTTGTTCTTGTTCTTGTTCTTCTTCTTTTTCTTGTTCTTCTTCTTCTTCTTCTTCTTCTTCTTCTTCTTCTTCTTCTTCTTCTTCTTCTTCTTGTCAAAAGAATTTTTGTTTTATTACTAAGACGTTTATTTTAAAATTCTAACGTGTCATAATAATTGCTTTAAAAAACAGAATTATTTCCAATTTATGTTTAAAACCTAATATTTATTTCAATTTTAGGTCGTTTTCATGATTTCCTGATGGTTTCATCTTTTAGAAATGTCACTCAGTTAGTGTCGCTCAGAATACATCGAATGTATCCGCTGCAGCTGGATAAGACCCGACCCCAGCAAAAAATAGGGTGTTTTGAGAATGACTCTTATTGCTGAAGCTCCAGACCTGAAGCTTAAGGGAGTGGGGAGTATTACTTTGTTGCTATTACTCCAAGTTCAATTCTGTGGTGGTAAGTAGATATCTTATAGACAGCAATCTATGAGTCAAAAAGATCTCTTTGAAAATCATTACAGTTTGATAGGAACGTTTTATTGGTTTGGCTTGGTTTGGTTTAGTTTTATGATATATCAGCCATTGTAGGTTTTTTAATGCCAAATTCTCTTTATACATATATATTAAATATATAGGATTTTTTTTGATTGAATTTTGTTGTATATCAACCATTATATGTTATTTAATACCAATTCCTCTTTATACATACATACATATTAAATATAAGATTTGGTTTGGTTGGGGTTTATGGTCTATCGACCATTGTAGGTTATTTAATGCCAAATCCTCTTTATGCATGTATATTAAATATATGTATGATTTGTAAACACATTTTGTCGATAACATTTTAAATGAACCTGATTTTTTGGCACACGGTAAAATGGATTCAAGTATTGAAATATAAAGACACATGACTGAACACATGACGGACCCTCAAATTAAGAATTTAACAAGGTGACCCTCAGACCCCTTTACATGGCTCAGCAGAGTAGACAGCATTTCCTGCTTCTGGAAGACGATTCAACTCCACGAGATAGTTGTTGTCCTATGGAATACAAATTTTAGTTAAACGGTATCCCTGTCTTTTTCTTTTCCGTTCTTAATTTCTATGCTGCTTTAACAAACAAAAAAGAAGATAACAAGTGAATGGGGATAAATAAAGAAAGCGTCAATTACCAATGTCGTTATTTCTCAACAACAACGACACACTTATATAACCAAAAACGTTCTTATACGCCATAGGTTCAATTTTCAGAATAACACTTGAACTGATAATGACTTTTATCAAAATAATCGACTCAAAGATCCAATTTATAATGAGTCTGTATGTAATACATAGAGAAACAAATATCCTAAAGAGTGTCTCAATATACATGGGACCCATGTGACTGCTAATAAATCTACTAATAATAATATAGGGCGTTTCAATATATATGAGGCCTATGTGACTGCTAATAAATCTACTAAAATAATAATAATGAACGGTGTCTCAATATACATGGGACCCATGTAACTGCTAATAACTCTACTACTAATAATAAAGGGCGTCTCAATATATATGGGACCCATGTGACTGCTAATAACTCTACTAAAAATAATGTACGGTGTCACGATATTCATGGGACCCATGGGACTGCTAATTACTCTACTACTAGTAATATAGAGTTTCTCAATATACATGAGACCTATGTGACTGCTAAGAACTCTGCTAATAATAATGTTTGATGTCTCAATATATATGGGACCCATGTGACTGCTCATAACTCTACTAATATAAATGTTATCTTTTTTGTTTCAGGTTTTAAAATAGTATACAAAAACAACTATTAATCCTCGATCACAATGCATTTGACAAAAGGAAAAAAATATTTTGCGTCACTACTTATTTGGAGACAAAATCAATGAGAATTGTGCAGGCAAAATTTTGCAGGAAGTTTACATTAACAATTATCCCCAGAAAGCCATATTTATCGTTGGGTATGTACATTTCAAGCCACAGGAACAGTAATCAACCTCAACAAGAAGGCAGAAAATCCCAGATCCGACAGGAAGGTGACTGTAAGATGTCCTGACAATGTGGATGCGGTGAGAGATTCTGTCGGAGAGAGACCGAAAATCACCACCCGAAGATGTATCCAAGAACTTGGTCTATCAAGTGCAATAAAACCAATCAATTTAAGCTCTTGTCATCTGGTTTGATCTTTCTGAAGTGATATGATTGCTTTTTATGACTCAGATTATTGATGACTTGAAGCAATATGAATTATCATATGAATGAGTTGCATCTATTTTGAGACAACCTATATATATATATATATATATATATATATATAAAGAATCATTGGTTACAAAAAATCCCTTCGGATATTAATTTTAAAAAATTCCTTGATTATTGAAATTTCAAACTTATCTCCATTAGAAACTTGCCCAAGTTATTGTAAGCAACAGAAAAAAACAAAAACTCAGTCTTATAACTATGGCTGTTCCGGCTGATTCTCTACGGTTATGAAATGAATGTTGAATGTTTACTAAAGTACAAAAATGTTTATGAAATACCAGAGTAGCAGTTGTATTAATTATTTACAAAGGTTTCTTTCCGAAGATGATTCCAAAAATAGGATGAAATAAGTTAAAATCTGTGAAAGATTTTAATTTATTTATTGATAAAACAGCATTAATAAAAAATAATTTGAATACAAAGTCACGGAGTACTGAAGAAATTTAATGTTGCTAGATCAAACGTCTCGACAGGTTTTAAAAATCAGCAAATATTACATTTTTTTTTTTTAATGTATCTAACACTGAAGATGCAAGGAATAGGATAAGAAACATTAAGGGAATTGACTGAAATTATTGACCTTTTTAAAAAGAGCACACAGATTCCAACTAAAAATATTATAATACAACTAAACATGAAAAAAGACAGAATTTATTTACTTAAGAGAGAGTCTAAGGGACATAAGTCAATTTTCAAGGGAAATAAATTGGCCAAAAAATATTTTGTTGCCTCCCTTGCAGTGATAAAACTTGAAAATTTGTGCCATTAAATCACTCAGAAACAAAATGAAACATTATTCGTGTTCGTTTGTCAGAAGGATTTACTTGATTTGAGACGGTCAGACATTATTCAGCGCTTTTGTTTCAGTAATCAATGTAACAATGCTTGTATTGAGCAGATTTACACAAGATAAAAATATGTTTTTCATATTTATATGCATATATTTACCGACCCCCACTGCATTATTTTGTCAAGCGGAGTATCACAGGTTTGAATTCAGTGTTTTCATTCTTTGAGACTGATTGCTATACCAAAGTTAAAAAGTCCAGTATTTATTATTGTTTCCCCATGGCTGAATTCATAATCTTCCCACGGGTATAAACACTATAGAAAATGGAAAGAGTTTGGCTTAGAATTTGAACTCCTGTCGATGTGTCCATTTCCTACGACGGTAACCATTACACCACGAAATCCTCCATGTTTTACACATTATATCTATCAAGGTTTGAATTCCTGTTTTCTGTCTCCCTATTAAACATTTAGTTTCGTATTTTCAAAGGTGATCGTGTTTGGTTTTGACATTTTATGGTTGAATAATTTCATGTAATTTTCCGATATTTCTCTTTATTTTGAATAAAATTGAATAGTAAGTTTTGGCTATTTATTTTTTTTATTTTTACACACTGTTAGTATTCTATATAATAATCATTACAGTCATATAGAAGCAAGTATACTATATAATACTCTTTACGGTCATATTGAAGGAAGTGTTATATATAATACTCTTTACGGTCATATAGAAGCAATAATTCTATATAATATTCTTTACAGTCATATAGAAGCAATAATTCTATATAATATTCTTTACAGTCATATAGAAGCAATAATTCTATATAATATTCTTTACAGTCATATAGAAGCAAGAATTCTATATAATATTCTTTACGGTTATATTGAAGGAAGTGTTATATATAATACTCTTTACAGACATATAGAAGCAAGTATTCTATATAATACTCTTTTTGGTAATATAGAAGCAAGAATTCTATATAATACTCTTTACGGTTATATTGAAGGAAGTGTTATATATAATACTCTTTACTGTCATATAGAAGCAAGTATTCTATATAATACAAACAATTTTCAAAGAGTATGATCAAACCGTTCTACTCGAACAAATAGCAGTGTAGGGCAACTTCACACTCCCCAAATTTCTTGAACTGGTGCATCACTAACAGATCCAGTTTATTTTATGTTCAAGATACGCCACTTTTGGATTATATTAACCTCTTTCTATAGGATAAAATCTGCGTATTCTAAGCTCCACCGTATTAGTTAAAATGAATAAATGAAAAGATAGAATAAAATACTCTGAAAAAATTTGGAGTTCTAAAAGAGAAGATAAGGCGCGTATACTTATTTAGAATTTAAAATATATCTAACATGGCTTAGCTGTAGTTCAATATATCTAGGTTATTTATCTAATTTAAACCATTTTCAAAAGGTCTATTCTTATAATATAATTGAAACTTTGTTTAATATTCCATTATTAATCACTAAACTTCCAAAATCTTATATTTTTCTCTCTTTTTACGAATCTAATAAATTCTATAATTCTTCAGCCCAGGTGGCATCTCTTCAGAAGGCTAAGACTCCCTCAACGAGTCTCCTGGCTATGACACTAAACAAATCTGATCGTGAAGCTCCAGGAATGTGGAGTATCTCTTCAGATAAGAGTCTTATCTATTAGTCAAGTTTCTTTGGTTTCATGGCATATCAACCCTTTTTAGTTTATCTAATGCCAAAGCCATTCTCGTAGAAGAACAGTAGTGGTACTATTTAACCCATAGCTGGGAGAGTAAGTGGGTTCATACTTTTCCCCAAGAGTATTTGCCCGAAAGTGATTGTGACCTATCAAGGTTTGGTTTGGTTTCTTTGTTTAATGGCATATCAACTCTTTTTAGGTTATTTAACGCCAAAGCCATTCTCCTAGAAGAACAGTAGTGGTACCATAGCTGGGAGGATAAGTGGCTTCATACATTTCCCAAGGGTATTTGCCCGAAAGTGAACGTAATAGCGCGACTGGAGTACGAACTCGCGTACTACGATTCTGCAGTCCATCGCGTTAATCATTACACCACGAGGACACCCCCTTCTATTAGTCAAATATAACTGTTTGACATTTAAACTGAGTGAAGACAAATGACTTTAGCTTAATTGGATTGTTGAAAATATAACTGTTAGATCATGTAGCTATGAGTAGCCAAATGTTTAATTGAATTGTTAATGATACATAGCAATACTTGGAACTATTTATCTTTGTTGATTTATGCAAATTGAATTGTCAAAAATATAACAGTTGGAATCATTTTACGGTGGGTTTCTACAAAATGTGTTTACAAATCATATATATTTGATGTATAAATATTAACAACATTTGCCATAAAACCAAGCAAACCATCTATCATTCTTATTTTGTTGATTATTTCCTGAGATATTTTGATACATTTACAAGTAATGAACTGTATCATTTACACAACCACACATATATTTTAAATGCTGAGTTTCAATTTTATAAATATCATATTACCTCACTTTACGACTATATATTTCTATTTCCCAAATATTTATATACACATCAACATTTGGAAGGGATGGATAATTGTGCATTATTTTAACTCGATACAAAATTTTCAGTGCAGATTTAATTGGTAGAAAATCACCTCAAGTCTTCAGAGCTTTTCCTTGTATTGAAGCTGATCTTAACCGTGCTGGAGTCTCGATGGTCTTTATTCTTCTTCTGCTCTGCAGTTCTTCCTGTCTTTTTTACATGCCTTAGAACGGAAGTACTTGCGGCGCCTGAAATGCAAGACTGTGGCATAGTAGTTAACTGGATTCGAACTCCAGTCTCCCTATTATGTTTACTTTCAGACTAATACGTTTGGGAAAGGTATTGACTTCCTCATCTTTCAGATATATATTAAATGGTACCACCATTATTCCTTCACAAAGATATCTTTGGATTTGAATAATCCACAAACGTTGATATTCCATTAAGCAAAGAAAGTAAACCAAACCAAGCCTCAGAGGACCATTCCAACAGCATCAACTACGTTTTTTATTACAGTGGCCTGCATGCTACACAGATTTTTTTAACACTGGAGCAAGATCTATTTTCTACCTTTTCGTTTTCTTTTATTTTCAATCCGTGATCTCCTGGAACGATGAAATACTCTAGATGACAAAATGATGAAATGAAATATAAAGTAAAAAAAAAAAAAGTTAATGAAAACAGCCAACAAATGACAATAGACTGAGTTCACCAGATTGTTCCAAGGGTTCCAACAATGACTGGTATCTCCATTATCTTCAAGTTCTACAGTAATTTAAGCTTTCAGGCGAGATTCAGGTATTCGTCTGTTTTGTCACTTTCTTTTAAATTTGCTCAGTAGTCGATTGAAATGTCAAAATCCACAAAATCTACACGATAAAACGTCCTTTTTTTTTGTTAATTAACACTAAATTTTGTCTTCTGGCCTGGATTAGGTAATCTATTTGTATCTCACGATTGCCTTCAGCAGTAGTTAAGCTGTACGTAGCCATTTGCTATGTACAAAATCCATGTCATGAGTTGCAAATAGATACATAAATAATGGGAATTACTCAATAAAAAAGCTATTGTTACCTTCTTTAAGAAATCATAAGAGTCGTGATAACCTCGAACAAAGACAAAAGACAAAAGACTATTACTTATAATTTGGAAATTATATTGGAAATTACTTTTTTCTCCCCGTTGGAAAATTTTACCATTTTTACACTAACAAAAATCTCCCTAAGTTTTGCCATTTTTTGTGTCACAGTAGCAGACAGCCATGAAATGGTGTCCTTACAGAACAGCTGACCGTTTTCATATCAATATCATTCATGGTAAATAAAGCTTACCGGGTATTGAATGCCAAAGTATAATAGCGGTACTATTTAACATATAGTTCCAGGGAAAAATGTACTCATTCCTTTCCCTGGGGTATAATTCCGAAAGTGAACTTAAAAGCGCAAGTGAAGTTCGAACTCGCTTTCTCCAATGTAGCAGACTAGAACACTAGACTAGTCACTTCACAACGAATACACCCATCTTAAAGAATTATTAATAACGTGATCCTTATTAATGTATTCTAATGTTTCTGAGGCTATTTTCTAAGTACCTGATATTTGTCTCTATGATCATCCTCTGTTCGATTCATCTTTTGGTTACTAAAACTGTCGCATTGGTTATTTGGCATATTTGAATTTCTTTATTAATCGCATATATATATATATATATATATATATATATATATATATATATATATATATATATATATATATATATATATATATATATATATATATATATATAAAAGTTTCAGTTTGGTTTCTTTGATTAATGATCTATCAACCTTCGTGGGTTACTTAATACCTGAGCAATCCTTGTAAAAGAGCAGTTACGTTACTTATAAATGGGGTAAGGATAAGGGGGTGCTTCAATTGTTATTCGATAAGGAAGGTAAAAAGCTCAACTGGAGTTCGAACTCGCTAATTACAATGCCAGAGTCCAGCACGTTACCCACTACGACACAGCGTCTTGATCACGAAGTACAAGAAGTTTTTCGTATAATTGACCTTCTTCGTTATCTTCTCTAAGTTATTAAGCCGTTTCCACTGGTTCATAAATCATCCGAACTAGAAGAATCTTCAGCTCGTATGATTTTCTTTCGGTTTGGTTTCTTTTTTAAATGGCATATCAACTCTTTTTAGGTTATTTAATGCCAAAGCCATTCTCCTAGAAGAATAGTAGTGGTACTATTTAACCCATAGCTGGGAGGAGAAGGGGGTTCATACCTTTCCCAAGTGTATTTGCCCGAAAGTGAACGTAATAGCACGACTGGAGTACGAACTCGTGTACTACGATTCCGCAGTCCATCGCTTTAACCATTACACCACGAGGACACCCCCCCCGATTTTCTTCGGGATTATATACCTGATATATGGGAAGTACACGTAATGTAATTATTAACCCGTTGGATTTACATGGTATAGTTTCTGAGTTGGGTTTTCAAATGATACCCCATACTTCTGGTCTCGTATCTCAACTAAGCTTAGTAACACATGACAAGGGCTAATGAATTGACCGGCGAAAACTTTCTGCAAACAACAATAAGAATACAAAAAAGAAATTGATCAAACAATTTTTCATTCGTATATCATTTCTTTCTATTCAGTTATCATGCCGGGTCATCTGGTTCAGTTAGTTCAAGTCTCTGGATTTTAAAAAGAATTATCATTGTTTTATTTTCTCGAATGCAGAGACTCTTTTGACCACTATCCAGTGATTTACTGTTCCTACACAGCAGTGTCCATCTTTACATACTTAATTTTTGCTACTATAATGTAGAGACATTAAGACCATGTATCTAATCCCCTCCCAATCCACAGGGAAGAGGCGACCCTAGGTCAATTTTTCAGTGTCATATCCGGAAGAAGATGAGATGAATTCATACATTTCTGAGGATTATTTGCCTGAAATGATATGCCAATAGCACCGTCGAGGATTTAACCTCGGATATCTGATTCGATTTGTTGCTACTCTCCATCATCACCATCATCATCGTCAAGTCATGATGATAGCACGGAGTCTATTGAGTCTTTCTCGCCATCCGTCCCAATTGTTCATCGCTCCTAGAAGGTCGTCTAGACTCCAACCTTTGAACACAGCTTGATGTGTATAAGTTGTTTTTTTATTGTTGCCTTGCACTCTTGTGCCCACACGTAGTAGTCCACAAAAGAACGTCACTTACGGGTTCGTACTTACTTTCCCATGCAGTACCCAGCATCTCCTATTCGTCTTAATTAGATGGTTTGTAAAATTGGTAAGCAAAATAAAGACTAATATTTCAATCTCCTTCTAAAGAAAAACAATAGTACAATAAGGACACATGTATTTATAATACTTCTTGTATTCAGTGAACTTTATGCAACAAACATTTGAGATTTCTCTCTGAATATCGAAGGAGAATATTTTTTTGTAAAGATATAGTCTGGATGGCTTCTTTTCTTTTGATTTCTGATTTTCCCATTTATCTGGATAAATTCCCTTACTTTTACAGAACGTTACGATACCAGCCTTCATATTTCATAGTTTATTCAGTTCTTTGACAAGATATAGATATATTTACTCTCCTTAAATTGGTTGGTTGATAGCTTGACTTTTGTGGCATATCAACCCTTGTTGGTTATGTAATGTCAAATTACGTTTATACATATATTAAATATATATAAGATTTGCCAGCGCATAGTTTGTTGGTAATATTTTAAACAAATTAGGGCTCATTTATTTGCGCACAGTTAAATAGCCTCTAGTATTTCTATCTAACTTTAATAATTCTATTTAATATCAATCATTTATTTGCAAACAGTTATATGGCTTTAAGTATTACTATCAAACACGAATGATCTAATTTGATTTTCATTGGCCACAGTTAAATGGTTTTAAGAATTGTTACCTAACATTAAGATTTTTTTTTTGCCCTCTGTTAAATTGGGTTAAGTATTGTTACCTAACACTAAAACTTTGATTTGCCCATTGTTAAAGGGTTTTAAGTATTGTTACCTAATACTACGATTTTTATTTGTCGCCTTTCAGATGGTTTTTAGTATTGTTACCTAACACTAATAGTTTTATTTGCCCTATGTTAAATGGTCTTAAGTATCGTTACCTAAAACTAATAGTTTTATTTGCCCACTGCTAAATGGATTTACATATTATTACCTAACACAACGAGTTTTATTTGCTGCTTCCCAGATGGTTTTTAGTATTGTTACCTAACACTAATAGTTTTATTTGCCCTATGTTAAATGGATTTACGTATTATTACCTAACACAACGAGTTTTATTTGCTGCTTCCTAGATGGTTTTTAGTCTTGTTACCTAAAACTAATAGATTTATTTCCCCACTGTTAAATGGATTTACGTATTATTACCTAACACAACGAGTTTTATTTGCTGCTTCCTAGATGGTTTTTAGTCTTGTTACCTAAAACTAATAGATTTATTTCCCCACTGTTAAATGGATTTACGTATTATTACCTAACACAACGAGTTTTATTTGCTGCTTCCTAGATGGTTTTTAGTATTGTTACCTAAAACTAATAGTTTTATTTGCTCTATGTTAAATGGTTTTAAGTATCGTTACATAACACTAATAGTTTTATTTGTCCACTGTAAATGGTTTCAAGTCGTGCTATGTCGCACTAACGATTCAATATAACATCAGTCATTTAAATGACTAAAGTGTTCTACTTGATCTGTTGATTGGACCCGAATAGGCCCTACCACTCCGGGTCAGAGTGAAACTGGTAGAAATACCTATGAAGAGGGACTCTCCACTCACAAAAGTTTTTTTTTAACTAGAGGGTCACCACCAGACGCTATTTAATATCATACCCAGATACTAAAATTAGAGTATATGATCTGCAGGTAAAGTGATATTCTCATTAAAAAAAAACATATTTTCTCTCTACACAATATCTGGGTAATTGATGGCTTGGATTTGAAGACCTCAAATATTTTTATTATCTTTATCTTTGAGGACAAAAAAATTGCCAGTGTATACCCAGTCGTGCTAATTCACGTACTTCTGATGTGCTAATGAGCTGCTTTTGATTATTATATAATTATTGGTTTTCGTTGTCTACATGGAAGTGATGTTCATAATTATACATTTTTACGTTTTATTTCGTTTATTATGATTATTGTCACTGAATTTTGAGTAAGGTGCAAGATATGGGAAATTTCAATCACTTGAATAAAAGAGCAACGCAGAGAGAGCGGGTTGAATTCCCTGCCCTTGCCATTTTTCTGGCACTAATTCTAAGACTATTAAAATATCAAAATTTATTTAACCTTTAATATTCTGCGTCTGAGATAAACTCATTAATAACTATATTTCTGAGACCTTTTATAAGATGAAAAAAAAAGAAGGTTTTTGCTGTATTTGTCTCTCTGATGGTTTTCATTTAATTCCAGAATACTATTGAATTGTCATTAATTAAATTCAAGTCAGTTATTTGCTTTACGTTCATCGATGTAAGGGGGACAACTTGAGATGACTTAACGAATGCACCACCAGCTGTGTTCTTGGTCATTGATATTAAGTTCAAATAACACGACTGTAAAATTAACGAAACAGCAAAATACTACTACTACTACTACTACTACTACTACTACTACTACTACTACTACTAATAATAATAATAGTGGAACATGAAGGTGACAATTATACCAATTGTGATTGGTGCTTTTGGTACAGTAACTTAAGGATTATTCAAGCGACTGGAAGTTGTCGGACGAGTGGAGATCATTCAAATGACAACATTATTGAGAACGGCCTGAATACTGAGAAAAGTCCTGGAGACTTGAGGAAACTTGCTGTCACTTAAACTCCACTAATGTCAACAACTCTAAAGAAGTAAAATAATAATAATAATAATATGCGTAGGTTATACGGTGATAAAGACAAACGATCAATCATATAATTAGCGAATGTCATAAATTAGCACAAAAAGAATATAAGACTAGACACGACCGAGCGGGAAATGTAATCCACAGGCAGTTGTGCAAAACTATGGAACGTGAAGGTGACGGTGATACCATCTGTGGTTAGTGTACTTAGACCTCCCCCCCCCACTACCGCAAAGGGTCTGGAAGACTTGGAAATAAGAAGAGACGTAGAGACCATTCAAACTACAGCATTATCAAGATCGGCCAGAATACCGGGCAGAGTCCTGGAGACTTGAGGAGATTTGCTGTCAAACTCCTGTGAGAAACCATCAACTGATGTAAGGGTTGGGAAGAGTTGGAAATCAGAGGACGAATCGTGACCATCCAAACTGTAGCCTTGTTGACAGCGACAAGAATACTGGGAAGAGACAAAGAGACCAAATTGCACTTGTTGTCACTCAGATTTCAATAAAATCAATAAATGCTGATGTTAAAAACTCTCAAGAAGTTAATCAATAGCAGCATATATAAAAAAGAAATCCTTCAAGAAAATAAATTAAGTATGATACTCTGAAATACTGAAAATCAATCAGATGGCTCAATGCCTAGAGAAAGTAAAAAAATATACAGGAACCTCGTCATAGAATGATTCTAATGGTACATGACAGTTACGATGGCACGTATTATTTTGGTTGGCTTTGCACTGTCTCATTGGAGGTGGAAACATCTTCGAAATTCAAAGAGATAACTCAATCCAAAAAGTATGTAAAATGCATTCTATCATAGAAGAACACATACACTTGCCCCTGTCATCCACAGACAGACTGTTTCGTTCTATCAGAACTCTTCAGTGTGGCTAAACACGCAGGACGCTCGAAGCCGGGATCGAAACACGTCCAACTTTACGTTAGACTAAGTTTCAGACCTCCCGGACACCAAGCGGGCCACGTTGACTGAGGGAATTTTTAAGGTATTTATTTAGCAACAGCAGCATCAGCCGTTGTTTACATTTTTATACCCTATCGGCTACCAGAGTGCTCAATTCTTTCGAAGAGCTTTGCATTACGCTAGCGGTGGCCGACAATTCCTTCGCCAGAGTGCTCAACATCCCTATATATATATATATATATATATATAAGGTCACATTCGTACTCTTTTCATTATTGGTGGGCTTGAACAGTTCACTTGACCCTTCAAAAGATTTTTAAAGAATAGGAATTTGGCTTCTATACTGTGTATCTGACTCGATGAAAGTACAATAAGAAATAGAGACGCTCGAAAGTTAACGTTAAATACTTGTTTTACTGTTGGTGAGAGATTCACATTTTTTCTGACAGCGCTACATAGCATCCTCGAGGGTCATCTTCATGCCTTAGAGAATAACGATGGCTCTTAAAATGCTTGCACCACGACTGATGTTTTGCTAGTGGAGTTAGCTGACACTGCCCCGTCAGCGGTTCTGTTTTTTCGAAGTAGCGAATGACAGCACTATTATAATAAACTTATATATTGACCGTTAGTGTATTAGACAGTTTTACTGTTACTTTATCTTTTCTAATTGCTTCAATTTAGAGCCCAGTCGGCTTGGGCTATAGAATACACCGACTGTATCTCTTCAGAGGGGTAAGACTCCCGCAACGGGTGTCCTGGATATGAAACTAAACAATCTGATGGTGAGGCCCTGGTAATGCTGGAGCTTTGGGGGATGCGGTGTACTCCTTCAATGCCATCACTCCCAGGTTCACTTTAGCCGGGAGTGGTATCACCAGGTAGAGTTCTATCTATGGATCAAATAGAATTAAACTGTGTATTTATGTTTAACTGAAATGTCTGAAATAGAACTGTTTATATTAATAAAATGGATTTGACATTAAATAACCTATAATGGTTAATATGCCATGAAACCAAACCAAACGAACAAACAAACGGCAATTCAAGTCTTGTCTAAAAAGATATCGAGCAAATCATCATCATCATCATCATAATCATCATCAAGGCATGCTGATAGCTCGGAGATTCTTGACTTTCTTGCTCACTATCTGTCCCAATCGGCTATCGCTTTTGATAGCTGCTCAAGATGGCATTATATGTCGACACAGAGCTAATGACTGAAAGATTTGGCTGATCGGACAATGCTAATTGGTCCATGTGTAGGAATACATATGAGACATCGCTGATGAGTCCGTTCTTGCTTCTCCAGCAGTCCTACATGTCTTATTCGTCTTACTTAGATGGGTCGTGAGATCAAAAGTAAATCGCTATAAAACTGATGTTTAGTGGGATACTCATACGGTGATGTGTTCCAAACAGAACGCAGTATCCTTATGTAGTTATCATCAAGGTTTTCCTCCGGGTTTTTCGTTAAACCATAAAATACTCCTGACACAGTTACATCTTGTAAGAATTACCGGTTTTTTTTTTTTGTGATTCTAGAGTTCAGATTTCCATATGGTCTATTAACCTGTCAATAACAGTCCATGCTTTCCAATGAGTATGTGGTCATCACTTTCAGTTGATTAAATATTGCTACCCAGTAATATGAATGGGTCCATAAATTTCAGACATTAGTCATTTAAGGAAGAGATGGCCCCATTATTAATTAAAACAGATAGATTCTGTTTTATCTGATTTCACATAGACACAGATGTCTTGTTGCTTGCTCCAGGCTATTCAAGTAAGGTTTGGTTTAAGCTAGTGTATTTGCAAGAAGTGCTTGATCAGCTGCGTAGTCTGCATCAACCACTTTGGCGCGCTCACTTTTTGCCCGGTCTCTCAATATGCGTCTGACCGGAAATGCGTGCATGAATATGACACTCAGGTAAACATCTCTCGGCAATTACGACTCTGAATAGAATTTGATTATCTACCATAAGTTTATGAGTTACTCAGGAGTTAAAATTAAAAGAGGAAAAAGTACTACTTACTGTGGAAGAAAAGAAATGTTATTAACTCTGAGAAGAACAAAGAGACGTAAGGTTGGCCTTGATTTAAAAAATAGGAGCAGATGGTTTGCGGACAGGAAAAATAGATTTAACATATAATATTTAAACGATACAATGTTATTAAGAATAAAAATATTACGAACACCAAAAAAGTAAGAGTGAATGAGCCATATGTGTTAAAAAAGTGGTTTACGAAGTAAAGAAATGTACATAAAAGGTAACATAAGAGTGTTCTAATAACGAAGAATGTTTTTTTTGTCCTGTCGGCTGGGGCAGTAGAATACACCGACTGCTTCTCTGCAGAGGGGTAAAACCCCCGCCATCAACAACCGTCCAGTGGCTCAGTTGGCTGGGGCTATAGAATAGACCGACTGCTTCTCTGCAGAGGGGCAAGATCCACTCACGACGAGCGTCCTGGCATATGACACTAAACGATCTGATGGTGACGTTCCAGTAATGCAGGAGCTTGGGGAATGTGGAATACCTCTTCATTGCCATCGCTCTCAGGTTCGCTCGGTTCCGAAGTGGTAGCACCTGATAGGGTCCTATCGATGGGTCAAATAGAAATGAATTGTGTACTTACGCTAAATTGAATTTGTTGAAATAGGATTGTTTTTACATTTAAACTGCGTGTTATATAGTTATTTACACGTTCATTCAGCATCACAACGACACCATAATTAAGACGCATGAAGGAAGTAAGACGCAAGAAGAATTAAGATGCAGGAAGGAAGACACAAGAAGACTTCTTTAACAACATATTTACCTCTCGTTTTATTGCAAGGGTTCGAAAGGTTAGCATGTAGAGGATGCTGGAGACCGAACGTAAACTTCATATTTTGACCCCACTGTTATGACCGTCACGTTGTGTCTTTCTTGTTCTCTTAGATGTTGGGGTCCACTCCATCGGGGCTTTCCGAGGGCCCCCTCGGTCTGGTGTGGTCTTCCCTACCACATCTGGTCTCTACTGTCTGGAAGTCTACTGGCAACTGCTCTGGGACCCAAACTCAACTGAGTTAAATAATAACTCAACGCCCACACGATCGCCAACTGGATCTTCGAAATCGGATGTTTAATCGTCATCAAGCGGAAATAACTGTCATGCAGTTCAGAGGTTACTCTCTTCCAGTGCATGACTGTAATGGCAGAATGGGACCTTCACCTTTTCCCATATCATAAGCCTTAATCCGCCCACGCGATCTCTTTCGATTACTGGCCGTTGGAATGTGTCACTTCCTTCCGGTGTATTACCTTGGAATAGTATTTTTGGGCCGGGTCGAAGATCAAAATATAACATGCGTACTTATGAGGAACTGAACAGTTTAAAATGGAACTGTTTTTGTATGTTAAACTGAATAGTTTGAAATAGAACAAAAAAGAATGTTTGAGAGAGTTTATTGGTTAAAAGAAGGAAGCATGATATCACATATCGGTGATGCAGTCGATAAGAAAAGAATTTCCACGAATGAAGATCGAACAGATGCATGCCATGAGCTTCAGCGAAGTCTAATCAGAATGTATTGCAGTATATTTTTAAAGGGTTTAAATGGAAGTTTTTACCCGGCGAAAACGTAAGACTGTTCACTAATAAAGAAGGCTAATTAAAGGGAGATAAAGATTACTTTTGGGGTCAGAACTCTTTATTAAATTCTTCATTACGAAGAATTCCTTACATATAATCGGGGGAGCGAATCCACAGAGTTACCCTGATTATACAGGCAGAAAATATGAGGATACCGTTTCTTATACCTCAACTTCTCTGGAAAAATTGATTAACTCTTTTATAATTTTTCTAAATTCAAGGATATTTTGTCACTAGTCTGAGTGGTTGGCTGTGTTTCATAGCATATCAACCCTTGTTGATTATTTACTGCCAAATACTGTTCACACACACACACACACACACACATATATATATATATATATATATTAAATATAATTTGCAAACAATTAGTTTGTAGATAACATTTTAAACGAGCCTTTTTTGCATGCAGTTAAATGGTTTCAAGTATTGCTATTTAACACTGATAATTCAAAATCGTTCATTCGCTGGCACAGAATTAAATCTTCTAATAATTGCTGTGTCATACTAATTATTCAATTTAAGTTCAGTCTTCAAGTAAAGAAAACTATTAAATATTTCTTTTTGACCCATAGATTTGAATCCTAGCAGGTACTAACACTCTGGATCAGAGTGGACTTGAGAGTAATGATAATGAAAGGCTACCTCACATTCGACAAACTCCAAGACTGGAGCTTCACTCTCAGATGTAGTTTAATGTCATACCCAGGACACTTGTTGAGAATCCTTGCCTCTCTGCAGTCGACATATTCTACAGCCCCAACCGACTCGTCTGTTACATATCTGAAACTATATAATCCATGTCAAGTTCTCAGACTGATCTCGAAGTCATACTCTGTCACTCATTATTTGACCCAATGTTTACGAGTCCGATTTCTTATTAACTTTCACAAATTCTACTGCACATCTTTAATAAGAGATATATTATTTAACACTATTTGACCCAATGTCTACGTGTTCGATTACTAAAACACTTTTACTAATTCTACTGTACATCTTGAATAAGAGATATATCAACACTATTCACGAGCACATAATATGGAACTGAATGAGAATAAAAGGTGGAAAATTTTCTGAATGTTACCAGAGTATGAAATTGTGAAATGTGAAAATGATAATTATATATAATTATCATGATGTGTTGAATACTTCTCAAAAAGAATTTTAAAAAATAAAAAAAACATGGAAATCCATCAATAATTTGAAGATTGAATTACAGCTTTTACAAGGGATTAAGATAATCTTGATCTATTTAATGATAGAATCAGTGAAGATAATAAGAAAAATGTTGAAAATATGAAAAGACTTGTGAATTGAATTACCACGACCAGAAAATCCGACGAACACCTACGCACGACATAGGGGAACACAGGACAGCTGTTTCGACCTTATTAGGTCTCATCAGCAGTGTACACCGTAATCAACACTACTGTATTAAAAAAGAAAAATATGTACATGAAAAGACTTATTAACGTAACAGTTTGCAAAAAATCGTTTTTGCCTCAGATTAAGAAGAATATTTATCATCATCATCGCCATTACCTTTTGATAGCAATTCTTTTCATCAACAGACATCATCCTAATTAATTAATTGATAAATAGCAATTGTTTCCTGACAGAACAATTTATCTCAGGCTGTTGTCCTATGAGGTTCCATCCACCTGTATCAGAGGAATCATGCAGTTGACACTTTTTTGGGATTCGTCCGACCATATGCAAAATTCCAAGGTTTCCAATGCAATATGCTTGTATGACTCGTATAACTCACTCTGAACCATCCTTCCTCATCTGATATTTAGTTACAAGCCGAGGCAAGATGACTGAATGATCATCGAGGACGTACGTTTGATTGTTACAGAGTTTGTGGCCGTCATTTTATTATCGAGGTTATACATCTCCAGTAATACACTTGTAGAGTTTTGCTTATGTGAGTTTTCTTTTTCAATATTTTCTTACTCTATGTTTTAACTTTGAGGAAATTTACAATAGAAACTCAATAAATGTAGTGCTCTCTCGTATTAGGTTTAAACATTGAAGCATATTAACATATATAGACGTGCATATGACACATAATTTAATGGTTCTGTGTAAAGCCGGGACTCTAACACCCAAGTTGATGATATGACATAGACATCTCTGAATGTTTTGGATCTGGTTGGTGGAGCTTAGAATACACTGACTGAATCCCATTAAGAATGGTAAGAGCCAACCCCTCCAAAATGGTGTAGCCGCATTTGATAGAGAGGCTCGGATTTTGGAGAACCTGTGAGTGTGTAGTACCACTTCTTGGCCATTATTCCCTTGACCCTTCAGACCTTGAGCAGAAGTACCTGTTAGTGTCTTGTCAAAGGGTCAAATAGTTCTGTTTAAGAATTATTCATATTCTATTGATCCGTGTGCAGTAAAATAGAGAGATAAATAAATATCTTAAGAAAAAACAACAAAAAATCATATATAAACGTACAATGATCGTTATTCTGAAACATCAAGCCATAAGATAGTTCTAGATGGCTTGATAATTTGTGAGAATCAATCAATTAATCAATCGATGTGAATGTTGGGAAGAATTTATGTATCTGTGAAAAATAAATATATCTGAGCAAAAGTCTTGGAGACAATGACTGAAAAAGACATTTCCGTTCTAATTACAAATTTTTAAAGATTAGTTAAAACTAGTTCCATATCTAATTAGAGTAAGCGTAGTAAAGTCATTAATTTTTTAAAAAATCAATATATATATATATATATATATATATATATATATATCCATGATTTTTGGTCGAGTTTCCAAATTTTTGAAAATATAATAAATGACTTTCTCGAAATCTATGATATATTGTGACATTTATTGATAACTTCGGAAAACATTGTATTTTTCTGTCACTAATATGACGGTTGACGTATGATTGCTTGCTTGATCGATTAATAGATTGATTTTAACCGCCTGTTATTTCATGGCAAGAGGCTAGCAAATCACGTTCATTGTCTATTCATATAAATATTTCTTGTGCAGATATTTGTTTGTTTGTTTTGTTTTGTTTTTTGGTGGGGGTTACTAACTTTATTTTTATTCTTTCCCTAATTTAAAAAATGCACACTGTCCCATCAAATACGAATAATTTTTCAACATTACTATTTTACCCATAGATAGGACACTTACTCCTATGTCGGTCAGTTTAAAAGAAAAATTGCAAATAGTCCTATCAGTTACGAATAATTCTAAAACAGCTGTATTTAACCCATTGACGAGACTCTTTCTCCTTTGCAAGAATTTTTTTTTTTAAATTTTTGTATACGGTGCAAGCAGATACGAATGTTTTAAACATATCTATTTTACCCCTACACGGGACCCTAACGCCTCTTCAGGGAATACAGTATGCTTATTATAAACCTGCAGATAGAGCTAGATTAAACCCAGCATTTATAAATCTAAGAAAAAAAAATCTATTTATAAAGAAACGGGCTTTTATTTTCATTTTCACTTGAAATGAGAATAGTATTGTTGACACGATGTTCCTGTTTAACGGGGTCTAAGGGGTGCAACTCTTGTTTTTTTCCTATTTTTAAATTCCTTCGTAAAAATCGGGACATACTGAGTTAGTCTAAGTGTTAAAAATCAAAGTTACTCCTTTACTTTTGTTATTCATGTCTTATATTCTAATCCCTTTCTTTATATAATATACCTAATTGACTAAGACCAAAAGATCAAAGCTGTGGATATCGAGATCCTCAAAACGATTAACGATATGATGAAATTATTCCTCCGAAATACGAGTTTGATCATGATTTTTTAAACCCAACATTTTATCTTAGTGAAATAGCTTTGTGTCAGACTTAGATAATTTTAATAAAGAATTTAGGAACTTCTTAATGGAGTAGACTAGCAAATTAATTGCGTAGACTATAAATATTGTACTAAGTTTGTTCGGGATTGTATAATCCACTATTTTTAAAATTGTTCAATCCTACGTTAAGCTTAGTAGATACTTTATTGGCCACCAAAAATTTATGGCTTTATTCTTGAAAATTTTCAGCAAATATTAATGCTAAGCTGGCCTGTTGTATTAAAAGATTTTGCAAAACACACACACACACACACACACACACACACACACACACACACACACACACACACACACACACACACACACACACACGTGCGCGCGCACGCGAACACAAACGACTATATATATATATATATATATATGAATGTATTGTGTAATTAGAAGAAAACTCAAACATGGATAAATTGTCATTATAAATTTATTTCGGCGATGAATATCATTATAATTTTCGTCTCATCAGATGACTACACAGTCATTTTTCAAACTCAAATTAAACATGTGAAGTCATCTGATGAAACGAAGAGTATAATGATATTCTTCGCCGAAATATTCATATATATATATATATATATATATATATATATATATATATATATATATATATATATATATATCAGGGGCGGAGATAGGACTAGTGCTACTCGTGCCCGACACGACCAATAACTCGGTCAATGTTATTCAAAATGGATTAAAAATCATCCATTAATTTCAAGCAAACATACTTAGTCTGATCTCAATTAAATTACGTATCTATTCAAGTTTCGATAACTAAGTAGCCAAAAGTTCATAAATATATCTGGGAATAATACAACGATGCTGTTTTGAACGGATGGTCTTTGTCCGGCCACCGTCAGACTCATTGAACATCCCATAAAGTCGGATATAATGTTGAACGCCCGATCTGTGCCAGGCACTAGACCCTTATGATAACAGTAATGTTAGAGAAATACGCTTTTGACTGTAGCCAATAGCAAGAGCAACCTTAACACTGAGCTCAAAAATCTTAGCACGTGTGACTGTTGATAGATATATTGGGAAGAGGGAGAGAGACACAGAGAGAGAGAGACAGAGAGAGTAAGAGAGAGAGAGAGTGAGGGGATAGCAGATTAGAGCAGTCGCCGACGTCATCATCATCACTATGGTAAATGTTGGTTAAACGGCATGTTTTAATTCGTTTTTTCATTAACAGATGTCTATTTCTTTAATGACATTCTGTAACTAAAATTTGTTTATTTGAATACATTTTCAACAAATAATCTTTATTTTAAGCGAAATTGAAACTACTAGCTGTGCCTGTGTATATTGTCATCAGTTTCTTTATTCTAATAAACATATTTTTCTCGTCATAGTAATGAACATCTTCTCTTTTCTTCTATACTTTTGAAAGGAAAAAAAATTATCTTATCTAATGTATTAACAAGACTACAAATTATATAGTATCTTGATTGTTTACAAAAAAAAAAAAAAACACCATGCAAGGTAGGTTTGTTAATCTGTGCTATACAATGGAGAATCCCACAATAGCAACTATGATGACTTACTTTGGGTCCACGGACCACGGGTTGGGAACTGAAGTTGACATAGGGCGGGGGGCACGAGTAGCAAAAATAGGCTAGAGTCACCACTGATATATATATATATATATATATATATATACGCATTACATTATGTCTTAAGAAAAAATGGTAAAGCAAATTTTTAATCCCCAGGAGAGTTTGTATACTTTAAAAATATCGTCATTTTACTCTGCGCGGAGTGCGTAGAGTGTTTGTAAAGATTTAACTGTTGGAAAACGTTTTAAGCGTTGGATTCAAATCGCAATTGCGTATATATATATATATATATATATATATATATATATATATATTTAGTTTTCATGAACAAGCGCGCTGAAATGATACTGCTAGCTCCAACAATATATATATATGTGTGTGTGTGTGTGTGTGTGTGTGCGTGTGTTCAAAAACAATTAGTTTTATTAGATAAGAATAAGCAATATATAGTAAAATCCTATGATATAATTAGAAAAGGTTTCACGACTATTTTTATCAATACACTTCTACCAATAAATAAGAACAAAAACAGTAAAAAGAAAATTGGCAAAATAGCCTGAAAGATATGCAAAAACGAAACCAAATCACGAAGAGGTAACGTAACAGTTATCGTCGTTGAAAATCGAACCAGCAACCTGAGTTCATTTCTCAGACAATGTTGTTTGTGTTTCACTTTTCACTAAAACCCCAGTAGGAGCCATGAGTCCATCTTTGATTCTCACTCAACCTATGGGGAAATAGAAGGGCAGATTTAGTTTCTTAGCCTTGATAAAGTAAAACTTCGGATTCAATCGGCCACTCGGCATTTGTGTCGGGCTGCAAAAAATGGCTAGCATAGATTTACATTACACAAGACTTTTGGATCTAGTGAATATACGACCAGCAAGGTCATCTGACATTCGTGGTGGGAGGCTTAGCAAAGATTAGCACAGTTCATATTGCGCCTAGTGAATCTATGACCAACATTGACCCACAGTGCACGAGTCTCGACTAGTGTGAGCCCTTCCCCTCGCTAATACACTCAATAAAAAAGACTTTGTGTTAAATCCTGCTTGTTCGGAGGCGTGGATAAATAGCTCAAACCAGACTGCCCTACTTCAAAAGACATAGTAGTGATATTTTGAGCCGAGGTGGAGCATATCTATAATACAAAAAATCCCGACAAAGAACCGAACAAGTTTCGTGTCAGCCACGCATGATGTCGGTGTTTATTTATCATGTTCCACCAAGCCATAAACACCGAGAAACATGCTGACAATAAAAGTATGCAAATATCCTGCAACAAGATTTGTATATGTCACAACTGTCTAGATAATCTTCAATTCTTCTATTGTCCTTGCAGATAGATCAACCCATTCTATTACAGGACCTCAGTCAGCTTGCACAATACCTAGCCTTTGAGATGCTGGATCGATAGGTTCATTCGATCACCTCCACACATTGCTTTAATTTTTTTATTCGAAAGTGCTGGAAACACGATGACAGTTTTGCCAGTTCATTAGGGATGTTCTGGGCGAAACTAATTGCATTTCACATAGCACTAATACCCTTGGGATAGATAGGAATCCAATTATTGTCTCCAGCTATGGGTAAATAGCAGGGCAGACTGGGTTCTTCAGCCTTAGTGAGGCAACTAGTCTAGGAGAAGGAAAACTCTGAATTCAAACCTGTTAAACTCCGCTTAAAAATTGACCGTGTGTCATATCCTGCCCGAGTGGAGGGGTTGGGTAAATAGGATTAGAGATGTTCTTTGACTCAAGTAAGGCGTTGTGACTGATACTGTCGAGTCAATATATTACTTTGATCGACGTCTACAAAATCCAATGAATAAATTGTGTTTTCTGATGGTTTGTGCAGCACAAACATTCAACTGAGATGTGATTTAATGCAGTACTTCTAAGAAGGGGGTGTCCTCGTGGTGTAATGGTTAAAGCGATGGACTGCGGAATCATAGTACGCGAGTTCGTACTTCAGTCACGCTATTACGTTCAATTTCGGGCAAATACCCTGGGGAAAGGTACGAACCCCCTTATCCTCCCAGCTATAGTTTAAATAGTACCACTACTGTTGTTCTTGGAGAATGGCTTTAGCATTAAATAACCTAAAAAGAGTTGATATGCCATTAAACAAAGAAACCAAACCAAACTTCTAAGGAAGACGGTTATCATCCTGTTCCTGTTGTGACTATTGACTTCAAAAATATCTCCACTGGGTGCCTGAAGTTTTCATGTACTACTGGGGCTTATCGGGAATTCAAATATTACAGATATATTTTTCCTATTTTTGTGCGAGGAAAGCCGAGAACAGGGGCAATATTGAAGATAGAATGCCCTTTCTTTCTGTCCCAACCAATGATTCCACGGTTAAAATATGTAAATTTCTGTTCCTGTCCAACAATACCCATAATTACAGTAACACAACTCCGCTACCTCTTTGTCTATAACCTCACAATTAAGTTAACCAATCAAGTCTATTGTGGGTCTTTAATAATCTTCCATGTTCTGATTATATACTTATAATCACTACTATAGTTTTCCGCTACTTGAACTTCTGGTCGAAAATAACTTCCGTGATATAGGGTGGACTGAATATTGTTGATGTAAAGAAGAATAATCCTGGTATTTTTGCGTGGTAGTTTTCTAGAAGAAAATATACCATGAAATAAAATAGATTGATAGGAGAGAAATAAAATAATAAAGAAAGAATGACAGGAAGGACGGAGACTTAACCAAAAACAGAATTAAAATATGAAAAGAAGTGCTGATAAGGACTAAAGATTAAAATGAATTTAAAAAAAGAGAAAAAAAAAAGATATTAAGAAACAAAGAAAGAAAAGAAGAAAGAATCAAAGCAAAAATAAAGAAAAAAAAAAAGTTGATTGATTATAATGGCATGTAAAACTGTTTAAGAGTTATTTTAAACCAGAAGGTTAGGGAATCGTATTCACTGAATATTTTTTCTGTTGTTTTTTGAGAGAGTTTTTTTCTTTGAATACGATCCTATTATATACGAATACTTTTTAAACATATATTTGAGCCATCGGGAGATACTTTGGGGCGTAGTGGCTGACGTGCTGGACTGGGATATTGTGGTAAGAGGGTTTGAACACCTGTCGCACTATTAAGTTCTCTTTCAGACATACGCTCTGAAAGGTATGAACCTTCTTATCCCTGCAGCTACGGGTTAGATAGTATCCCTAATGTATTTCCACTAGGATGGATATTATTTTAAATATAATTCATGAGGGTTTATATGCCATTACACAAAGAAACCAATGAATCAACGATTAATCAAAGAAACCAACCAGCCTAACCGGATCAGAGTGGACCTGGGAGTAATGGCAATGAAGGAGTACTCCACTCTTCTCAGATCAGAACTGGATACACTTTAGTGTCATACATAAAACACCTTTGTGTGGGGGAGTAGGGGCTTTAATCCTTTTTAGGGGATTCAGACAGCGTATTCTAAGCCCCACCTATAGAGCCGAAAGAAAGAAAGTGAAACAATCAATATGATACAAAAAACAGAAAGAACGACAGACAAGGAGAAAAAAAATGAATAAAGAAAAAATTAAAGATAAAAAAAATTATGGACGATTAACGAAAATAAAATAATTTTGAGAAAAAACACACTCAAATGTTAAATAAATAGATAGATTAATTAATCAGTTGAAATGAACAAGATTCGTTCAAACAATAAAACATTTACTCGCGTAAACGTTTTGAATATTTTTTTTCCTTTCACTGGCATTAACCGTGGGTGGTAAAATAGACCTAATAACAATGACATTCGTTCGTAAGATTGCCGGCATTCTGCGAGACTTCGTTATGTCAGGCACGAAACGCAGTGTCTGCGTACTCTTTACAAATGTAATGAATTTATCTAAAGAAACAATTACACAAACCAAACATGCTTGGATTTCTTGGGAGAGAAAACTGGCACTGATATGATAAATGGTTACACCATTCCCTATCTATCTATCTATCTATATGTATATCTGTCTGACAGTGAAGCTACGTTTGAGTAAATGATATCCTTAAAAAGTTTTAAACACATTAACGAGTACACAGTAAACTACTGAAGACCACATCAATGGATGTGTACAGATAAAAGCTTCAGATATAAGAGTGATTGATTGATTGATTGACTTTAACGGTATGTCAAACCGTAATGGGTTGTTTTATATCTAGAAATTCGGGAATCATGTACGTTTTACGTTCATATTTGCATGTTTGGAGTCGTTTCTTTAGCGTTGATTTTTTTTGCTTGTGGTCCAATCAAATGCGAATAATTTTAAAAAGATTTATTTGATCCAGAGATAGGATCCTAACAAGTACAACCTCTACGGATCATAGAGGACCTGGGAGTAATGGAAATAAAAGAATACTCCACATCCCCAAGATTTCAAGAATTAGAGCCTCACTATCAGATAGAGTTTAGTGTCATTCCCTGAATACGCCAATTTTGGAAGATGTCTTGGTAGTTTGTAGGAAACACAAATTTAAGTTTAGAAAAAACGGTTTTAACGGTAAACACACTCTACCGTCTAAGCAACGGCTGTAATTGATTATATTTGAAAATAAAATGATAGCATGGAGCTACTTTTGCCATTTGTCTAGTTTCATTTGCATTATACAGGCGACAGTTTAAAATGAGAGAGGTATTTATGTCGCACGCTATATATATATATCTATATATATATAATTTTACTGTGAGTTTTATTTTTAGTATTGTTTGTAAGTTTGTTATTATCTGTGTTCTAGACCTCTTCTTAAAATGTCTCTCGTTTAAGATTTTTTTCTCTTAGTAACATCGATGTTTTATATGAACTTCTTTTTCGTAAGTTAGGGAAACACTCAGTGAGCAATTGGTTAATGTACTGGACAGTGACATTGCAGTAAGCGAGTTCGAACTCCAGTCGCGCTATTACGATAACTTTCTGACATTTGGGAAATGCATGAATTCCCTAATTCCCCCAGCTATGGGTTAAATATTATCGCTATTGTTGTTCTGCAAGGATGGCTTTGAGATTAAATGACCCACGAAAGTCGATATGACATTAAACAAAGAAATCGAAATGGAACCTTTTTCCGTAATTCAAATCCTGCAATAAAATCATTGTTGAAGAAAGAGAAAGGACACTTGCATTAAAAATATATAATAGAGTTTATTGAAGAAAATGAATTTATATTTTACTTTCGATAACGGACAATGAAATATGAAATCTCTGCCCAATGAACCGTACGATTTTTGTCATTTTCTTATCACGTGAATGCTTGTGTGTATCCCATAATTAATTCTAAGGTTATGTCACTAGATTTTGCAGAGAGTTTAAGTACATGAATGTCTTTGAATGGAAGCAAAAAAGATAACTTTCCTATTATTTCATTTTATTTATTTAGACATTCATTTATTTTATGTGTACAGTCCAGTTGCAACAACCTTTTCAGTCACATATGTTTGAGATGTAATTAATGGTACGTTTGGCACTCATTGGAAAACTATAACCAGTAAAGACCATCTCAAATGTGGAGGAAATTACACTTCAGCAGGTAACAATTACATTGGGAAATTTAGGTGAAACCGGAAATACGCCACCCCTCTTTCCCAAACATGTTACACTCAAAATTTGGCTTCTAATTTTTAGATGGTTTGAATCGGTACAGGAGATAGAAAAAGGTACACAAGCCTTAAAACTTCCAGAATATATATAAAAACACACAACAGCTAAAACTTTCTGAACACATAAAAAAGTACACAACCCTTAAAACTTCCGGAATATATTTTAAAAAAAGTATAGAACCTTTAAAACTTCCACAATTCATAAAAATGTAGGCAACCCTTAAAACATTTAAAAAAATACACAACCATTAAAACTTCCAGAACATATAAAAAAGTACACAACCCTTCAAACTTCCAGAATACATATAAACGCACACAACACTTAAAACTTTCAGAACATATAAAGAAAGTTCACAACCATTAAAACTTCCAGAATATATAAAAAAAATGTAGACTACATTTAAAACTTCCAGAACACTTAAAAATGTTCGCAACCCTTAAAACTTGCAGAATATATTAAAAAAATACAGAACCCTTAAAACTTTCAGAACACGTAAAAAAGTACACAACCCTTAAAACTTCCACAACATATAAAAAAAAAGTACACAACCCTTAAAAATTTCAGAACGCATAAAAACGTACACAACCCTGCAAACTTCCAGAACACATAAAAATGTATACTACTCTTAAAACTTTCAGAACATATAAAAAAATACACTACCGTTAAAACTTCCAGAACATATAAAAAAAGTACACTACCCTCAAAACTTCCAGAACACATAAAAATGTACGAAACCTTACAACTTCCTAAACATATAAAAATACCCTAACCTAAAAACCAGCAGAACTCATAAAAAGTACACTAACGTTAGAACTTCCAAAACATTACCCTTAGATACGACTTCCAGAACACATTAAAAAACAGAATACAAAGGACAAGACTAGTACATCAATCGTCAAGGGAACTTGGTTTAATATTTTTTTTATTGATTGATAAACATACTTATGAACTAGAGAGGCTGGAACTTTAAACTTAATATTTTCAAACAGAAAATTGAAATGAAACAAAGAAGCATTTAGTATAAAAATGCTGCCGAAGTTTCAAGAGTAAAATCTTATTGAAAGAACAATGGAGAATAAGTGGAACCACAGGGAATGCGGGGAAGTAATTAACGTATTGGACTACGAAATCGTAGTCAGCGAATTCAAACACCAGTCAAGGTATTGTATTCCTGTTGGACAAATAATCTTTGGGAAGGTATGAGCACATTTATAATCCCAGTTTTGAGTCAAATAGTACAACTGTTCTTCTTCAAGGATAATTTGACAGTAAATAACCCATGAATGTTAATATGCCATTAAACAAAATAACCAAACCAAACAATGGGAAGTCATAATCTGGTTTCAAAAGAATGGTTAATTTCCTCTAAAAATTTAAATGATTGTGCATTCTCTATTTATGTATATTCCGTTTCAGGTAAGCACTAAAATAATATCCATTTGTGTCTTTTAAGCATCATTTTTACATAGAAAGTCATAGGAACCTTGTATTTTTGTTATATATATATATATAAGGTATTATTCAATCCAGTAAATCCGGAGTAGGGAACAATTCCGTCAGGACAAATGAATTATTCAAATTTCGAATATTTAGATATTCCTGGTAAAGAGCTCAATGTAAATGCATTCACTGAGCTAATAATATTATTTCAAGTAAAAAACAGTATTCGGTCATATTAGGTTAATAAATTTATTTCCATCCTGTTTAGAGCATTGATATGAATTCAAGACTCTAAAATAATTTTTAACAGGATTTCATCAGATCCAGTAGGAAAATAACACACACACATTGCATTGATATTAACATGACATCTGACACAATTGATTTATCAAAGGAGGCCTAGAATATGCAAACTGCATCACTTGCAGAAAAGTTTCAGTTTCGTTTTTCAGATATCACCCCCCCGGGTGTCATTTAATGCCAAAGCTATGCTTCTAAATGATCTTTAGTGGTAATATTTAACCAATAACTGAATGGGAGAATACCGATACAAGGCCAAAAGTGAACGTAATAGCGTGACATGAGTTCGAACTTACTTTCGATGTCAAAGTTAAGCACGTTAGCAACTCCAACACATGCAATGAGATGAGACCTCCCCCCAAAAAAAAGAGGTTTGAACAGTGTGTTACAGTAAATTGAATTCAGTACGTTAGCAGGATGATGTCTCGTTATTTAGACGTCCGAGATTCGTCAAAAAGGTCAATGTAAATTCATTTTTTATTAATATAAAACCAATCTTTATGCATATTGATCAGCATTTTAGGCGGCAAAGACAATCGCAAATCCGTAAAGGTTATCATCTTTTAAATTTGACAAGGCTACTTGAGTTTAGAAACCATGACGAGGCTGTTTGCATTTTACGCAGTGCTAATACTACATTAAAAGATATTTGACCCAATGAAGGGTGGCAGGAGAGGGTCAGAGAGATCCGTGCTGATGGCATGACATGAAGATGATGATGAAAATCGATATGACGTTGCAGCTTCACATTATATATATATATATATATATATATATATATATATATATATATATATATATTGTTTTTCAAAGATGTTTCGACCAAATGCTAACTCAATTCATTCATTGTTTCTCTATTTGTAAATGCAGCTAAATATCGATAATTTTTTAACACCCCCACATTTTTTATTCTGCAGACTGGGAATAACAAACATCTTTCGTTACAATCCACTGAGGGTTGCCTTCTCTAATGAGTTCTACGAGTCTTTGCATTGTTTTATTTGACATTTCTATTGTTAGAGTTATGTTTTCTTCTTATTAACTATGCCTAATCTGTTGTTAAGTTTTGTAATTGATAACTTTGAAACTGTAGACCGATTTTCAAATCAAGGAATCAACAAGTATTCCTTTGGGAATGCAAATTACATGATCATTCCATAATTTTTTAACTCTTTAGAATTGGGTTAAAGCTTAATATACTCCTTTGCATGGTTTATAAAAAAAATTATACCATTTATTTAAAAAATTCAGTCACTTTTTATAAGGTATATTTTATGAAGCCAGAATGTTCTGTTTATTTACTTCTAAAGGAAAAACCCAAGATGAACAACCTCTAAGAGTTTTAGTTTCACTCAGTTCCAAAAGCAGTATATATATATATATATATATATATATATATATATATATATATATATATATATATATATATATATATTAGAACAGTGTTGGTTGTCACTAAATCATTTTGTGGGTTTGTGTCGAACCAAGTGCAATATAAAATGGAGAGTGCTCAATATCTAATATAAAGCTTTTGTATAATAATAATAATAATAGTAATAATAATAAATGAATATATATTAGATATATATATATAATTCATGGAATTTAGACTGTGACCCCTGGGTTTCATGAAGTTTTTTGCAAAACAACAATCATCAGGCAGTTAATCCTTTTCTTGACTGCCTGATGATTGTTGTTTTGCAAAAAGCTCCATGGAACCCAAGAGTCGCAATCTAAATTCCATGAATTATATATATATATATATATATATATATATATATATATATACGACAGCCATTCAGTCGTCAAAAGAAAATGAATTTTTTTGAAAAAAACAAATTGATTTTTTTTAGAATTTTTTTCTATAAATATAATATCTACAAGGTTAGGAATTGGGTTAAAACAGAATTTGTTTTTTTAAATCTTGCCAAAATATTGGTTTTGACGCTATTCAAAATGGCGACAAATCAAACAGATTGATACAGGTTAGAAATGAGGTCATTAAGATGGATTAAAAAAGTATTTGTCACTATGAGTCTGAGACGAAAAGACAACCAGTGAAATAGAAACACATTAACACTGCGGTAAAAAAAAGAGTTCAGGATGTCGCTGTTGGTAAAGAATGTTATGCCGATGGTCTTTTGGGATATGAAAGAACTCATCATTATTGATTTCTGTGAAATGGTGCATCTGTAAATAGCGTTTTTTATGGTCATATCCTTATATAAAGTTAACAGTATTTATTGAATGAACCCTGTACACACACACACACACGCACACACACACACACACACACACGAATATATATATATATATATATATATATATATATATATATATATGCAAAATGAAAAAAATTCGGTAACATAGTATAATTCATCTTAAACACGATCCAAGATCAACAACAAATTTGCCAACAAACTATTTGTTAAATACCCATAGTACCTTGTGAAAAGAATTCAGTCCTGATTAAACATTCTTTTTGGAATTCTTTTCTGTCCCTTTGACAGAAAACATTTTTCTTCCAGCAAATAAGAAAACGAAACTCATGGTATCGAGTACAATAATATATAACTCCTTCGTTCTTTTCAAATTGGGACTGACCACACCTCTACGCATAAACCCGACACTGTAGTAAAACAGTGATTGATCTTGTTTAATATATCTTATGTGAAATAAATTATTATTATTATTATTATTATTATTATTATTATTATTATTAAATTATATATATGTCAAGTCAATTCAATAAGACAAGAGGTTATTTAACAAGTCTCGAAAGTCGCTGGTTCAAGGTGGGTTTTGGTTTTCTGTGAGAGGTAAGAATGACGTGATAAACGGAGCAAATATGTTCACGTTTGCTATAGAAATGCAAATACTAACATACCTTGATTTCGAAGCCTATTCTTTCTAAGATAAATGTATTTTTCCTACCGGTAGTTCGATGTATGTAAATACAGTTTTATAAGCTAATTTTGAAGATTGCAAAATGTTCCTTACGTAACCTCCCCTTAATAGAAACAAATGTCATCTAAATAGAGTTCAATAGTTTTCATCCTTATTTTCATTGCGTTCAAAGTTTTATCGCAACATTTTCCAAAACAGACAGTTCCATTAAAAATCAAAAATATGTACATGTACGATTACTGGTTGGTTTATATGTAGTTGATTGTTCGGATTGGTTTTAAGGCATATCAACCATTATAGGTTATTTATTGCCTAATTTTCTTTCTAGATGTATATGAAATATAAAGGATTTGGTTTGATTTGGTTTTATGGCATATCAACCATGGTAGGTCATTTAATGCCATATCCTCTTTATACATATTTATAAGATATGTATGATTTGCAAACACAAAGACCTAAAAAAAAACTGTTGAGGTGTCCTCGTGGTGTAATGGTTAAGCGATGGACTGCGGAATCGTTGTAAGCAATTTCGTATTCCAGTCGCGCTATTACGTTCACTTTCGGGCAAGTACCCTTGGGAAAGGTATGAATCCACTTATCCTCCCAGCTATGGGTTAAATAGTACCACTACTATTCTTCATGGATAATGGCTTTGGCATTAAATAACCTACAAAGGTTGATATGCCATTAAACAAAGAAACCAACCAACTAAAAAACTGTTAATATAATTAGAGTGAAACCGCGGTTATCAAACGTTTCTCAAGTCGAAGAATTCAGAGTTCGTTAAAAAAAGAAGAAAAAATTCCTCAGAGATCGAACAAATGTTCACTGTTCGAACACACGAGTCGACCATATGAAAACGGAACGCGCGTGAATGACTGAGTCTACCCGAGCAGCATTGTTTCAGTTTTCGAACAAATCGGTAGTCGAACATGATTTTGGAACGAATTATGTTCGTCTACTAAAGTTCCACTGTAATCAGATTTTCCATTATGTAAATTTATTTAGAATTTCCATATTAACTAACCAGTTCTTTACACAAATCTTTGCTTGCAATGGATCCATGTATTCGCCTAGATAAAGGAATATACCAACGCCATACAATCGACTTTTTACAGCACTGGATCCTCTATTATGTGATTCTTGATAAATGTGTTTGCATTTAGATATAATTGTAACATTATGCCTGTTTTAAAAAAAATATACAAATGCGATTAATAACACCTCACCCATCTTGCAGCACAGGTAGCTGACGCAGCATTTCTTATTTATTAACCTCAGTCAACTATTCACACAGCTCGAATGACACCAAAATTTTGTCACTATAAAACCAAAATGAAACTATCAAATCTAATATATTCAAAAAATTGCATCAACAACGATATATATATATATATATATACTATCATGTCAGCGTCTTAAGAAAATGGGTGTGGATTATTAATGTATAGAATATATGAGGAATTTCATTTAAATCTATGGGATTGCTCGATGTATGGCTATGATTATATATTTCTTTTCCATGTTATATAATAAAACTCACATACTGAGGGTATACAATGTGACTAGAAGAAAATTCAAACCTGGTTAGATTGTGATTATAATTTTATTTAGTCGAAGAATATCATTACACCAAATCAAGCGTGTAAATTCATCTGAAGAGACGAAAAATATAACGATATTCTTCGCCGAAATAAGTCTATTGAGACAATTTGACCTGGTTTGAGTTTTCGTCTAATTACATTATATATATATATATATATATATATATATATATATATATGATATTTAAATGCCGTATAAGAATACATTTAAACTGACATGAAAAATATATAGTGATAAAAATTGTACGATAAAATAAATGATATCAGTATTACTATTAATATCATTATTAATAGGACTTGCCTGCATTGAAGACAACGTTGACACATCGATACAACGACACATAGACTACAAAGAAAACTACAGAGGAAGACTGATTACAGCCACCAGAATCAATACTGATAACAGGAGGACCAACAGAACGGAAATAACAAGTAAACAAATGGGAAGAAAAACAACTCTGTGAACGTTTAAAGAATCCTTCCTAGAAAATTCTATGGGGTTTTGATATACAAGCAGATCCTCAAATCCCTACCAGAAGACCAGACTTAAAGTCTATTAACGCGCAAAAAAGAACATGTCATCTAGTGTATTTTTCAGTTCCAGATGACCACAGAGCCAATATAAAAAATAAAGCAAAAAGATAGACGGATACTTGGGTCTTACTTGATGGCTGAAAAGACTGTAGAATCTGAAAATAGTAGGGATACGAATAATAGTCGGTGCACTAGGAACAATCTTCATGGGCTTGATAAAGAGAATGCTTGAACTGGAAATCAGCGGAAGTATGGAAACCATCCCGACAACAGCATTGTTAAGATCAGCTAGAACACTCAATAGTGTTAGAGAGACCTGAAGAGATTTGCAGTCACTCAGACTTCCGATAGGATTCTTTCAGATTCTAGTGAAAGAATACCAGCTGATATTAATATGCAAAACTCGTAAAGCCTGAATGATAAACCATAATTTGTTGGCATACAATAACACACAAATACTTAAAGCAGTTACTTGATTTCATGTTATTAATAATCATAGGCAATTACAGTGTCAAGCAACTAGTTTTAATACAAAACTTTGCTCAGTTATATAGTTTCAAGTATTTATATTTAATACAAATAATTTTCAAATTGATCCATTTGGATTATAGAGAGTATCCTAAAAGGTACTACCACTTCGGGTCAGAGTAGACCTGGGAACAATAGCAACTAAGGGGTGACCCATACTCCTTAACACGCAAGGATGTATGATTCACCACCAGATAAAGTTTAATATTATTCGCAGGGCAACCCTTTTTGATGGTGGCATTATGTCATCCTTTTGGCTGGAATAACTGTCGGTGTATTCTAAGCTTGCTAAAAGGATGAGTATAATACGTATTATAATATTACCATTTGAAAATGTTTTATGCGTAGCTTTTTGGCTGAATTTGAAAAGGAAGTAATTATCATTTATTTAACAAGCTTGTATTTGATGTATCACAAATCTAGATGAATCGTTCACCAAGTAAAGATCTAAATCACTAACAATGGTCTATTAACCCAACACGCTATCCATTTCACCACGTGAAGGATCTTTGGAAAAAAATTATTATATACTTAGCTTTGTTTAATCTGGAACAGCGTCCTCTAGGTTGGGCTTTGAATTCGCTGATTATAATTTATCCAGAGAAGTAAGACCTCTCATCAAAAAATGTGATTTCCTGGTTATGACACTAAATTATATCTAATAGTGAAGGTCCAGGTCTAGATATCTGGGGAGTGTGGAGTACCCCCTCATTATCATTAACTTCAAATCCACTCCGACCAGTAGTATCTGTTAGAGTTCCATCTATTTGTAAGAAAACCAATCATATTTGATAGAAATACTAGATATCATATAAGTGTGTGCAAAAATCTCTTAAGAACCAACCTTACAGAAATGTTAAAATACGCGTCAAATGTACGCGACATGCTGTTAAAATCATTCAATTATATTAATCTGGAGCGCACTTCTTAAAAGTAGTCACCCATTTAAGGTGCATAACTAATTAACTTCAGTTTTGTGAAGGAAACAAATGCTTTCTGGGTGACATTACCTTAAGTCTTCAGATGAAAATAACTATTGCATGTACTATGATATCAAAGAGTGAAATTTGATTATTTTGTGGAAATCAATCTATATTATAATTCTACTTAGTCGTTCAAGGACCTGATAAGCTCTAAAGTTTTGATAAGTTACAACAACTTGTTGTCGAAAGCAGAAAAGGAGAACGAAAAAGAGTTCCAAGGATTCTTCCGTACCAGCAGTATCGTTATCCAAAAAGTAGAATATGCAACTATAAATTGATATGCCCATTCTGTGCGAAGATTCTTATTTCAAAAAAAAATGTTGATATAAGAAGAGAGTTAAAAACAGAGATGCTCGAGAAAAAGCAGAACAAACGAAAAAATAAATAAACAAGCAAATAATAATAATAATAATTGGTAGGTTGGTTGTTTTGTTTTACGGTGTATCAACCTATTTTGGGTCATTTAACGCCAATCAAAATTTTAAGAATCTGGGAAAATCAGCTCATTGATGTCGTGAGGAGCGTGTTCGTCAATGAACTGGGAGACCTGGGTTCAATCCTAGGTATGTCATACCAAAGACTTTAAAAATGGTACTTGATACCTCCTTGCTTAACATTCAGCAATATAAGGTACGTATCAAGGGTAAAGTGGAGCAATCCAGGAAAAGGAGTAGTGATCTCCCTTACACCTCAGTGTTGTAGCTATTGAAAAGGGAGCCTTCTGCTCGCCCTTGATTATGGTCGCCAACTTTAATTTTACATGGATATATTCAACAAATTTATATATTTACAAATTCGGAATTTTAAAAAGTCGTTTATAAAAATGAAATGTATAATATATATATATATTTAATTTGGCTGTTTATAACAATGTTTTGGAATGAATTTGTTGCATATTTTGGTAGTTTGGGTGGGTTTCGATCCCAGCTTCAAGCGTCCAAAGTGTCTAGCCACACCGAAGCGCTGTGATACAACGAAACAGTCTGTATGTGTGTTATATAGCCACATAATGCATATGCATGCAGAAACATATTCAACACAATAAAGACGAGCGGACACAGTTCTTTAGAAAAATATACCACTCACTTTATTTGAAAGGGTTCGAAAGGATTACGAAAGGTATTATCTGTGAGAGGTGAGTTGGATACCGAACAGAACTGCAACTTAATGCCCCCCAACTCTTCTGGCTACAGCAGCATTTCTTTCCCGTTTTCCTGGGCTGCTTAACCGGGGACATGGGGGCCCAGCCTCAGCTGGGACATGGTTCTCATTCCAGCATCATTTCTCCAACTGATCTGAGCTTCCTGTCGCCGGGGTTATATAATAATTTGACGCACACATACTTCTTGCGAGCGTCACAATTCGCACTCAATTCAACCCTTTGACAGTCAACGTTGTCCTCTGATATCTTCGTCCGGGTGCACCTGTTATTTACACAGGTGCATTTCTTCTTTTGACAGCTTGGCCGGGGTCAATATGTTACATGTGTATGACAATATATACGCTCCCCCACTCAGGCAAAGGAATTTTCGGCTGTTGCTCGCATAATGCAAAGCTCTTCGAACGAATTTAGCACACTGGTAGCCGATAAGGTATAGAAATGCTGTTGCTACATAATATCTTATAATTCCTTAGCCAACGTGGTAAGCTTGTTGGCCGAGCGGTCTGATACTAAGTCTAACGTAAATTTGGGCGGGTTTTTATCCCAGCTTCAAGCGTCCGACGTGTCTAGCCACACTGAAGAGTTGCGATACAGCGAAACAGTCTGTCTGTGGATGACATATATATATATATATATATATATATTGTTCAGCCATTCATACTTTTAATAATATTAATGATAACCACTGCGTCTGCAATAGCTACAACATAATAGCTATTAAAATGACAAATCCGAACCTAATTTAACAGGTGTGGGTGTTATGAACAATAGCTGCTCCCTTGATAGTCAGCATGGAGGATCTGATGGAATCCTTGGAATGTTCACTTCTCTAATTTTATGTGCACAAACAACAACTAAAGCAACTACTCAACTCAGACCTAATGATAATTAATAAAAGAGAACTTCAGTACAGTAGACTTTGTCGTTCCATCGTGTGAAAAGCAAAGAAAGCAAAGACAGAGATAAATACTCAGACCTTACCAGTGAACTGAAAAGTTGTTGGACATGAGGGATGGCTTGAATTTGAGGCAACTTTTTAGCTGCATTGATAGAGTAGATGAATTTGATATAAAAATTTTCGGTAGCCTAAGCTTTTATAGTTTAGCTTACACAGAACATATGTTGGCTGACCACTGGAAATTCAAAGAGTTGGCCTTGCCATTTGCAATGAGAAGGACACTAATCTCTATTAGAGTGGATTTTACAATCGTGAGATGGTATAGAAATTCGGTTGAGGTGGAGCTGACGTTGAAGTTGGCGGGTTTGGAACAGAGCCTAAAGGATTGAAAAGGGGGTGACAAGAATCGGAAATCGGAAGACGAGTTGAAGCCATCTAAACCATGGCATAGTTGGGATTGGTCAAAATACCGAGGGAAGTCTCGGAGATCTTCAGAGACTTGCTGTCACTCACACTCCAGTGAAAGATTAGCAACTTATGCTGTTGTGGAAAAAATTCAATTTTAATAATAATAATAATAATAATGAATTTGTCAAAAGAATTAATTATGGTGTCGTGAGTTCGATCACTTTGTTTTCTCTAAATATATTCTATAAGGGAACAATTAAGCTCTAACTTGACACATTCACAAAAATCAGGATATATTTCTTTAAGAAGGTTCGGCTCCTGGGGTTTTTTGATGACAACATTTAGCTGTTCTTATCAGTTCATTACTTTCAGAAAATTTTGGCAATAAATAAACACACGCTCACCCATAGACACAAACTCTAGCAAAGACATAAACAATTATACGATAACTTTTATATATATATATATAATGTAAGCGACATTCAAGTAAAAAAAAAAGGATTTACAATGTAAATTAGGACGCTGAGGGCACAAGTGTGAAAATGAGACGACAACGGGAGAATGTTTGAAAATCTAACGCGCAAGTTGTTTATGACCGGAAAATAGCTCTTCAGTTTCGGAGATACATTTCCTCTTTTTTCCTTGATCTCTTGAATAGCATCATTTGCAAAAGAACTTTCTTGTAAATATGCAGCGCATTATATTTCTGAGATTCCTTCAGTTCATACAGCGAGGCACACAAATCCATGTGTCACGTTTTTATTATATTGCTAACATACACGATTATTATTATCGTATTTAAAAGGACACTTACATGGAAATATATTTATCAAAGTAAGATAAGAGTGACAAAAAAGATCATACAATTTTAGGTGAGCATCATTATATACGTATTTCTTAATTTAAAAATGAGCAATATTTAGTGTCATGCATTCATCTTTTATATGCTGTTCCTTGCTATGACACTAAACTACACATGGTGTTGAGGCTAGATTTTTGAAATTCTAGTCCTCTGCAGTGGGTATTACTCCCAGATCCACTATCGTACAGAGTACTAATATCTGTTAAGGTACCATTTATAGATCAATTGGGTATGTCCGAGAAACAATACGATTCTTAACCCTGTCAGCTGGGTTTTTAGATTACACCGACTGTTTCTCTGCAGAGGAGAAAAAAAAACCCAACAAATGTCCATAATATGAAACTAAAGGCTCCATTAATGCTTTGAGAAATGCCGAGATCTTCTTCATTGCCATCGCTTCCAGGTGCTCTCTGGCCCAAAGTGGTAGCACCTGATTGGGTCCTATCTATCTGTCGAATAGAATTTTGATCATTTAAATGTGTGTAAAAAATGACTGATCTATAATTGAATGGTCAGTTATACATAGCAAAAGTTGAAACAATATTACTTTCTTGACTTATGTTTACATATCATATGTATCTAATACACCTGTATAAACTGGATTTAACATTAAATAACCTACAATGGTTGATATACCATTAAACCAAACCAAAACAAAACAAACCTTAGGATTCGATAACAATACTTGAAACCATAACAAAGCAAAGAAATTATTATCTCCTCTTTTGGGAGTTTTTCACACCAGCATTAATTGATGTTTTTTTTTCTCAGGAGTTTAAGGGACAGCAAGTCTCCACAAGTCACCAGGACTCTTCTAAGTATTCTGGCCGGTCTCAACAATGCTGTACTTTAGATGGTTTCCGCTCGTCCTCTTCTTTCAAAGTCCTCCAGTTCCTATTCCAAACGTTTGGTGACTGTATCAAGCGCACCAATTACAATTCGTATCACAATCACTTTCATGCTCCATGGTTTATTATTATTTTTATGAGTTTTTCACATCAGCTTTAGCTGATGGTTTTTTCACAGGAGTTCGAGTTACAGTAAGTCTCCTCAAGTCTCCAGGACTCTTCCCAGTATTCTGGCCGATCTGAATAATACAGTAGTTTGGATGGTCTCCATTCGTTCTCTAACTTCCAAGTCATCCAGGCCCTTTAATAATCTTTTAGTTACTGTACCAAAAGCACCAATCACAATTGGTATAACTGTCACCTTCATGTTCCATAGTTTTTTCAATTCCCTAGCAAGGTCGAAGTACTAGTCCTTCTTTTCACATTCTTTCAGATTATTATTATTCACTCAGAGCTTTTCACATTAGCGTTAGCCGATGGTTTTTCACTGGAGTCTGAGTAACAGTAAGTCTCCTCAAGTCTTCTTAGTATTCTGGCCGTTCTCAATAATGCTGTCGTTTGGATGGTCTCCACTCATTTGCCAACTTCCAAGTCCTCTAGTCCCTTTAGTAATCCTTTAGTTACTGTTCCAAACGCACCAATTACAATTGGTATAATTGTCACCTGCATGTTCCACAGTTTTTTCAATTCCCAAGCAAGTTCGAGGTACTTTACGTCCTGCGAATTTTTTTTTACACCAACGTTACCTGGTAATTTTTCACTAGAATCTGAGCCTCATGTCTTACAGGACTCTTCTCAGTATTCTAGTCGATCTTAACAATACTGTCGTTTGGATGGTCTCCAATATTCTCTGATTTCTAACTCTCCCAGTCTTCTTTCCAAGACTTTGGGGATCGTTACACACGTACCAATTATAATTGATATCTCCCTCAGTCTCTTGTTCAACAGCTTTTATCATATTTACCAACTTGGGCAAGATATGATACAAGGTCAATTTTTTAAGCGGAGTTTAACAGGTTTGAATTCAGAGTTTTTCCTTCACCTAGACTAGTTGCCTCACCAAGGCTGGAGAACCTAGTCTGCCCAACTATTTACTACTATAGGGAGAATAATTGGATTCATACCTTTCCCAAGGGTATTAGTACTATGTGAAATTCAATCAGTCTCGTCGAGGATTTGAACTCGTATCGTCGTGTCCAATTCCTACGACGATAACCATTACACCACGGGCACCTCCGATGGTTTTTTAACAGCTTTTATTGTTCTCTCGCAAGGTCCAAGTACTTGATATTCTTTTCGTTTTCCTTGATTTTAACCCCGTTATTAAACGAGACGACAAAGTCCATAATTGAATCTGGATCTCCATGTTTATTTTCAACGAAGATAACCATTATGCTACCAGCGCCTCCTGATCCAAAGCAGGAGAAATGATCCATACCCAAATTATCCGTATATTTTTACAGGATTTCTACTACTTATTATAATAATTTGTATTTGTGCTCCATTAAACATAAATAGAATTTATTTTACATTTTTTTCGAAAACTCTAATCATTACATACATATAATCATAATACACCCTCCAGATGTATAATCACAACAAATATATGATTATATGAAATCATAATATACATATATATAAAGGGGTTATTTAAATGATAGGTTAATTTTTTAAACATGTTTTCAGAATTTTTTTCATGAATTCCAACACTGCCTCGTTTAGCTTTGGGTTATAGCCCATATCATTTTAATATCGCAAAAATATCTGCTTTGCTGGATTTCAAAATGCCGAAAAATCAGAGTTACATTTGGCTTAAACAGATGCCAGTTATCAAAGTCTCGGTGGCTGAGAAATGCTATCCATATGAAATTTACAGAATAATGTGTGATGTGTAAGTAGAAGGATCTTTTAGGCAAAATGGTTTAAAAATGAGCTTAACATTGGTTTTCTGTGACGAGCCTGATTTGAAAAGACAATTCAATGAGTTAAAACACACTTGCTCTCCGTTAAATAAAAGATCCAGTCGCAGCGGTCAGTAAGGAAAGTCATGCCGACAGTCTTCTGGGACATAACTCTCACGATCGCTATCACTACTGATTTCCTTGAAAAAGTTACAACTTCAAAAAGCGTTTCCTATTGTCAACTCCGAAGGCAAAATTCACCTGATTAATTGAATTACCATCGTATATAACCACACATATAGACATATAAACATAATGATATATAGCTATACACAATTATAAGTAAGTAAAGTTAGCGACCATAGTCGAGGGTGACCCGAAGGCTCCCTTTTCGATAGCTACTACACCAAGGTGTAGGGGAGGGCGCTACTCCATTCCCAGGATTGCTCCACTTTACCCTTGAACCGTACCTTATAATGCTGAGTGTTAAGCAAGGTGGTATCAAGTTCCATTTTTAAAGTCTTTGGTATGACTCGACCTGGGATTGAACCCAAGTCTCCCGGGCCATTGGCGAACACTCTAACCGCTGGGCCAATATATATATATATGTGTGTGTGTGTGTGTGTGTGTGTATGTGTGTGTGTGTGTGTGAAAACACGTATATTTTTATTTTATTTTATTGTATTGAATTATTTCAGAGGGCTATTGCAATGCGAAATAATAATTATTTGAGGCTAATTAATTTCAAAGTAAAACTTCATCCTCGGAGACTATTTTATAAATCTGTACAACTTAAGAGATTAAATTTCTTTGTTAGTTTGTTTTTTTACATAATACTTGTGTAATTTTATGTATTAATCGAACCCTCAATATGATTAGGGTGTGACACAAGGTCAATATTTTGAAGCAGATTTTAACAAGTTTGAAAGCAAATTTTCCCTTTAGATCTGTTGTCATACCAAAGTTAAAGGGCCAAGTTTGCCCTGCTATTTACCCATTACTAGAGGGAGATTAGTTTGATGCATACATTTCCAAAGTTTATAAACGCTACCTGAATTCAAATACATTCATCCAGGATTTGAACTCGGGTTGAAAGGTCTATTACCTAAGACAATAACCATTATATAGATAGATAGATGAGGTTGAATAAAACATTAACTTCGTTTTTCAAAAGCAGGTTGTAGCTACGCATTCCAAACTTCCAATGTTTTAAACGCAACAGAAAATTACATGATTAATGAATACGATCATCGGTCACTCTTATTTCAATACAGAAAGAGAGTTCATCATATTACTATCTATGATCACACGCCCTTAAAATTAAAGAATTAAAAGTACATACGTAGTGCCTTCAATAAGTTTCCAGACATTTTTGTACCGGCATTTGTACTCTTGTAAATTCAGTATGTTATTGCTATACACCTTATGAGGTGACTGACCAATTTTTATAATTTCAGCTTCAAATGAACAGCTACAGTAGCAATTGGAATAGACCTTACTAAAGCCTGATTATCACAGATGGTGAATTTCAAAAATCCAACCTGGACGTGATGACACTTTAGAAGAACGATATGCAATAAAATTCTGTTTTAAACTAGGAAAAAATGCCACAGAAACGTATGGAATGCTTCAGACTGCTTTTCGACCATCTTGCACGAATCGAGCATCAGCTTTTGAGTGGCATAAGAGATTCAAGAAAGGCAGGGAGTCTGTGAGGGATGATGAGAGGTGTTGGAGGAGTAAGGAAGTCAACACACCAGAGTTGATTGGCCAAAGGGCAAGGGTTACTATGTTGAGGTTTTAAGGGAGTTCAGGGAGAGATTCCGTCGGAAGAGGCCAGCAAATCGGGTCAGTGTCATTTCCACGAGGACAATGCACCAGTGCACAACTCCATCTTTGTCACAGACTATTTGACCAAGATGGGCATCAAGACAGTTCCAAACTCTCCCTATAGTCTAGACCTTGCTCCCAGTAACTTTTACTTATTCCCTAAGCTCAGAGGCTGTCGTTATGAGACAATTGAAGAGATGAAAGAGGCTGTGACGAAGGTCATTGACATGTTCACACAAGAGGACTTCCATGGGCCTTGCAGAAGTTGTTGGAACTGTACAACGAGTGCATTGCCGCCGGAGGAGATTACTTCGAAGGGGACTAGAGTTTCATGTGTGTACTATCAATAAAAGTGCCCATACGAAAAAAAAAAGTCTGGAAAACAATCTAATGATCCACGTATATGCCATGTGATGTTGTTTGTGTAAAAGAATTTTAAAAAATGCTATAGAAACACAGAAGAGAATTTATAGCTTGTTTTATGGCCAAGGCATAATTATTGACCTTCAAGTTTATTCCTGCAGGGGGTTCTCGTGGTGTAATGGTTAAAGTGCTGTAAGCGAGTTCGAAATCCAGTCACGCTATTACGTTCACTTTAGGACAAATACCCTAAGGAAAGGCATGAAGCCTCTTATCCTCCTAGCTATGTGTTAAATAGCATCATTGCTGCTCTTCTAGAAGGATGGCTTCGGTTTTAAATAACCCACAGAGGTTGATATGCCATTAAAACAAAGAAACCATACCAAACATGGCGATAGGACATTGAGATATCAACCCTGATAAGAACACTCATCAGACTTCTATCAACATTCCTTAAGAATATCGGTGGGATGCAATCCGTGCAAAAGTACTTGAGAATCAACATTTTCCAAAACACATCCCAATTCACAATCTTTTGCTACTTGAAACGATAGGAAAAGTCAGCATGAAACTTTGTACTTCTCTTCGTAACGCAAGACCACATTCAGCAATAATCACGCAGTAAAAATATTTCATCTGATGTGGTCTTTTCTACCCATCCACTTTTTCTTCAGAACTTACACCAAGTGATTTCCAATTATTTTTCTTCAAAAATGATCTGAAAGACAAAAAGAATTTCTAAAGTAGATCAAGTGAAAACCTCTGTGGAAAATTCTTGAGTTTGAAACCAGCAGAATTTTACCTGAGAGAAATTTACAAGCTACCTGATAAGTGGTAAGTGTTGATCAAAATAATTGTAAATCTAGAATCTGTACGGCTACTTACTTCCTATCCCTAAATCTATACAAATAAGAGGAACAAAACTTACGGAATAGTGATGGCGAAGCAATAACGAGATCATAAGGGAAGTGTTCTTTTGAAATCCTTTACATGGACGAGCCAGTGTAGGACAACCAACAAGAACTTTCCTACCACAACCCTGTACTAACATAGGATGTCGGCTTGGAGACCTGTAAAGATCGATGGATGATAGAAACAATTAGTGAGAGAGAGTTACAGAAATCCGTGCTAGCAGGGCAATCCCATAATGATGAAGATGAAGATGAAAGTTGATTAAATAAACTTTATTTTACTAAAACGATAATTATTTATGGCTCAACGCAATATATAAATATAATCAGCTCAATAAGAAATATTTGTAATAATCATATTGATCTTAGCCTACATTTGCTCAAATTTCAAATTCTAGTGATCAGGAGGAAAAATGTATGACTAATGATTGATGATTTAAAATAAATATTTGCTCCCGCTAAACATATACAGATCTTCGGTTTCTAGATCATCATCAGTATCATCATATCACGCCATCGGCACGCATCTACCTGACTCTCTCCCGCCACCCTTCTATATCATCCATCGCTTCCGGTAAATCTTCAAGGCTTCATCCTGTGTCGGCACAGAGCAGTTATACGTAGGTTCTTGCTGGTCGTCCTGCCTTTGCTCGTCCATGTGAGGGAGTCCACAGGAGTATGTCACTTATGAGTTCGTCCCTACTTCTCCATCAGTGTTCTTCATGTCTGGTTCGATTAACTTGGATAGTTTTCGTGATGGATAGAAAGTGGCCGTACAGCTGCTGCTTTGTGGAAAGCTGCCTCCAGGACTTATTCACTATTGCTCGCAGCATTTTTGAGTAGTTGCTGTCAAGCCTTTTCTCCATACATTTAGTTAGCGTCCATGTAGTGCATCCATACAGCAGTATTGACACGACCGCTGCTTGAAAAAAAACAACTGCGTTTCATTTTATTGGTCAGGTCTGATTTCCATATGACCGAACGTCTATCAATAGCTGTCCATGCATTTGCTAGTTGTGTGTTGATGTATAAAAAATATAAGTATTAGTAAGCGAGTTCGAAATCCAGTAACGTAATTTCGTTCGCTTTTCGAAAAATACCCTTTGGAAAAGTATGAACCCCCTTATCTCCTCAGCTATGAGTTAAATAGTATCACTACTATTCTTCTAGAAGGATGGGATTGGCTTTAAATAACATACAAGGGTTGATATAACATTAAACAAAGGATCTAAACCAAATCAATAGAAGAAACGTTATGTTATTTGGTTTTATGGCATATAAACTCTTGACGTATATTTAATGCCAAATCATATATATATATATATATATATATATATATATATATATGTATATATATATATATATATATATATATAAATTCAATTCTTTGGAGTCATTATAAATTTACGTCAGGTCTATGATGACCTCTTCTGAAGTTGAATGAAGATATCATTTCAGTATATTCATATTGCTTCCGGCGAGAAGAGAATTTTTTTATAGAATTTTAATTTTCTAATTAAAATAATTTATCTATATTTTTCAATTAATTTTTTTTTTTACGGTGGAAATATCATTATATACTATCCGATATAATCTTTATACATTCCTCTTTAAAAAAAAAAATTCCAAAGCAATATAAACGCACCCAAATGATATCTTCATTCACTATCTGAAGAGTGTCATCGTAGACCTGAAATGAATTTATAATGACACCAAAGAAATGAATTTCTTTTTTTTCATTTTATATGAAAATGTATTTTGGATCTACCTATTAAGTTTTGATGTATTCTTAATCCCAAATTAATTATACGTCGATAGCCGTTGGCATTGAGCACTCAAGCTGAATACTCTGGCCCCTGGATTTTTTCCTTGGATTATATATATATATATATATATATATATATATATATATATGTGTGTGTGGGGGGGATTTTTAAGCGAACAGTTTGTTGTAAACTATTTTTTAAAATAATTTAGAGCTTATTTGATTGCATACCATTGAATTATTTAAAGTATCGTAAATAATTGAGTAGCTCTATTTAACCCGATTATGAGACTCTAAAAAGTACTACCAATCCGTGTCTGGCTGGACCTGGGAGTAATGGGGATAAAGGGGTTCTCAATATTCCCCTAAAGCTCCAAAACTGGATCCTCAACATCAAATAGTTTAGTATCATAACTATAGCATTAGTTGAGGATGTGTCTTACCTCTCTGCAGAAGTTCAGTCGGCATATTCTACAGCTCTAGCACACAGGGTGGCATAAGGAAGAAAGCAATTGTCAGAGATTACGAATGTTTTCCTAGAATAAGCACCATTACATAAAGTTTTACAACGGAAATGCATTGCATATCCCACTACTCCAAAAAAAAGTATAAGTCAGAAATTAAAACAAAAATGAAAAATGAAAAGTATTGCATATGAATGATTATGATTTCAAAGAGTATATGCAATGCATATCATCTGGAAACAGAAATGTGTAGCAATAAATTTTGTTTTAAAATATTCTAAATATGATGAAAAAGAACTCTCAATGACCATGATCTCAGGCAATATTATTTGGTTGCTTGATTTTATTGGTTTGTCAACCTTTTAGAGTTATTTTATGCCTAGAGTTTTGGGAATCAAGTTCATATTTAAATTTCGGGGGTTCGTTGTTTCTCAAGAGTTTTATTTATTTATTTATTTTTGCCCGGGGCCCTATCAAGTGCGAATAACTTATCGTTTTTAAACATTTACTTGCCCCATAAACAGGACCCAAAGGATACCACAAATCTGAGTCAGAGTAGATCTTGGATCACTTACAATGAAGGGGTACTGCACACCATCTAGATTTCCTGAACAAAAGCTTGCCACCCGATGTAGTTTAGTATGATACCCAAGACACCCTTTTTGAGGTAAGATTATTTCGAAAAATGTATATATATATATATATATATATATATATATATATATATATATATATATATAAGGAAAACGTTTTGCTACCGCTTATTTATATTTTTATTATCGTAATATATTGTAAATTTTTGAGTGGATTATAACAGGTTTTCTTTCTCTTATATTGGTTTTCATACAAAGTTTAAAAAGCCCATTCTCCCCGACCATTTACCCAAACCCATAGTTGAGAATTGTTGGATATATACTTTTCCTAAAAGCATTAGCACAATGTGAAATGCAAACAATTTCGTCCAGAATTCAAACTCGGATCTCCGTGTCTATTTCCAACGACGATAGAGTGCAGTCTTCTTGGCGTAGAGATTAACATGCTGAAATATTGTAGTAACCGAGTCCGAACTATAGTCACGTTATTACCGTCACTTTCGGACTAAAAGTGTTAACATCCTTCCCCACATCCACCAGCTATACTGATCTTCCACAAGGATGACTTCGGCATTAAATTATCAACTCTGTTTTACATACGTAGCTTTAGATAAAGAATCCAAACCAGACCAAAGCTACATCGATAATCATTACTCTATAAGCATTTCATAAAAAAAGTAAAAATAAGTTGTAGGCGACCGTAGTCAAGGATGACCCAAAGGCTCCCTTTTCGATAGCTACTACACCAACCTGTAAGGGAGGGTGCTACTACTTTCCCTTGATTTCTGAACTTTACTCTTGATCCCTACCTTATTATGTAGAGTGTTAAGCAAGGTGGCATCAAGTACCATTTTTTTAGTCTTTGGTATGTCTCGACCTGCGATTGAACTCCGGTCTCCCGGGACATTGGTGAACACTATACTGATTAGGCCACATACAAATAATACTATAGAATAATGGTTTCATGATCATAAAGTAAAAACCACCTAATTCTCAAGACTGTTCTGCCGTTAGCACCTTGAACAAGTTCACTGTAACCCTTACATATGGTAGATCTACTCCATCAGATAAAAAAAACAAAAAAAACATAACGGTTTTTTCTATCTATAAAGCAAAACTGATTCTGATTACGAGGCTTTATTTACTGAGCTCTGAAAAGTGTAGACTACCACTTAATCACCATTACTTACAGATACACTCTGACTGGGAGTGTTAGTAACTGTTAGGTTCCCCTTTATAGGTCAAATTGATCTGTTAGCAATCTATTCATATTTAATAGGAATTCTTGATATCGTAGTTCTGTATGTAAATTAAATGTATTAAGAACAGTTACATGAAGCTATAATCATTTTGAACGAAATCATTACAATTATTAAATACAAATATTAAATATAAACTGTAAAATTGTGTATAGATATTAGTATTAGATGAGAATACTTGAAACTGCGCGCAAATTATTTTATTGGATAAGAATACCCGATATTATATTTCTGAGTGCAAAAATTAACTTTTAAGAAACTACCACAGAAAAAATTAAACACAAATGTACAATGTGTATGATTCCCAAAGCTCCCGGCATAAAATAGCCCTACACATGTTGACCTGCTCTTAAAGTCAATCCATCTGTCATATCCAATAGATAAACTTATACACGAGTATACAGAGTTTGTTGTTGCTGTTGTTTACGCCCGTCTATGGATTTGAAGTTGCGACTTGAACGATAATTTTATGACTTTTGTTTCGTCAAATGTGGATGATCTTTTGTGTAAAGGTTTTCATTAAACGGTTTACATTGGATTGTGAACGGGTGTCATGGGACACATCCCTCACGCCTGTGTATTTGTGAGTGCGATGTATTATTTGGGAAACTCACTGTGTACACGGGACTGTTGTGTAGCTGTTAGCGAGAGCCATATTTTTAACTGTCACACGGGAAGCGTCACCAGGTGATTGTGTTTGTGTTTGTATTGTGTGTGTGTGTGTGTGTGTGTGTGTGTGTGTGTGTGTGTGTGTGTGTGTGTCTTGTACGTGTGCGTGTGAGTGAATTTCCCAGTTTCTTTTTCGCACAGAATGAGTATCTTTTGTGTGCGTAGATCATAAATTTTATCATCTCAGCGTGTAAATTTGAATTGTAGTGTGTATAAGTGAATAATGACTTGGCGGTGTGAGGCAGAGAGAAGGAATGAAATAAAGAAAGCGATAGAAAAAGCAAAAGGATGTATCAATGCACATTATTTTCTACGTGAATTCTCTTTTTTTGTTTCTTGTTCTCTTTTTACCAGTGCGTATATAAACGTATTTCATCCTTTTTGACATGCGCATGCGTGTTCGTCCTCAATAGCCCACCATATATTTCTTTTCCATCTGTTACTATGTGCAGTCGTGTATGTGGGTCTGTGGGTATCCCATGTCTTCTTCTTCTTCTTCTTCTTCTTCTTCTTCTTCTTCTTCTTCTTCTTCTTCTTCTTTATTTGCACTCATTAAGTTTGTACATCATTAAGAATTAGTGCATGTTATTAGAGATAAAGCGACATCTAGTCTTATCAAACTGCATGCACTCTCCACAGTATTTTCCCTCTTTTAATAATGAGGTCGTTTGGAAGGGTACAATTTTTCTCAGAGTTCAGAATCTCTTTTATGCTTTTCAAGCTCTTTGGGATTCGCAAAAGACCCCCAATAAGGATGCGTACAACAGTCATGTTCCCCAATACTTTTCTCTCTCTCTCTCGCACACACTCTCTCTCTCTCTCTCTCTCTCTCTCTCTCTCTCTCTCTCTCTCTCTCCTTTATTTTCAACTTTTTCCTTTCTTTCACTGTTACTCATTATTCTACTATGGAACCTTGTGTTCTACATATATGGTTTCAATAGTACCAGTACTCTCTTTCAACTTCGATGTAGGCTCACTCAGCTGGAGCTGCAGTACACAACGGCTGCATCTCTGCAGAATGGTAAGACTTAACAAGAGTCCTGGATATGACACTAAACTATCTGATGGGGAGGATCCAGAAAAGTTTGAGCTTCGGGGAATGTGGAGTGCTCCTTTACTGCCATCGCTCCCAGGTCCACTCAGGCTTGGATTGGTAGCACCTAACTATGGGTCAATAAAACTGTATACTTATGTTAAACTGAATTGTTTGAAATAGAACTGTTTTTGAAATTTAGATTTAAATGAATTGGTTAAATTAGAACTGTTTTTATGTTTAAATATGGATTTGGCATTAAATAACATACAATTGTTTATATGTCATAAAATCAAACCAAACCTATGTTTTGCAATATTTTGATTAAGTAAAGGATAATTCGGTAGAGCCGGATGCTTTTGTCGAGTTTGTAAAAGTGACAAACCCCACTGATCTAAAAGATTCTGAGCTTACCTGATACTCTCCAAATGCTACTCGCCGAATTTTCCTTTATGTTATGGCCTCGGGAGCCACAATTTCTAGTCTAACGCACCTTCCCTGATCTTCAAGGTTCTTGAAATCCAAGCGATATTTCATCTGGCTAATTTACTGTGATCAACTACCCCTTTCCTTTCATATGAACAGTTTTTGGTTGTTTCCGTGGTATTATTGGCCCGTTCGAATTTGTAAAGGTTAAGTTCCTGAATTAGAAAAAAACTAGGTCTTCACTTTTGGCTGCACTTCCCGCAATTTTTAACAATTGTACTTTTATCATTTTTTTAGGATTTTAACAAGGTTTAACAATCTAGTTTAATATACCTATCGAAGACTGATCTTGGTCTAGTTTCAAAAGAATTGCTCAAAAACATCATTTGTAACATACACAAAGATTCTTGGTACAACCTTTGGTTTGGTTTGGTTTGATGGCATATCAACCATTGTAGGTTATTTAATGCCAAATCCTTTTTACACTTGTATATTAAATATTAGATTTCTGAGATCACATTTTGTAGATCATATTTCTAAACGAGACTGAGTTTATTTTTTCAAACAGTTTAAGGGTTTCACCTATTTCTATCTAATACGAATTATAGCAATCACTATTAATCATTTGTTTGCGCACAATTTAATGTTTTCAAGCATTGCTATGTATCACTAACTAATGAGCATCAGTCATTTGTTTACACACACTTAAATGATCCAACATTTCTATTTCAAACAATTCAATTGAGTATAAGTCAACGAATTTAAATGGGTCCAACTATTGCTATATATCACTAACACTTCAATTAAGCATCAATCCTTTGTTTACATTTAGTTAAATGATGAAACAGTTCTATTTTAAACAATTCAATATAGCATAAGTGATTTGTTTGCACTCAGTTTTAACGTCAAAATATAAAGTTTAAATGTCAAATTTCTATTTGATACATCAACAGGACCCTATCAGGCGCTACCACTCCGGACCAGAGAAGATCTGGGAACGATAGCATTGATAGGGTACTTCGCATTCCCCAAATCTCCAGCATAATTGGAGCACTAGGATCAGATTATTTAGTGTCATAAACAAAACAATTGTATGGGAAATCATACCCCTATGCAGAGATGGAGTCGGTTTATTCAACAGCTTTAACAGACTTGGTCAGCAACATTTGGAAAAACTCAACTGATGCAAAAGAATGGTTTAGAAATGTTAAGTATAAAAGTAGAACCACATACATACAATTTGATTTTATATATTTCATATTCTTCAATTTCTAAAGACTTATAATTGAAAGGTTTAAACCATGTTAAAAACTTGATAGGCACTGAGCAAATAAAAATTATAGGACAAATATGCATTATTCTAATTTGTAAGATCTCTATTTTTACTGATAATAAGTCTGCTTGGATTAAAAATTGCAAAGATAACTTTGACCTTACCATGGGTATTTACGACACAGCACAAATAGCCAATTTGATAGGTATATTAGATACTTTAGGTAGGATAATAGACCTAAATCAATTAGGTTTATATAGTGTGATGATGGACTTATCTGCATCCCAGAATAGCTATGGCCCAAAAACTTAGAAAATTCCTAAGAAAATTGTAAGAGCCTTCAAATTACCGCTATTTAAAATTGAAATATCATTTATCGTTAAAATAGATACATTCTTTTACAATACTTTTAATTTAACTAACAATACTTTTAAATCATTTCGCAAAATTAACAAGCAACTGCTTACATTAATGTCAACTCCAAGCACCCCTTATTAATAATCAACAGAGAACGAATGGGTTTAACATAAGGATTAATAGATTAACTTCTAACAAAAAAGTTTCGATGAAAATAATGGAATCTATAGGGATACCCTAGAAAAAAGTGCATTTCAACTGTAGCTAGAATACCAGGAACTATTTAGAAACAATGAAGTTACTGATCATTGCAACATCTACATCAACGGTTGGATTAATGATAATTGTAATCATAGAATTGAAGATAGTGAAAATTTTATTAATTCTAATTATAATAAAAAAAATAAGCTTAGGAAAAGAAAGTTAATCTGGTTCAACCCCACTTTCTGTTAACTTTCAAATATTCATATAGGCAAGTAGAACCGGTCTAGTGGGCAGAGTGTTCACCAATGATCCGGGAAACCTGGGTTCAATCCCCGGTCGCGTCATACCAAAGATTTTTAAAATCGTTCTAGATACTTTCTTGCTTAACACTCAGCAATATAAGGTACGTATCAAGGGTAAAGTGGAGCAATCCAGGGAAAAAGTAGCACCCTCCCCTACACTTAGGTGTAGTAGCTATTGAAAAGGAAGCCTTATGGTCGCCCTCGACTACGGTCTCCAAATTTACTTACTTACTTTCCTAATTTAATAGATAGTCATTTCAACAAGGACAAACTATGGAATAAAATTTCTAATTGGAACACGCTAGAAGTTAGTTACTTCTGCACGAATAATATATCTAAAAAACTTATAATTATGCCAAGAATTTAATTGACAAATTGCTAATAGATAATCAAAGAAAAATAAATTACTTTGTAATTGTAGAAATAAAGAAAATTGTCCCATGGGAGGAATGTGTAATTCCGAGAAAGTGGTCAATCAAGTAACGAATTTTCCCATTGAAAATAGTAAAGAAGAGAGGATTTATGCCGTAATCTCAGATGGAAATTGGAAACAGAGGTTCTATAATCACAGACAACCATTTACTCAGAAACCAAACAGCCCTATCGAAGTAGTTATGGTAGTTTGAGTGATAGAGCACTAATTCCATTAATCATGTGAAGATTTATTATTATTTATTTAGATGTAAACTTTGCCTGGAGGGAAAATAAACATCATTAATTTCAATTTACTTGCCAACTGGTAAATAAACGTAATGAAGTAATGTCAGCGTAAAAATAGATTTAATCACATATAAAAAAGTTTAATAATAGAAACATTGATCGTGATAACGATGGTAGGATAAAATGAATGATATCAATAATACTATTGATATTATTGGTGGTAATAATAATAATAATAATAATAATAATAATAATAATAATAATAATAAATGTAAGATATGCGGCGATAGAGATGAAACCATCAATCACATAATAAGCAAATGCAGCAAATTAGCACTCATGGAGTTTAAGACTAGACACGACTGAGTGGGCAAGGTGATCCACATGGGTTTAACATAAGGATTAATAGATTAACTTCTAACAAAAAAGTTTCGATGAAAATAATGGAATCTATAGGGATACCCTAGAAAAAAGTGCATTTCAACTGTAGCTAGAATACCAGGAACTATTTAGAAACAATGAAGTTACTGATCATTGCAACATCTACATCAACGGTTGGATTAATGATAATTGTAATCATAGACTTGAAGATAGTGAAAATTTTATTAATTTTAATTATAATTTTAAAAAAATAAGCTTAGGAAAAGAAAGTTAATCTGGTTCAACCCCACTTTCTGTTAACTTTCAAATATTCATATAGCTAAGAAATTTAACTTTCCGAAAAGAGAAAGGTGTTGTTTGTTAACTTTCAAATATTCATATAGTGTAAGAAATTTAAATCTGATCATACAAATAAATGGTATATGCCCAACCCAGCATCTGTCCAGGAGAATGACACACATAAACTCCAATGGGACTTTGACATACAAACAGATAAACTAATCTTGGCCAGAAGACACAATTTAATATTAATAAAAAAGAAAAAAAAAAGAACTTGCAAATTTGCAGACTTTGCTGTCCCAGCTGACCACAGTATAAAACTGAAAGAAAGTGAATTGAAAAAACTATGGAACATGAAGGTGACAACTTTACCAATTGTGGTTGGTGCTCTTGGTACAGTTACCAAAGGATTACTAAAGGGACTGGAGGCCTTAGGGGTCGGAGGACGAATGGAGACCATCCAAATTACAGCATTATTGGGAACGGCCAGAATACTGAGAAGAGTCCAGGAGGCCTCAAAAGACCTGTTAACTCCAGTGAAAAATCTTCTGCTAAAACTGATGTGAAAAACTCTCAGGGAGTAATTAATAATGAGTTAGCAAAAGTCGTAAAATAATAGTTATTTTTATTATCAGTAATATATCTATTATTGATTAATAATAATTGATCATATTGATATTAATGATTTTAGCGTTAATTAGAATAGCATTATTCAAAATAAGAAATAAATAAGAATATTACAAAGTTAAATAAAGACTAAATCTTAATCTTAAATAGAAATCAAATAAAACCTACGATTTTTTTTTAACTGGATAAGATAATATTGATACTAGTAATAGTGTTTACTTTTACGTTTTCCTTAACAAATGAATAGACAGATTTTACTTTTGAACTTCTCATCCAACCTTCGTATGTTGACCTTAATTAATTTGTATAAAATTTATAGGTCAACATTAATGAGACTTGTTTTTGTCTTCATTTTTTTCAACTAGATTATATCCAAGTCATGGTATATGTGATCTATTATACTTGTCTTTTGAAATGAATCATCGTTTACTTTAGATTCTCGTTTAGAAATTTTCTCATACAAATTTGGTTGTCTTTCTAGTTTTCTTACAACGTTTAGCTGTTAGTGTAAGTCGTTCATTACTCTAACGTTGGAAGTTCTAAATTATTTCATTGCCATGTTGACAAGGTTTCTTCTGATTTTTTTTTTATTGGTCTTTTCTTATTCTTTCTCTTTATCATCTCCACGGTTTTTTTTACATCTTTTCTACAATTATTTTCCTTTGTTATTATATTACTCTTGGCAAGACTTTCGCAACAGGAGTAACTGGTGGCCTTCATTGAAGTTTATGAGACAGCAATTTTCATCAGTTCTGTAGGATTAATTCAGCTGATCTAAGCAGACTTAAATTGTCTTCTTACCTATTCAAGTCAAGCAGAGTTGTTAGCGTTTCACTTCGTCCTAATGCCTGTTCTCACACGCATGACTATATATATATATATATATATATATATATATATATATATATATATATATATATATTGTATTAATTTAGAGGGCTGTTGCAATGCGAAATAATTATTCGGGTCTAATTAATTTCAAAGAAAAACTTCATCATCAGAGACATTTTTTAAAAATGAACTGGGTGTTGTATGTTCAAATTTTTCTTTCTCTTTTCGGACATTGTAAACAGGATGTCACGTGGGGTGTTAAAACGATCAAAAATGTCTAGGATGATAAAGTTTTTACTTTGAAATAAATTAGACCCGAATAATTTTTTCGCATTGCAGTAGTCTTCTAAATTATTATAAAATAATTTTAATTTGTGCAATGCTTCAAGCATATATATATATATATATATAGAGTGAGAGAGAGAGAAATTGAAAGAGAGAGAGAGAGAGAGAGAGAGAGAGAGAGAGAAAGAAAGAAAGAAAGATACATTTGGTTTGCCTTGGTTTGGTTTGGTTTTATGGCATATCAATCATTTTTAATTATTTAATGCCAGACCTGTTTTACATATATATCAAATATAGGATTTGTAAACACATTTTGTAGATACGCACTTAAATGATCAAACGGTTCTACTTCTATTAACGCAATTCAGCATCCGTCAACTAAGTTGAATGTTACCAATTATTACTAAGTATCACTAACAAGTTGAATATCAGTCAATTGTTTCCAATAGCCAAATTATCAAACAGTTCTATTTCTAACAATTCAATTAAGCATAAGTTATTTTCTTGCACTCAGTTTAGATGTCAAACACTTCTATTTGACACATTTTTAGGACGCTATTATGTGCTACAACTCCGGGTCAGAATGGAACTGGGGGCGATGACAATGGAGGAGTAATCCGCATTCCCAAAGTTCCAGCATTACTTGAGCCTCACTATCAGATTGTTTAATGTCATATATTAGACACTTGTTGGTGTAGGGGGTACTACCCTTCTACACAGATACAGTTGGGATAGATAGATAGATAGATAGATAGATAGATAGATAGATTATGATATATCTATTCCATTTGTTCGAAAGTAAGAACATTCGAATACTGTTTGTTTGTAAAGCTAATTTTCTTCTAAACCAAAGATACCATAATCCATTTATTTCATTTGAAAACATTATACAATCAAGACGAGTAATATTCCATGTTATTTATGACCAAACTCGAGAACTTTGAAATACCTTAAACAACAAACATAATAATGCATTATTCCGAATATAAGTAAATCGCATTTTTCCTAATATACAACTGATTTTGGTTAATTTTTTCTTA
>OY757916.1:71678394-71895894 GCA_963585895.1 Sepioteuthis lessoniana | reverse complement strand
GCTGCATGTGATTTTGGACAAATTCTTGAAGCAGCATCCAAATAAAAAAGCAGTTGTACTGTCATTAACTTTTCATCTCGCTAGCAATCCAAGAAAGATGGGCAAGTCATGCTTGGCACCGCTGGAGTAGATTGAACAAACTCACATGAACTACAGCATGTGGACACACCAGTGTCGGCTGACCAGTCAAAACATACATTCATTTACCATTCATTCATTTTTGGAGGTGCCCATTGTGTAAAGGTTATCGTCGTATGAAATTGAGGTGGCAACATGGGTTCAAATCCTGGACGAGGCTTTTTGCATTTGACATAACTCTGATTTTGGAAAAATTATGAATCCAAATTTTCTCCCTCCAGCTAGGTAGATAGTAGGGCAAATTGGGCTCTTTACCCTTGGATAGGAGACCTGTCTCAGAGAAGGAAAAATTGGGCTTGTGCCACATCCTTCCCTTGCGGAGGAGTTGATAAATACATACATTCATCATATTCGGGAGGGCGCTGGTTGTCATCTAAAGTTATTAACAAGTGTACTGACCGTTAGGGGCAGATAGATAGATAGATAGATAGAGAGAGAGAGAGAGACATAGAGAGAGAGAGAGAGAGAGAGAGAGAGAGAGAGAGAGAGAGAATCTGGGTTATCGGCGCAATTTGATAAAGATTCTTTACAATATCTATAAAAATATTTTCAATGGTGTTGATAAAGCATATGTTGATTTCGGGTTGAATAGCGGAGACACAGAACCTGAAAAGCCGAATGACTTTCTCTTTCTCGCAAATGTGATTTATACACACACACACACACAGACACACACACATATATATATATATATATATATATATATATATATATATATATATATATATATATATACGTATATTAGAATAACATTTAGAAAAACAAAAAGAAACCCTTACCAATCATTGCAAAAACATATTTTTTATTTCTTTTTTTCTGAATCTTCAACTACCTTGTTGGTTTATTCATCTCCGTTGCTTACCTTTTTCACAGAGTTCTCTAACGGGGCCCAACGGAAAAAAAGTTCCTTTTTTAGAACTTATGATTCTGAAATTTTGTACGAACCATAGGATATAAAATTGACGACCGTCGTCAAATAAGACCTGAAGGCGTTTTTTTCAATTGCTATTACATAGAGGCGGAAAGGAGGGTGCACATCCTTTCAATGGATTGCTTCAATTCAACCTGGACCCGTCTATTTTAACGTTAAGTGTTAAGTAAGGTAGCATCAAATACCGTTTTTTGTGTTTTTGGTATGACTTTACCTAGGATTGAATCCCGGTCCCCTAGCCTATTGGTGAACACTCTACACACTCAACGAAATTTTTCAAATACTTGAGCACACATATCTTTGCATTTTTTATTTACTTGGACCTTGCCAGAGAACTGAATAGTTATGGAACATGAGAGTAACGTTGATGCCAATCGCAGCTTGGAACAGTCCACTAGGACCAGGAAAAGAGACTGGGTGAAATCGAGACGACAGGAACATCTGAAACCATCAAGACCGCAGTACTACTACGATCGGTCAGAATTATTAAAAGAGTCCTTGAAAGTTGAAGATACTTGTTATCTTTCAGACTCCAACGAAAGACCACCAGTAAGAGTTGGAGAGAAAAAACTGAAAGGAAGAAAATTATAGCAGTAATGATGCTAATAATTTTTCAGGTACGCAAAGACATAAGCATAAAAACATCAGTGAGATAGCAACAACGAAAAAGGACTAGCGAATACCAAAAAATATATAATCAGTTGATATTTTAAAGGCAATCATACAGAAAGAAGTTATAGAAAAGGAATGACCGAAATTTGGGCAGAATACTCGATGTAATTCAAGAAATTAAAAACTTGCTGACCAAGCCAGAATGATTTCAAAGAAAGGTTGTTTTTTGACCTCTAAAGACTAGAAATATATGACTAGTAGGTTGTAAAGAATTTGTTCCAGAATCCCTGAAGTGGGAAGACAAACAAAATATAGAAAGCCAAAATACTTAGAAAACCAGCATCACAATATCAAGACTACATTACACTCTCTAAGAATTCGAGACTGAAAAAAAGCTAAACCGTAAAAGTAAATGAATTAGGAAAAAATATCTTAATCAACATCATTACCGAAGTAAAGAGAGCTACTGTTTTCAGAATCAAATCTACCGATTGATGAAATGGGTACAAAACCTGAATTGGAAATGAGATTAGAAGGACAAATGAAGAAAATGTGTACAAAACCTGAATGGGAAATGAGATTAGAAGGACAAATGAAGAAAATGTGTACAAAACCTGAATGGGAAATGAGATTAGAAGGACAAATGAAGAAAATGTGTACAAAACCTGAATGGGAAATGAGATTAGAAGGACAAATGAAGAAAATGGGTACAAAACCTGAATGGGAAATGAGATTAGAAAGACAAATAAAGAAAATGTGTACAAAACCTGAATGGGAAATGAGATTAGAAGGACAAATGAAGAAAATGGGCACAAAACCTGAATGGGAAATGAGATTAGAAGGACAAATGAAGAAAATGTGTACAAAACCTGAATGGGAAATGAGATTAGAAGGACAAATGAAGAAAATGGGCACAAAACCTGAATGGGAAATGAGATTAGAAGGACAAATGAAGAAAATGGGCACAAAACCTGAATGGGAAATGAGATTAGAAGGACAAATGAAGAAAATGGGCACAAAACCTGAATGGGAAATGAGATTAGAAGGACAAATGAAGAAAATGGGTACAAAACCTGAATGGGAAATGAGATTAGAAGGACAAATGAAGAAAATGGGCACAAAACCTGAATGGGAAATGAGATTAGAAGGACAAATGAAGAAAATGGGTACAAAACCTGAATGGGAAATGAGATTAGAAGGACAAATGAAGAAAATGGGCACAAAACCTGAATGGGAAATGAGATTAGAAGGACAAATGAAGAAAATGGGCACAAAACCTGAATGGGAAATGAGATTAGAAGGACAAATGAAGAAAATGGGTACAAAACCTGAATGGGAAATGAGATTAGAAGGACAAATAAAGAAAATGGGTACAAAACCTGAATGGGAAATGAGATTAGAAGGACAAATGAAGAAAATGGGCACAAAACCTGAATGGGAAATGAGATTAGAAGGACAAATGAAGAAAATGTGTACAAAACCTGAATGGGAAATGAGATTAGAAGGACAAATGAAGAAAATGGGCACAAAACCTGAATGGGAAATGAGATTAGAAGGACAAATGAAGAAAATGGGCACAAAACCTGAATGGGAAATGAGATTAGAAGGACAAATGAAGAAAATGGGCACAAAACCTGAATGGGAAATGAGATTAGAAGGACAAATGAAGAAAATGGGTACAAAACCTGAATGGGAAATGAGATTAGAAGGACAAATGAAGAAAATGGGTACAAAACCTGAATGGGAAATGAGATTAGAAGGACAAATGAAGAAAATGGGCACAAAACCTGAATGGGAAATGAGATTAGAAGGACAAATGAAGAAAATGGGTACAAAACCTGAATGGGAAATGAGATTAGAAGGACAAATGAAGAAAATGGGCACAAAACCTGAATGGGAAATGAGATTAGAAGGACAAATGAAGAAAATGGGTACAAAACCTGAATGGGAAATGAGATTAGAAGGACAAATGAAGAAAATGTGTACAAAACCTGAATGGGAAATGAGATTAGAAGGACAAATGAAGAAAATTGACACCAATCAAAAGAACCAAAGAAGGAATAATACACAAAGATACAATGGAATGAAAAGATAAAAAAGAGACAATAGCTGACAAATCTGGCTATACAACAGGAATAAATCAATCAAAAGTCAATTGCCAAAAAAAAATGAAGATTCATAAGATACCTAGCTCAGTCAGTTTGGGCTGTAAAACACACCGACTGCATTTCCACAGAAGGGTCAGACTCCCTCTCAATGAGTGTCCTGGATATAACACTAAATATTCTGATGGTGAGGCTGCAGTAATACAGGAGTTTTGAGGAATGCGGGGTACCTCTTCATTGTCATCGCTTCCAGGTCCACTTTGACCCAGAGTTGTGGCACATGACAGCGTCAAATGAATGGAGCATGTAAAACTGTTTGGCATTTAAACTGAGAGCAAACAAATGACTGATGCTAAATTGAATTTTTAGAAATAGAACTGTTTGATCATTTAATTACGTGTAAACAAGTGAGTGATGCTTAAATGAATTTTTAGTGATGTATAGCAATAATTTGTCCATTAACTTTGTAGGTTGATGATAAAATGAATTGTAAGAAATATAACTGTTTGATCACATAAATGTGTGTATCTAGAAAATATGTAAACAAATCATATACTTGGTATATATAATAAACAGCATTTGGCATTAAGTAACCAAAAATGGATAATATGCTATAAAACCAAAAAAAATCACCCCAAACAAATCAGAAGATACTTATAAGCCATATAAACAATACAGGACTTAACAAAATAACGAAAGAAGATTCTACCAACAAGTAGGTGGAGAATGCACAAGAACAAATCAACAACTGGGTGTACAGGAATCCTAACAATTTTCCAGTAACGTTTGAGAACAAAAAAACAACGAAAAGGCTAAATTGCAAAATAATATGAAAAAATTATGAGAAGGATTAAAGAAGGCCTGAAGGTGGACATACAAATAGACTAAGAGCAACACTTAAGAAAGTACCAAACTGAAAAACACAAGACTGTTATGGCATAGATTAATTTTTGTTTAAAACAATCACAGCAATTCATGACAAATTGGCTCAGCAAGTGAGTAAATGTCTTGAAAAAGCAAACATACCCGAATGCATTACAAAGAGGAAAACAAACCAGATCCAACAATTTATAATCAGATTACATGATTATTCATGTAGTAAAAAATCCTAACCGCAAAAATAAAATAAGATATTTATTACCTGCTTGATTGCTGCGGACTATTTTCGGAAAAAAAAGCAAAACAAAACGGATGCTGTAAGGGAACAAGAGAAACAAACAAATATAGAGATCAGCACATCTTCAAGAACGTGAAAACAAAGTGAAAAAATATATCCATGACATGCATTCACGACTAAAATGCATATAATATGATCTCGGAAACCAAAATGATAAAACTTTTAAAAATGTACAAAATATCTGATAAAATCCTTAACTCCTTCTTGAAAGCCATGAAAAAATGTAAAGTGGGATTAGAAGCAGGTGAATAAGCACTTGCTGATATAAAAATGTAGTGAGGCATTTTCCAAGGAGACGACTTTTCTCGACTTCTAATCGGTAAAGAAATTATGTCACTCAATTATTTGTTGAGGAAGTGCACAGAGAGCTAGATTTACAAAATTACAAGTAAAGATTAACCACATAAGGATGATTTCAAGATATTTGCCTAAAAGGAAAAAGAACTGGTGACCCTGATACAAATAATAAGACTATACAGCCAGGATATAGGAATGGGATTTGGCATAGGAAGCATGTGGCTGCTGATAATAAAAATTGGGAAAAAACTAGAAAATTTATGATTATGCATAAGGCCTTAAATCTTTGAGATGACATAAACTGTGTATTACGTTGACACATCAACGCAAGGTTTCGAGAAGTATTCTACAAAGATCAAAGAAAGACTAATTACATTGGCCAGTAATAGCAATAGCAACCTAAGAATAAAGAGAAAAATAACAAAAACTAGAAAACATGGTGACAAAAAGGAAAAATCATGAGCGAAACTAAATCTCTTCAAATAGCAGCACCAAACAATATCAAAAGGATCAATTATATTAAAGTGAAAGTTGATAATAAGCAACAGACTGACAAATGTAAGTAATGGGGACACAGCGACAAGATCGTTAATCACATGATAAGTGAATGCAGCTAACTAGCACAAAAAGAGTACAAGACTAGGCTGGATTGGGTGGGAAAGGCGATCCTCAGTGAATTATGCAATGAATTAAAATTAAATAATGCTACCAAACGTATGAATAAACTAGAATTCGTCATAGAAAATGAAATGCATGAACTTATTCGTGATTTTGTGATACAAAGTGATCCCCTGATTCCGACTAAAGGATCAGACCAGGCATTGAATAACAAGCACATTATAACTTGTCATATAGTTCCTTTTTTCGTTCCTATGGACTGCAGACTGAAAATAAAAGAACGTGAAACCATAAACCAATACTTGGACCTCGCCAGAAAAGTAAAAATATGTGGAATATGACATTGACAATGATTCAAATTGTAGTTGGTGGACTTATAACGGTTGTCAAAGGCCACGAGACAATCCGTAGCATGATTGATGTACTTTGAACGGTCTCGAAAAGAATCTGAAAAAATTGGAGATCAGAGAAAGAATCTATACTATCTAGACCACAGCATTGTTAAAATTGGCGAAAATACTCAGATGCGTCACAAAGACCAGGGGAGACTTTTTGTTACTTAGACTCTATTGAAATACCACCATTTAAATCTGGTATGGAAAACCTGCAAGTACTGAAATAATAATAATAATAATAATAATAATAATAATAATAATAATAATAATAATAATAATAATAAAAACTCCAATAGGATTTTGACATGCAAAGGGATCACCTAATTTCGGACAGAAGACCAGACCCTAGAGTAATCAACAAAAAAATGAGAACTTGAAAAATCGTCAACTTTGCTGTACTGGCTGACCACAGAATAAAACTAAAAGAAATGGAAAAGAAGGATCAATACCTAGGCTTTGCCAGGGAATTAAAAAAACTATGGAAAATGAAGATGCTGATTATACCAAGCAGAGGTCAAAATCCAGAGAGCAATCATCCAGTGAGAAGTGCTTTCATCATTACTATTTGTAATAGCGAAGTTATAACTCGATCACATACTTAGAGAATGCACAAGGGGCTACGAATTTACTATCTCGCAAATAAAAAAATCAACCACCTCATATACATCGACGATATCAAACGGTTTGCAAAAAATAAAAAAGAAGTGGAGATTCTAACATAAACAATAATAATATACAGTAAGTATATTGGAATGGAATCTGGCATAGAAAATATGCCAAGCTAATAATGAGAAGTAGAAATGAACAAATAACGGAATGAATATAACTGCCAAATCAAGACTGAAACAGAATACTTGAAGGAAATTGACATGTACTTGGTAATATTAGAAGTGGACATCACTAAACAAGCGGAGGTGAAAGAAAAAATATCAAAATACTGCCTAAGACAAAGGAGAAAGTTTCTCAAAACCAAGCTCTGCAGTAGAAATCTCATCAAAGGGATAAAAACTTTGGATTTCCCCTCTTGTAAGATGATCGGGACCATTCTTGAAATGAACGAGGTAAAAACATAAAATTTCGTAGGAAATGGACACGACGACACGAGTTCAAATCCTGGACGAGACTGATTGCATTTCACATTGCACTAATACCCTTGGGAAAGGTATGAATCCAATTATACTCCCTCCCTCTATGGGTAAAATAATAGGGCAGACTAGGTTCTTCAGCCTTGGTGAGGCAACTAGTCTAGGAGAAGGAAAACTCTGAATTCAAACCTGTTAAACTCCGCTTAAAAAATTGACATTGTGTCATATCCTGCCCGAGCGGAGGGGTTGGTAAATATGTATCCACAAACCATAATCCACCAAGAGAATCAGACGCACAAAATTCTCTGGAATTTTGAGATAGAAACATATCATCTAGTACAAGCTACAAGAACAATCCTAAAGATAGTTACCAAAAAATGAAAATAAAGAAGAAAAAAAAAATGAACCTGCTAAATAGTTGACTTATCTGTCGCGGCGAAAGAAAGAAAACGAAAAACGAGATAAGAACTTAGAAATTGCCTGGCTAAAAAGATAGGGAACATGAAGGAGATAGTGATACCAGTTGTAAATGGTGTGATCTGAACGATTCTCAAAGGCTTGTTAAGGGGACTGGAAGAGTTAGAAATTGGATGACATGCTGAAACCATCTAAATTACGGCCACATTACTGAGAAGAGACCTGCGGCGACTTGAAGTCGCTCTAATTCCAGTAGACGCTAGTATAAAAAAATCGACAGTAGAAATACAATGTTAATAATGATAATAGTAAGAGTGGATTTATTGAGAGTCTTTAGGTGTTATATAAAGAAGGTCTTTTTGTAAATTTCTATAAAGATACTAAAATACATTTGTTTGCTTGTTTGAGTTTCATGGTTTTAAGGCATATCAATGCCAAATCCATTTTTATACAAATAAACAGTTCTGTTTTAAGAAATTCAGTTTAGCAAATATTTCACAGTTTAATTATCAAAAACATTTCTATTTTAAGCTATTCAGTTTAATCAAACAGTTCTAATTCAAATAATTCAGTTAATTGTAAGTATAGTTTGTTTAGACACTGTTAAATGTCAAAGCAATTCTGTTTTAAACAATTCAAATTAGCCTGCAAAAGCAGTTCCGTTTTAAACAATTCAGTTTAGCATAAGTACGCAGTTTGAGTAACAAAACAGTTCTATCTCAAGCAATTCAGTTTAGCATAAGTATACAGTTTAGATATCAAAACAGATCTATTCAAGCAGTTCAGTTTAGCCTATGTACACTTTTTAATTCTACTTGACTCAGAGATAGGACCCTACCAGGCGCTACCACTCTGGGTGAGTGGACTCGGTGGCGATGGCAATGAAGGGATACTCCGTATTCTCCAAAGCTCCAGTATTACTGGAACTTCACCATCAGATTGTTTAGTGTCATATCCAGGACATCCGTTGGTGTGGGTGTCTTACCCTTCTGCAGAAAAGCAGTCGGTGTCTTCTACAGCCCTAGCTCACTGAGCATAAAATACTTTTTATGTGCTCAATTAATTACTGAGTCTTAGTTTAAGTGACAAATGAACACATTATAGTTATTTATCGTTTTTAAAAATAAAGAAAATTAATAATTGACAGTGAGTATAATTTGATCACTGCTGAAAACTAAGTAAAATAATATCTATTGATGCAAATTATTGATTACTGTTCGAGAAGTCTACCAGTATACATTGGGAATTATGAAGTTGTTGATTTTGCTGACTTTCTTTCATAGAATTTTATCACAAAAATAGTGAATATTTTTAGACTTAAAATAGGATATAATTACGATCGTCTGATTCTATCATTATAAAAAAAAAACTGAAAGAGAATATTAGCTGTTCGTACGCTGTAACAGAGGTCGAATTTTAAGTGTCTTTTCTTTGTTACAACGCGTCAATTACAACCCGGAAATATAATTGTCATGCGCACGAATGACATAGAAACAAAGAAGAAACTGCATTGTTTTCTTTAGATTCATTTTTCTACTCGGTTTGTGTAAATTTGTACACTGATCGCTTATGAGAGAATTATTACATGTCTTTTTTTTTTCTGAGACTAGTATTCAATTTTAACCCAACTAAACAGACAGAGGTCAGATTTGATTACACAGACGAATCTTTTCATTTATTCAGTTCAAAGCGTTTAACGATTCTGCAAAATATACGTGTAAAGGATAAATAAGATTCATTACAATTTATAATTACCTGTACAATAGAATTGTTTTCTTTTCAAATATTTTTTCATGAATTGTTATTTATCAAGTTTTTGAACTATCATCATTTCTATAATAATAATAATAATAATACACCTAAACTCGGCCAGACGACCAGACCTTATAATAATCGAAAAAAAAAAAAAAAAAAAGAAAAAAAAAAGACAATTAGCAAAATTCTTGACTTTCCTGTTCCGGTTGACCTCAGAATAAAATTGAAATAATGTGAAAAGAAGGATAAATACCTCGACCTTGCTGGAGAATAAAAAAAACTGTAGAACATGATGGTGACAACTATACCAATTGTTATTGGTGCTTTTGGTACAGTAACTAAAGGATTATTTAGGGGACTGGAGGACCTGGAAGTTGGCGGATGATTGGAGACCATCTAAACGACAGCATTATTGAGAACGGCCATAATACTGAGAAGAGTGCTGGAGACTTGAGGAGATTTGCTATCACTGAAACTCCAGTAAAAGACCATCAGCTAACGCTGATGTGAAAAAATCTAAAGGAGTAAACAACAATAATAATAATAATTATTATTATTATTATTATTATTATTCCTCGGGAGTTTTTTACATCAGTGTTAGCTGATGGTCTTTCACTGGAGTCTGAGTGACATCAAATCTCCTCAAGTCTCCAGAACTCTTCTCAGTACCCTGGCCATTCTCAACAATGCTGTAGTCTGGATGGTCTTGATTCATCCTCTGATTTCTACTTGTTCCATTCCTTTTCTTTTATCTGTGGGTGTCTGCTTCCATTTTTCCCAATTGTTTGTAGTTTTTCTTACCTTCAAGCGCCCTAATACTTTCATAATTTGGCAATTATATAATCCTTCCTCTGTTTCTCTTTTCCTGCTTTTCATTATCACCATGGTAAATTTTTCTAAGCTAAATACAACTACTACTACTACTAATAATAATTATTATTTTTAGTATCATTATTATTACTAATTTAGCTGCTCAAGTTCCCCTGACTCTTCTAAGTATTTTTTGTATTGTGGTGTAAATTGTCGAGGCGTTTAAATAGATTCCCCCTTCCTTTATTCCCTTTTCAGGTTAATATGTGATTGTTCTAAAGGAACTAACTCTGATTGGTATTTGTGTAGCGTTTATGTTCTATACAATGTTAACAACCTTGGCAAGGTCAAAGTATTTGTCAAGTTTTTCAATATTATTTACATTTAATCCGTGATCTGCTAGAAACCTGACGTCCACTAGCCGACAAGTTCTTTTTAAAACTAAAACTAAGTTGTCTTCTGGCTGAGATTGGGTGATCCGTGTTGGTCTCAAAATTCCAAACATTGTGCATCTTTTTTCTTTGAGAAAATTTTACTTTTGTCTGTATGGTCAAATATGAGTCACTTGCACAATTTTCAGTGGATCATCTTCACCATTCAGTCATGTGTGTTCTGGTATTTTCCTTATACCTGCATTATTTCATGCATTCATCCAACAGTTTTAGTTGGGAACGGTACGTCAGACACCATAAATTTTCAGCAGTTGCTTTGATAATCTCAAAGCATTACACCTTTCCTTGCTAAGTTCGTACTCAAAGAAAATACTCGAGAAGAAAATGGAAATGAAATAATTCTAATGAGAATGGCACGAAATATAATTGATAGTGTATGTCAAGTGTAAGTTTGGTTTTTGTAAAATGAGATTAATTTCTGAAAAAGTTATCATTATAGATGTAATGTAGCGGCTAACTTCTACCAACAATTTACCTGGTGCCCGGCTCTGTGAGTGAATGTAAGGGGTCGATCACGGAAATATTCGCAGTGGGTGCGAAGGAAATTTAAACGATGAGTTATTGATTTTTGAAAAGGCACAATGAGTAATTACAACCTAAATTTCGGGTCTAGCCTAACTGCGCACCCCTACAGCTGTATGGAAGGTCGACTTAGATTTATTAAACAGGAGATATTTCTTCATTCTTCCTGTTTTTGAGACTGGTCGAGAGGAAAGTCGAATCATCTATAAAAAAAGTAAGTCGTGTTTTTCTATAATCACGTGTCTGATTTTTCTATAAAATCCTCGTTATTTCTTCATCGTATCTGGTCTCATCCAACTCTTTCCAAGAGATCACAACAACACAGCATAACGAAAATATCTATAAGATTTTCGTGATTGTTTTTCTAATAAGGATATATATATATATAAGTTGGCCGACTGTAGTCAAAGGTGACTCAAAAGCTCCTTTTCAAAATTCAAGTACACCGAGGAGTAGGCAAGAATGCTTATCTTTTCCTTGGATTGGTCCACTAACCATTGATCGGTACCTTATACAGCAGGGAAGCATCAAGTAACAATTTTTGAGTGTCTGATGTCACTCTAACTGGGATTGAACTCCATTCTTCCGGACCACTAACGAAAAGTCTACTCACTGGCTGGCATATATATATATATATATATATATAGACAAGCATGCACGCACACACATATAATAGAAGGACCTCAAATAAGAAAAGCTTTTGAATGGAGCCTCACCATCAGATTGTTTGACGTCATCCCCATGACAACCGTTGGTGGAGTTCTCACAACTTTGCTGAGATGCAGTCGGTTTATTCAACAGCCCCAACCGATCGAGGTGGATATTATACAACATATAATCATAAAGGATATGATTTATTTAAAAGAGAGAGAGAGAGAGAGAGAGAGAGAGAGAGAGAGAGAGAGAGAGAGAGAGAGAGAAAGAAAGAAAGGAAGGAAGGAAGAAAACCGATAACTCGAATAATGGAATTGGTGAAGTGAATTCAAATTATCTTTGTCGTACTTTATTTCAAGTTGAAATGGTCTTCTTTTTCTTCTTGATCTTGTTCTGTTTTATTCTTGTTGTTCCTGCTTTTTGTTGTTATTGTTGCTCTTCTTCTTCTTTTTCTTCCTCTTCTTGTTCTTGGTTTTTTGTTCTTCGTGTTCTTGTTCTTCCTTGTGTTCTTCTTGGTTGTTGTTGTTGCTGCTGCTGCTGCTGTTGTTGTTGTTGTTGTTGTTGTTGTTGTTGTTCTTCTTCTTCTTCTTCTTCTTCTTCTTCTTCTTCTTCTTCTTCTTCTTCTTCTTCTTCTAATATATATACTCAGAGACTAGGATCGCTGCTGGTATCATCTAACCCAATACAATTTCGATATTTTTGGTAAGTAGACGGACATTACCTAGTCTCCCTTGTTATCTTGTGAAATGCAACCAAGGAAAGAGTATTATACAGACCCTGTCGGCGGGTTAGGAATACCCTGACATTATCATCTAAAAAGGAGAAAGCCCCCGCACACATATTTGAAAAAAGAAGTTCTGGGTATGACACTAAACTTCGTCTAGTAGTAAGGCTCTGTGCCACTTCATTGTCATTAACAAGATGTCAACTCTGAACCTAACTGGTAATATCTGTTAAAGTCTCATCTGCTTGAAAATTATTTGTATAAGAGAAGAATACTTGATATTATATAACGTATGTCACAACAGAAGGAAGTGTACGAAAAGATAAATATAAACTTACCATGTACGCAATTCCATAATTTCCGGGCATAAATACCCCTAAAGGAGTTGGCATGTCGTTAAAAACAATCAATCAGAATTTTAGTTAAATAAACGATTAGGCTGTGGGATTATTTGATTTTTTAAAAGAGACACAGGACAGTAAATCATAGGAAAAGTTAATGCATTTGACTACCCACGTTGGAAATGGACACAGTGAACCTAGGTCAAATCCTAGAAAAACTGTTTGCATTTCACGAAACGCTATTATCTTTACAAAAAAAAATGGATCGAATTAATCTCTCTTCAGCTATGAGTAAATATTCAAGCAGACGAGGTTTTTCCACCTTGGTATGGCAATCGGTCGAGGAGAAAGAAAACTCTAAATTAAAACCTACCAAAATCTACTAAAAGTTAAACTTGTGTCACATTCTGTTATTGCAGAGGAGTTTGTAAAAATATAAAAGTGAACGAATCTAGCAAGTGAAAGTCGTTGATATATGACACATGACTCTCGGGACCGTGGTTCAAATGGAATTTAGCTTGTGTTCTACCATATAAACAAACTTTTCCATGCAAGTAATAAAATCTATTATTTCATGAAAATGATCCACCATATTTAAGTACAGTAAAATTTCTGGCGCGTAAATAGACCGGAAGTTTTTATGTTCTGATTGCTTGTCAGTATATATATATACATATATATATATATATATCGTAATAAGCGAGTTCGAACTCCAGTTGTGCTATTACGTTCACTTTCGGACAAATACACTTGGGAAAGTTATTAACCCTCTCACCCTCCCAACTATCGGTTAAATAGCGTCACTGCTGTTGTTCTAGGTTAGGTTTAGCATTAGATAACCCACGAAGTTTGATATGCCATTAAACAAAGAAACCAAACTATATATATATAGAAACAAATATATATATATATATATACATATAACCGTGTTGGTTGTCTCTAAATCAATTTGGTATAGAACCAAGTACAGTGTAATATGGAGAGTGCTCAATATCTAGGATAGAGCAATAATAATAATAATAATAATAATAATAATAATGATAATAATAATAATAATAATAATAATAATAATAATAATATATTAGATACATATATTTAATTCCATGGAATATAGACTGCGAGTCCTAGGTTTTATGGAATTTTACAAAACAACAATCATCAGGCAGTAAACAAAATTCATTTCATTTCTGCCTGATGATTGTTGTTTTGCAAAAACCTCCATGAAACACGGGATCGCAGTCTAAATTCCCTGGAATTATATATATATATACACACACACGCACACACACACATATATATATATATATATATATATATATATATACATTTGCCCAGTCAGCTGGGGCCGTAGAATACACCGACTGCTTCTCTGCAGAGGGGTAAGACCCCCCCAACGAGTGTCCTGGATATGACACTAAGCTATCTGATGGTGAAGTTCCAGCAATGCTGGAGCTTTGGGGAATACAGAGTACCCATTTATTTCCATTGCTCCCTCGTCCTCTCTGGCCCGAAGTGGTAGCATCTGATAGGGCCCTATCTATGGGTTAAATAGAACTAACGGCATACTTATGCTAAACTAAATTGTTTGATTAAACTGAATAGCTTGAATAGAAATATTTTTGACAATCAAACCGTACTTACTTTTAAACTGCGTGCTTATGCTAAACTGAATTATTTGACATTGAACTGTTTTTGTCATTGAAACTGTACCTACACAAAACTGAATTCTCATATATAACTGCTTGAATAGTTTGAAATAGAAATGTATTAGACAATTAAACTGTGTACTCATGCTAAACTGAATTGTTTTAAATAGAACTAATTATTTACTTAAAAATGGACTCGGCGTTAAATAACCTACAAAGGTTGATATGCCATAAAACCCAACAAACCAAACTATATATATATATATATATATATATATATATATATATATATATATATATTTCAAATCCTGGACGAGAGTGCATTTCTCTTAATGCTAATACCCTTGGGAAAAGTATAAATCTCTCCATCTCTGGGCAAATTGTTAGGCAAACTGGGCTCTTAAACTTTGGTATGGACCCCGGTCTAGCCAAAGGAAAACTCTGAATTCAAATCTGTTAAAACTCCACTTAAAAATTGACTGTGTGTCACATCTGGCTCATGTGGAGGGATGTATATATATATATATATATATATATATATATATATATATATATATATATATATATATATATATATATATGCATTGTTTTATTTCAGTAGAACCCAGAATGCAATTAGAATCAAATAAAAGGCTAGAAGAAATACCTAAACATCATAAGAAAACTTAGTAGAAATTTCGCGGACATGAATATTAAAATTGCATTAATCACTGCAGATGCATTTTGAAAATAAAATCTCAAAAATCGCTGCTTAGAGATTAAAGAACTGGAATTCCAAGAAAGTTTTTCGCTGGGAATAGTATTATTAAATCAGCAACGATTGAGTAAAGAGTGTAGAAGATGTGAATATATTTGCTGTCACTTGATCTTAGTAAATCATAATGTACTTGTTATCACACCGTTACTGCAGTGATATGAGTACATAATGGTTTGCAGAGTACTTAATACTAACTGAAGTGTTCCTAATAATTAGGCACCTGTAAATGAAGCAATAGTCAGATGTGACAGTTGGTAGACAGCAGAGCTCTTTAAGTGTTTCAAGATGCTGTCTGGTAGATTTGAAAATTTATGAAGTACAGCATGATGTGTAGACGTTAATAGAGTATACAGAACGACAAAAATTATCAAAAGAAGATGGAGGGAAAGTGTAATAAAACACAAAAGAAAATTGACCGGAAAAGAAAGAAAGAAAGAAGATGGGGGAGGGCAGAGTAGAGATAAATTTGGCGAGGAAAAGAAAAATATGTCGACAAGATGAAGAGAAAATGAAAAGGAAAATTTCAAGGAGAAAGCAAAAATGATAAATACACACGTCGAGTTAATAAAAATAATTGATATAAATACAGAAAGGAAGCGAAAGAGTTAAGAAAAATGAAAAAAGAATAGGGAAGTAAATATAAAAAACAAGAAATAGTTGATTTATTGATTAATTGATTGATTTTACCATTTCACATATAGATTTATTGGTATTACATAGCTATCCTTGAAACTATTTGAATGAGTGAAAACGATTGAATACAATAGAAGTCTTAGCGTTAAATAGCAATACTTGAAACCACTTCAATGTGTACAAATATACGACTAATATTAGATATAAATGTTTGTGTTAGATCACAGTAACTGAAACCAGGCGGATAAAGTATAGCAATACTAGTGTACAAACAAATTAGTTCCAAATCATTTAAAAATAAAATTACAAAATATTCACTCACAAATTATATATTTATAAAAAATTAACCGTGATCAAACAAATAATTAAGAGCAAATAGAATTATTTATGTTCGAAATTGTTAAAACCAATTAATTGGATGCAAAAGATTGACCCCGGACTCGTTTAAAAATGCTATTTAAAAATGAAAGAAAGAAAGATAAAGAAAGGATCCTTGAAGAAAGGAAAAGTAGAAAAGTAGGTGAAAAAATGAAGAAAATATATATATATATATATATATATATATATATATATATATATATATATATGCAATATTATTTAAGAAAAAGATTATGAGTTGAAAAAAAAAGAATGGGATAGTAAATAAAAAAAAAAAGATTAAAAAATTCAAAAGCATTTTGATTTATAATTTCTAAGAAAGCTTTTCATCTTTCTTGGCTGATTTTGTTCTATTTCATCCTAAGTGGAAAATGCTTTCTGCCTTTTTATCTTTGACATTCATAAAAGAAAACCCCTTCAATGTTAACTTGAAACAAATACAGAGATTAAATATTTATCATTTATTCAATGGAAATGTCTCCAAACGGCACATATCGTGGTGGAATATTTACCTCACATTTCTCTTCGATTTCTTTGCGAGAGTCATGATTTCGATTTTCATAGGGAATTCACCATGACAAAAAGGTTATAGTACTGGATTGTGTCATCTTAGTATGCGAGTTCGAACTCTTCTCAGGCGAGTAAGTTAACTTTTGGACTAATACCGTTGGAAAAGGTATGAATTCACTTATTCCCTATCAGTTATGAGATAAATAGTACCACAACTGTCCTGCTATGAAAGCTTTGGCATTAAATAGACCACGAAGTTTAATATGTCATTTAGCAAAAAGACCAAACAAATTGATCATCAGTGATTACCTTTCTAATTAATCTTTGTGCTGGACTAAAATGAGCTTGGAAACAATGATGCTCTACAATACATTTGAATTTTTTAAAAATTACAATCTTAAACTTGATGAGGAAGGCAGTGTCTACATATTATTATTAAGACAAAGCATTATTCTTGAAAATTTTCAGTTCATTTCACCCATTTATAGGAGCAGTAAATCCATTTTGATTCTCATTTGTTTTACGTCAACAGTATTATTTATTTGAATAAATAATGAGTTTATTTTCATTGATATGTTCATCCATTCATTTCGGATGGAAATTTCCCTGGACATCTTAATAAATAAAATAAGTGGTTTAAGTAAGGCTAATCATTGAATATAACTTATAACTCCTTTGTTAAAAATGTTTCCAATAACTGTCTTCAATAATTGAAGGCTAATAGTAATGTCACCCCCACCCATGGCCGACCCCAGTCAAAGAAACAAGTGTCTGGAGTAAGACACAAACTGAAGCCAGGGGTGAGGCTCCAATTCTGAAGCTAAGCGTAGTTGTTTATCACTCTTTCATTTACATTAATCCAAGGTCCATTCTGATCTTGAGTGGCCGTAACTTTTAGGATTTCGTCTGTTACTCAAAAAGATCTGTTAAGAAATTATTTGGATTAGATAGTAATATTTGATAATATAAAATTGTGTGAGAGTTATTTTTATTCGCTTGGATTACGAGACATCAAAGCGCTGTATGAAGCAAACAAATGATTACCGACAAAAAATACAATGAAACTTTGGAGAAATAGTTTGCGAATGAATAAAATTATCAGCATTAAATATTTCATGAACATTTGATATGTATTTAAATAAATAACCAAGCCAAGCCAATCAAAGACTCCATATATATATATATATATATATATATATATATATATATATATATATATATATATATATATATATATATATAATTTGGGAAAATTTCTTAAACATTGAAATAGAGAAAGTTAAAAGAAAATAGAGATTTAAAAATGAATGCACATACCAACACACATACTCACCACGCGCACATACAATCATACACGCAAACACATAGATATATAGATAGATAGATAGATAGATGTGACTAAAAAAGAAAAAAAGAAAGAAAGAAGGAAAGAAAGAAATTATATTTTTAAAAAGTTAAAGGAAATTAAAATTAAAAGAAAAGACGCACACACACACACACACACACACACACACACACACACACACACACACACATATATATATATATATGATCGTGTTTGGTTAAAGACTGTAGATTGTTTTCTTTTCAAGATTTTCAAGTGACGATGTTCAGGTCTTCGTGTTGGTCAAGGTGGTGTATATATTTATTTATTTCATATTTATTACATAATGTGTAAGAAAAAGTAGTATGACAACTGTACATTGTAGAAATGTGGTGACTTACGCTTGTATGACAGTTATTCCATCTTTGAATTTCCACTACATCCCAGTGACAATAGTAGCAAGATAACTGGTGACGATGGAAACTATATATATATATATATATATATATATATATATATATATATATATATATATATATATATCATCAAGTCATGTTATCGGTACAGGTAATTCTCATTCTTACTTGCCATCCATCACTATCATCCGTCTCTTCCTGTTTGTCCTCTAATCTACATCCAGCGTCCGAACAGAGCTGAGGTAAGTTCTTCTTAGTTGGCCAATATTGGTGCGTCACTTATGAGTTCATTCGAGCTTCTCCTGCAGTTCCCCATATGTCTTGTTCGTCTTGGTTGGTTCGTGAGATGGAAGGTAAGTCACAGTATAGCTGATGTCTTGCACAGATTTGCATTAAGGATATTTTCAAAACAGCATGTAACGTTCTTGTTTAGTTCCTATCAAGCGTTTTCTCTGTGCTTTTTGTTCGCGTCCTAGTAGTGCATTCATACAGTAGTATAGACGCAACCGCATCTTGGAATAAATTATGTTTTATTTTATCAGAGGGATCAGTAGTAACCCACCCTTTCGCTTTCAGTAGATGAGATATTTCAGCTGAGGTATTTCAGCCTGTCTTGCTAATTTTAGAGGTCTGCTTTTTAAAACGAAAATGGCTCTTTCTTGTTTAAAACAGATGGACTTTGTTTTATTTGCACCCAAGTATTGACAACTGCCTCTTGCTGCTTGTTCAAGGCTATGCACTGGAGATTCAGTTTGGGAAGGTGAATTTACGAGAAGCACTAGATCATCTATGTAGTCTGCGTCTATAATAGTTTCTGCAAGATATCATATGCTTCTTGCAATTTTTAAAAAATGTAAAGCCATTTTATTTTAGTATATCTCTCGACGTTCGAAGTACATAGTCTAGGCAGATGATAAATAGTATAACGCAAATATATCTCCTTGCAAAACTCCACTTACAGTATCGAAGAAGTCAGTGTCGCCATTAGATGAGCGAACATATATATATATATATATATATATATATATTGAGAGAGAAAGATATATATATATATATATATGTGTGTGTGTGTGTGTGTGTGTGTGTGTGTGTGTGTGTGTGTGTGTATTTACTAATCTAATATCCACCAGCATTCACGGTTACCAGAAAAAAAGAAAAAAAAACGCCAGGAACAAGAGATTTTTTTCTCCTTTTTTGTGTATTACTTTCTTCCCTATCCCGATATTCTAATTTGATCCTATATCCGTCATTCTTCAATGCCTCCTCATATTCCTGCTTGCTTCGTACAAAAATTTCCTTATTGGAGGAGTTATTTGATAACCTATGCTCTATTCCCTTAGGTACATGTTTAAATACCTGTATTTGGTCGGTATTAGACTTCCTGATGATCCGTTAAGGTGAAACTTTCGAAGGAGATTTCCGACTCGCGATTTAAATTAATTTAATATTATATATATATATATATATATATATATATATATATATATATATACTGTTCTACAAGTTGTTATCATTCGTATGAAATGATGAAAATACTTTTTAGAATAATACGTGCGATTAAAACTAATTTTAGTTCCCCCCCCCAAAAAAAAGTCTACGACGTAATTTCAAATATCTTATGTCTTTTCGTAAGTATTTTCAGATAATCATATGATTTTAAACAGTTTAGAAAACTTCCCTCCCATTTGTTTCCGTAAATTACTCACCTACACATCATAATTCCAAATAGTTCAACATTGGCGAAAATTTAAATTTTTAGGATTCGCTAAAATTCGGTTTGTTAAAATGGACTCATAGTGACTAGTGTACCTTATCGCATCAAACGACTCAACACCATTTTACACAAATGTTAAAGCATTTGGCGACGACCCTTCACCATTACACGCTGACTTGACTCACATCTTTGTGTGAATCACGTATCACATGGTCGCTAAATCACGTTGCTTTCACCTCGTTGGTCCCATTCGGTGACGCGAAAAGGCGAGATCACCCGCAACCACATCTCTGTATAAGAAGTAAACCGTTTACCACCATCCCGTTGCTCGAACTTCCAAACTGTTTAGAATTGCAAATCTTGTAAAACGAACCACTTTCATTCCCAACAACATGACAAGTGTTTTATTGTGTCGTCGCTATCATATTTTTACACTGTCAGAGCGCGGACAGAGTGAGGGCACGAGCGTGCGCTTGAGGGCACGGCAGCTGGGTATGGCAGAAAGGGAAAGATAGACGGTAGAGATGGGGGTTGGCAGTAACGATTTGAAAGGATCCTCATAGATTAATGTTTGTTGTACTGGGTCGAATTTTCGCCGATAAAGTTGTTAGATTTGGAGTGAGACTTTTGTTTGAAATAAAAATTAGAAATATTAAGTAAAAAATTTGAATTATTGAGGATTGAGTAATAAAAGATTTCAGAGAGAAAATAATGATAATTGAAACTCTATCTAAATCTTTAGTTGTCTATGTTAAGCAATTTTTCATAACGGAATATAGTAATTCCGAAAAAAGAAAATACGTATATTATGAGTGCTATATCTTGCCAGATGATAAGCATTCTTTGAAACAAAATGAAAACTCAAACACCTGATCAGTAAGTAATTAATCATCATCATCATCATCATGTCGCGCTGGTAGCACGGATATCCCTCTCTCGCCACTCCTCCCTATCGTTCATCGCCCTAGGCAGGTCTTCTGGACAACATCCCGTATCCTCACATAGCTGCTGAATGTATGTTCGTGCTGGTCGTCCTGCTTTTGCACGGCCATGTGTGGGGGTCCATAAGAGTACATCATTTATGAGTTCGTCCCTGCTTCTCCAGCAGTGTCCTGCATGTCTGGTTCATCTAACTTGAATAGTTTTCGAGATAGGAGGCAGGTGGCCGTACAGTTGGTGTCTTGTGGGGTGTTGCCGCCAGGATTTGTTCAAGATTGCACGCAGCATTCTTGTGTAATTACCGTCTAGCTTCTTCTCGAATGAAAATTATGCATAATGTGTAAGATAAGGTAGTATGACAACTGTACCTTGTAGAAATGTTATGACATACGCATGTATGACAGTTATTCCATTCTTTGGGTTTCCACAATATCCCTGTGACAATCGTGGTCAGATAACTGGTGACGATGGAGACTAGGTATTTTATTTCAGAGTATGTTCTCTAAAAATTTTCCAATCGCAAGAATTATTGTGCTATAGTAGGTGACTATTCGAATATAACTTCCCTAAACTTTTCATGTTGTAAGGGTGTCCTCGGAATAGCCAAGAACTACCGACGTATATCCCTTACTTCCATGCAAAAAAGCTCGAGGTGACATTATTATTTGTAAATTTCTCCGAGGTAATTGAATCCATACTCACAGGGAAGGTGGAGCAAATACCTCTGGCCTACGGTCTCCACAAAGAAACCGTCGCAGCCATAATAATGCTCATAGAAACAAAAACGTTGGAGACACAGACTTTGACATTGTCTCATGTGTGCTGCAAGGGGACACATTATACCCAATACCTGCTTATTATCTGCCTTGTCTACGAGCTTCGAACATCGATAGATTTAATGAATGAAAATTATTTTACTTTGGCAAAGGCAAGAAGCAGACGATACTCCGCACAAACGATTACGGATGCGGACTACGCTGATGTTATAGCACTTCTGGCTTATATACCAACCCAGGCCGAATCCCTTCAGGAAAGAGCATCAGGTGGCATAGGCCTCCATGGGAACGCAACCAAAACAGGGTTCAAGTGCTTTAAACAAAGTGGCGACATCTCTTATATAGATAATATATATATATATATATATACACACACACACACTTATATATATATATATATATATATATATGTGTGTGTGTGTGTGTGTGTGTGTGTGTGTGTGTGTGTGTGTGTAATGGTCATTCAATAAATAAGATGAAATTTTGAAATTTACACCTTGGTCAAGGAGATTAATCACGATGTGTGCTATTACATCCAAGAAGACTGACAATATAAAATCCTTTACTGTTCGCTGCAAACGGAACTTTTCTTTATTGGATTAATAGTGTCTTTCCTCTCCATGGTCTGTTTTTTCCGGCATAATTTTCCTTGTGGCAAATTCATGCTTTGCGCATTAATAGATATTTTTTCATAGAAAACATGCTTTTCTGTACATATTACTCATTCATCAGTAGATGTCATATGGTTAGCACTTTTCAGTCATCAAAAAGTGTCTGGAGTAATTTTTTTATTTGCCACCATTTTGAATACCATAAACAAATTTTTTTGTGAGATAAAAATAATTTTTGCTATAAACCAATCTTCAAGAATGCAGAGATTATCCTATTTACCAACCCCTCCGCTCGGGCAGGATATGACACAAGGTCAATTTTTAAGCAGAGTTTAACAGGTTTGAATTCAGAGTTTTCCTTCTCCTAGATTAGTTGCCTAACCAAGGCTGAAGAACCTAGTCTGTCCTACTATTTATCCATAGCTGGAGGGAGAATAATTGGATTCATACCTTTCCCAAGGGTATTAGTGCAATGTGAAATGCAATCAGTCTCGTCCAGGATTTGAACTCGTGTCGCCGTGTTTATTTCCTAGGACGATAACAATTACACCATTATACTCATCGAAAAGAATTCAAAGAAATTTTGTATTTACAAACATCCTATTTCGCCATATCAAAGATTCAAAAAATGGTACTTGATGCTGCCTTTGTTAATACTCAGCAATATAAGGAATATATCAAGGGTGAAGTGGCGCAATCCTGGGAAAAAGTAGCACCCTTCCTTACGCTTCGGTGTATTAGCTGTTGAAAAGGGAACCTTCGGGTCACCAACTTTTCTTATAGAAATAGATAGAGCAAGAGAAAAAAAGAAGATATTTTGCATATAGCTTTTGGAGGTGCTGTCGATGAGTCAGGTTCAAATTGAGGTCAAGGCCACTTGCATTTCACTTTATGCTAATGCCCTAAGGAAAGTTATGAATTCTTCTCTTTCTCTGCAGCTATGGATAAATGGTAGGACTGTGCCTTCATAAAGCAATTGGTATACGAAAAAAATCTTTGATTTCAAAATCTGACAGGCGTTCTCCCGAGATTCTGCAACATTCTTATGTCACAACTTCATCTTAAAAGTATCGGGTAAAGTTCCCGTGGTTTAAGTGTTAGACTGCAGGTTTAAAGTAAGCAAATTCGAACTCCACTCACATTTTGACGTTTACAATTGGACTAATCCTCTTGGAAAGTGTGTGAATTCTTTTAAATCCCCCAACTATGGGTTAAATAGTCTAACTGGTGTTCTTTTACAAGGTTGGCATTAAATAGCCCATTTGTTATGCCATTAAACAAAGGAACCAAATTAAACCCAAATTATTGGTGATTCCACATCGACGTCACTAAGTTGTAAAGTTGGCGACCGTTGTCCTTTTCAATAGCTACAACACCGAGATGTAGGGGAGGGCGCTACTCCTTTCCCTGGATTGCTCCATTTTATCCTTGATACGAACCTTATATTGCTGAGTGAGAAGCAAGGAGGTATCAAGTACCATTTTTAAGGTCTTTGGTATGACATGACCTGGGATTGAATCATTGGCGAACACTCTACTCAACAGGCTAATGAGCCTTCTGGTCGCCCTCGACTACGGTCGCCGACTCGATGTCACTACAACAAATTAATCACTTGGTTCATTGGCTAAGCTTCAATTTATGATAGGGTAAGACACAAACATATTCCACCAGAGTTGAATTCCGTTCACCTAACTAGTTTTCTATAATGATAACGATTTTAACCTACGCGCTTTCTAACGGTATATATATATATAGATATACACTAAATTTAAAACATCAAACCTTATAGTTAAAAATAACACAAATTCCCCCAAAACTTTCCTAACTCAAACTAATGTAGTGTATAAATGTACATGTTCATTTCAAGAGTGCCTTTCGGAAAATAACATAACAGCTCCTACCTACATTGGCCATACGTCGCTTTACGTATCACTTCTCAGTCATAAGTGCCATAAAACAGCATCTGATGACAAACATAACAAAGACATTGACAAATTCCAATCCTCAGATATAAGGAAGTTCATAATTTACTACACAAAAACATAAATAAAAATAACAATAAAAACAGCATACAAATCCTCGAATTAATAACCATAAAAAATAAATAAAATATTATACAAAAAATAGCATTCAACACAGGTATTAACATATTAAACATGTTCAATAATAAATCCTACTATGCTTTCTAACTGAATGAGCTGCCCACATATTAAGAAATACTCCTAATAAATGGAAAGAAAACTCACATCTACTCACAGCAACAATAAGACAACGCCTGAGTACGACCAGCAAAATGGTCGAAAGGGCTTGGCTAATATGGGACACTTTGTTCCCTACCTTAACCCTGATTTAAGAAAAAATTATTAGAAGACTTGGACGTCTTCATTTAAAGTTCTAAAAATGAAAACACCCTTCAACACCAGTCTTCAACCGAACATGCTCATGTGTGTTCGTGTGTGCGTAGTTGGACACCTTTTAAAAAGCATTTAAACACTGCATAAACATGCATTTTAAAACCCTACCTTCACCGGAGCTACTTTTGACATCTGCATGTCTGAAAAGAGTGTAAACATAAAACTCAAAGATACGGGAATTTACTACAGGTTCATATTAAACATAAGTTTTTTTAAAAGTCAGCTCTGTCACATTAGCATAAAACAAGTCTCTTCAGAAGAGAATGTTTCTCTCACCTTATGGTTGCATAAACTCACATTTTTACATATATATATATATATATATATATATATATATATATATATATATATAAATTAGGCCCTAAAAAAGTTAGGCTTCGAATTACCCGTGTAGAGCTTTTAACCTGGACTAGTTACCCAGTCTTTTTAATCTCGTGGCACAATCACAGATGTTAAATTTCAATGTCAAGCAATAAAATCGAAGTAAAACAAGCCACTGCACAATTAACTAGGCAATAAATCCATCTGTATCTGTTTGTCTTTGTTAGTTATCCGCCATTTTGGACGTTGTTACTTGTGTCGTTTTGATACATTGGAAAGTTAATTACTTGGCTTGTAAATCTCAATCTAGTGTAACTACTGCTTTGAGTTGAGGCGTAAGAAAAAGAGAAGAGAAAGAGAGCGTAGAACAATAAAGAAAAATAAAAGTCACAGATTAGGTACAAAGATGCAAGTGAAAATTATAAAATTGTAAAAGATATTGTCGAGATAACTGAAATAATTTTTTGAGACAAGAGATTAAAAGACGTAAAGAAAAATAGATGGGGAAAAAAGCGAAAGTAATCTATAAAATAAAAGATAAAAATACAGATAAATAACTAACTAAAAACGTATTTATCATAAATGAAATAAAAAAGCAAATAAAAGAAACAAACATATAATGAAAGGGAAATATGAAGAGAAAGGGAAAGAAAATGCATTAAGAGATGTATGTAAATTATCAAAATAGTATATAAAAATGATGAAAGAAAAAATGTAGAAAAAGAGGAAAGTATAAGATATAAATGTTATACAAAAGAAGAGAAATTAGAAAAAAGAAAACATGTTCAAAAAAATGAAAAGCATAAACAAATGGAATAAAGAAAGAAAAAAACGAAATAAAGAAAAAAGTGGAAATTAGAAGACATAATAAATGAAGTAAATAAGAAAGAAAAGTAAGAAAAAAAATAAAAGGAGAAAGAAATGTAGGAAATCAAAAAAAAATGGAAATTAAGAAAAGAAAGAAAGAAAAGAAATTAGAAAGAAAAAGAGAAAATTAAAATGAGAAAGAAATAAAGGAAAAAAATGGAAAATAAAATTTAAAAAAGCAATGAAGAAAATAAGAAAGAAAACCCGAAAATTAAAAGAAAGAAAGCAGAAAAATAGGAAAAGAAAAATTAAAGAAAATATCTGAATGCAAAAATAAAAGAGGAAGGAAAAGATGAGGTGAAAGGTGCAAAAGACAAAAAAGAAAGAAAATGACGGGAAAAATTATAATTAAAGAAAAGAATTACTGGAAAAGAAGAAATAAAATGGGAAGTAAAATAAAGAAAGTTATTACACAGTCAATAGGAAAAGGCGATGCATTAAAGACGTGAGATTGACAAGATTATAATGACTCTAGATATTAAACATTTGGCCCTAGAAAAATACATAAATATGAAAGGAAATTTGTGCTTCGCCATATTTAGATTTATATCCAATAATTTGTTCGTTTCATCAAAATATGATTTTGCTTGTCTAAAGATAGTTTTATTTAGAAATTATTCTTCATGAAATTATGATTATTATTGGTCATAGCACAGATCTCTGAGAAATTTGGCATTATCATAAAAAGTAATCTTGTGTGACGTAAGACAGACAAGATCATAATGACACAGTGTCAAAATAATAAGATGAAAACAAGATTAAAATGAAAGAATGAAAGAAGGAATATAAGAGCATTCATAAAATCTATTTCGAATTAAATAAAAGAATGAAATAATAGAAATCACGATCAGCATCAAATAGGAAAATAGTTGTAAAAACAGTTAAAAAGAAAAAAAGAATTGTGGATAAACGAGAAGCGATGATTAAGACTCACTTACAGAAAGTTCATTACTTTTCATTCATTGGGTATTTTTTTCATGTTTTCGGTCGATAAGGACGTGGTATTATTTTTCTTTTCACCTTTTGATTAGTACTGTCTTATGTTATCTACAAGGGACAAAAATATATCTAGTATGATAACGTAAAGCATTACTCTCCCTCCGTTGTACGGTAAAGGTTTTTAGATGATCGATATCTATTATCATTTCTTGAGGAGTTCTTTAAACCAGAAGTGATTGGTGGTTTCTACCGAAATCTAAATTCTAGTCTCCACTGGTCTACCAAACTTTATTATAATTTAGTTATCATTATAAAAGTATTAAAGAAAGAACATTAAACATATTTCATTTGTTATTAGTAGAGTATATATATATATATATATATATATATATATATATATATATATATATATATATATAAAATTATTATTGTTATATTAATCATTTGAGCTTTTCACACGAGTGTGAGCAGATGATCTTTCAACAGAGTCTGAGTAACTGCTGGTCGCCTCAAGTCTCTATGGCTCTTCCCTATAATTGGACTGATTTTAACGATGCAGTAGTTAGGATGGTATCTGTTCGTACTTCGATTTTCAACTTTTCCAGTTCCCTAACTAAGACTTTGGAGGTCGTTTCGAGCGCACCAATTACAATTGGTGTCACCATCACCTTCATGTTCCATTGCATTTTTAGGGCTCTAGCAAGGTCTACTATTATTATCATTATTATTATTCCTGGCAGGTTTTTCACTCCAACGGTTCCTTTTTGGGTGTCTTTCTGGATGTGTGGCTTTTCCTTTTGTCACCCATTCCAGTATGCCTGTTTCTAGGAAGCAACTGTCCTTTTCGATAGCCAGTCTATTATGAATAGAAGTGAATATTTAAAACCAGTATCCATGTACGCCATGACGGCCTGGTGTTTTCCAATTTGGTATTTTATTGAGTATTGCTCTGAGTGATGATTCGAGGCATATTTTTGTCTTCGCTACTTTTTCGAGTCCATTTAACTCTTTTCCTATATTGCTAATCCATTCGGCGTTTCTGTTATGTTTTCTTCATTCCTATATGTTTTTCCAAATATCGCACCTCCATATGGTAACCCAACGTGCAAGAGATGAACTTGGCTCCATGAGTGTAGAAAGAAGGATGACATGAAAACCACTGAATTATAATGAACAAACTATATCGAATTCATTGTAGACTCAACACACAAGATAAGATTTGTGACATCTATTTGGAGACAGTCAATAATATAATAGATTAATTCAGCAAATTGTTCAGATGTATTACAGAAAAAAGATATGACGGCGTTTCTGTTACGTTTTCTTCGTTCCGATATGTTTTTCCAAAATTGTTTTGCTTCCTTGTCCCCCGGTTGTTGGTATAATTTCGTGCATTCTCACCTTACTTGCGAGTAGAAATTTTTTTGATTGTTTTGAAATGTTCTATGTTTTTTTCTGCATTGTTTTATCCAGTCACCATATCCTTTTATTCTTCCTTCTTTCACCAGTATCTTTTAGCTTATTTCTTCAAATTGAATTGTTTGTTTTACTTTAGTTGCTTTTTCCTTTTCTTGCCCTTATATTCTTGCGTTCTTCCTTTTTGCTTGTTGTCGTAAGTTTCCTATCTGCGTTTTCAATCAAATTTCCTATCCAGGTCTTGAGTTTCCGTTCGTATTCTTAAGGAGAACACCGATTTTATTACAGACTAATTTCTCTCCAGCACAGACTATTTTGATTAATTCCGTGATGTTGTTGGTTGATATATGTGTTAATATTCCGTTTATTTTTGTCAGTTTCTGCCTTGAATATTCTCCAGTCTTGCTTTCTTAGCGATGATAATCAAGTCTTCTTTTCTGACATTATTCTCTTTAAATTTTCTCTACTCATTTCTTATTTTTGTACAAGTGCTTGCTCTGCGTTGTTTGGGTGTGTCATGTTTCGCTTGTTATAACTTTGCAGTTCATTTCGGATAGAGTGTTTTTGTTTTTTTAGTATTTTGTGTGTCAGTTATTGGATGAAGTCTTGTAGTCATGATTCCCTAATTATTTTTAGTGTATTCCTAATATTTCAAGGACCGAAAACCAGTCTTTCTTTATCGTCTCAACTTGGTCAGCGAATCTTTGGCTTCTTGTCTGAAATCTAGCACATTCTTCCCAGATTTTTATCATTCTTTTCTTATACCCTCTTTGTGTTGGGTTGCGCCTATAATAACAATGAAGCGCAGGCTTTTTTGTCTTTCCTAGTCAGTTTTCCGTGTTGGTATCAATGGCTTTTGAGTTTACTTCGGACGTCGTTCGTGTACCTGAAAAAAGAACAACAAATTTTCGGAAGATGACGACCCTATGATGGCTCTCAGAGGATCACCTGCTGATCATGACACCCATATCAGTTGTCTGGGTCTACTGTTGTGTCATGTTTAAATTTGTCATTTTTACCCTGCGTAGTATATTCTGGCTATACTAGACCCACGAGTTGTTTTAATCTCCGCCCCTGTCACAGATGTGGCAAAGTACGCTTTAGGTAAGAAAACTCATAAGCATTTCACAAAAAAGAATTTGATTATTATTTACTCATCAGAGTTTTCCACATCAGTTTTAGCTGATGGTCTTTCACTGGAATTTGAGTGACATCGAGTCTCCACAAGTCTCCATGACTCTTTTCAGCATTCTGGCCGTTTTCAATAATGCTGTAGTTTAAATGGGCTCAACTCGTCCTCCAGCTTCCAAATCCTCCAGACCCTTTCATAATCCTTTAGTTACTGAACCAAAAGGACCAATCACAAGTGGTATAATCATCACTTTCATGTTCCATAATGTTTTCAATTTCCTAGAAAGGTCAAGGTTCTTATTCTTTTTTCACCTTCTTTCAGTTTTATTCTGTGGTCAGCCGGGACAGCAAAGCCGACAATTTTGCAAATTCTCTTTTTTTTATTGATTATTATTAGGTCTGGTCTTCTGGCCGAAATTAGGTGATCCATCTGAATGTCATATTCTTCTTCTTCTTCTTCTTCTTCTTCTTCTTCTTCTTCTTCTTCTTCTTCTTTATTATTATCATTATTATTAGTGGGGATCGTCTTCATGGTGGTGAATATTGAAGGTAAGAGTGAACCTTTAGGTATTAAACATATCTTTGTCTGATAGCGGGTCAAATTAGTAGCGCACTCAGAAGAATTCAAAATCGTTAACAAGTACATTTGAAATTCATTTTCTTAATAAAGTTCAACGGCATATATGTACATTTTAGAGACTCACTTTGATATAGCAAAAACATAGACGACATTCAGTAAAGTCTCAAATATCTACGGAAGCAGTGAACGTGTTGACATTTGGAGTTTTTTTCATTGCCGTTGAAGTGGTTAGACCTCATTGGTTAAAAACTTCATCAACAGTAGATATGACTTCATAATACGAGCTTTAATAACCGCCCTCATTGATCAAAATGTTACCTCCTGTCCTTTTCATATTGTGACTTTCGAAATCAAAGGTATGAAAGACCTTGATACATGATAGCCTTTAAATTAGTGTCTCGTTTGATAAATTAAAATAGAAATTGAGAGAATGGGTAGCATGTCGACCACAAAAATACCACTATTTATGGGTGATCCCTGTTTGGTCAAGCAAAGAAAGGAAAATACTTCCCAAAATATCCAGGCAACATGAAGATACAAGAATTCCAGCAGATTGTCCACCCTAGCACATTTTTGGAGGACTGTATCAATTAAATGAATGTATCGCACCTCCATATGGTAACCCATACGTGCAAGAGATGAACTTGGCTCCATGAGTGTAGAAAGAAGGATAACATGAAAACCACTGAATTATAATGAACAAACTATACCGAATTCATTGTAGACTCAACACGCAAGATAAGATTTATGACATCTATTTGGAGACAGTCAATAATATAATAGATTAATTCAGCAAATTGCTCAGATGTATTACAGAAAAAAAGATATGACAGGGTAGGAACGATGACTAAGTAAAAATTGTGAAAACAAAAGTGATTTCATGATGCATATCACTCATATCAAGAATAAAAAAAAACTGACAGTCTGAATGACGAGAAAAAAGTTAAAATTCATGAAGGAACCGAGATTTATTGACCGTAACAAAAAAAAAAGAAGAGATTTCGTACAATGATTATTGGTGGTTGCTACAGAAAACATTGTGATACTGAAAGAAGTACCCCACCAATATACATGCACGCGTGCGTGCGTGCGTGTGCACACACACACACACATACACACACACACACACACATATATATATATATATATATATATATATATATGTATATATATGTTCAAACTCCTATCTTTGTTAAACAAACTCTATCTTCTATGTAATTTACAGATAGATAGATAGATAGATGAAACAATTGAAAAAAATGTGAATGAAACAAACCAACACTAAATAAGGCAAGAACAGGCACAACTGATTGGGAAAGGTAATCTCCAGAGAACTGTGCGAGAATCTCAAATTTAATCCAAATAACAAATGGTATATGCATAAATTAGAAATTTCTCCTTGAGAATCAAAAGTACAGAAGTTTTTGTAACTTTGACAAAAAACTGGATGATCAAATCCAGAAAAGAAGACCAGATCTAGTTTTAAGTAACAAAAGAAAAAAAACTCTCATGTAGAAGATATAGACCACAGACTGAAATTCTAAGAAAGCGAAATTCTGGACAAATACCTGGACATTGCCAGGGAACTGAAAAAAAGTTATGGAATATAAGTGTGACAATGATACTAGTCATAGTTATGGCCCTTAGTACAATCTCCAGGAACCTGGAAAATATAAAGTATGAACTGGAGATTATTATAATGTATTAATTGAAATAGTTTGAATTTGGTTTGGATTTATGGCATATCAACCATTGCAGGTTATTTAATGCCAAATCCATTTCTATACATGTAAATTGTTCTATTTCAGTTTACCATAAGTACACAGTTTAGTTCTATTAGACTCATAGGAAGGACCCTATTAAGTGTTACCAGTCTAGGCTAGAGTGGACCTGAGAGCGACGGCAATAAATGGGTACCCCGCATTCCCCAAAGCTCCAGCATTACTGCAAACTCACCATCAGATTATTTAGTGTCATATCCAGAACACGCGTTGGGGGAGTCTTATCCCTCTGCTGAGATGCAGTCCAAGTATACTACGGCTCTAGCTGGCTGGGCCAATTAATACGAATAATAACAACATTAATTATAATTGTTTATATAAGATACAGTGTAACTTTGAATAGAGGATGGACATATTTACAAGGACAGTCAAGAACAAGTATATTAACGTTTTGTTTACCCCATCCAATTTATCGCTTACAAAACTTGGTCACATGTAAGAGCAATGAGAAATTCCTTAGTGAAGGTAACCCGAGTTTCAACTGAATTAAACTGAAGAAAGAAACATTCATTGATTTTAACAGTATGTCAACAATTTTTATGTGATTTTTTTTTTATTCCTATAGGTTAGGGTATGGTATTTATTGCACATTTATATTTCCGTTTTTTTGTATTGTTCTTTTAGAGTTAATGGCACACTAAAATAATTGTTGCATATTGACCTTTGACAGAGAGTTAATCAAAGATTTCTGGGGCAGATTCTTCTAGCTGTGTAAACAAAGTGATTACCGGAAAACAGAGGAGGCGTAGGTGTAAGCAGATCACGTGGGTTGACAGCCAGAAGAATAGATTGGCTTTATGAAATTATATATATACGTGTACCCACGTCAGACACAGTCGTTCGGAGAGTCGGTTTAGGAGTCTATAGGTTCGGGGAACGACAAGCCAGTGGCCGGGGGACGCCCAGGGTGGGGGCAGTAGCCCACAGCGGACACCGGTTGATAATCTTCCGTCAAAGAAACAGAGACGTGAGACTCTGAAAACGGAATTACAACGTAGGTTAAGAACAGGTCAATATAGCTGTCCTCCTTCAGTCTGTGTCCGTGCCCTTCGTCTCTCTCTCTCTCTCTCTCTCTCTCTCTCTCTCTCTCTCTCTCTCTCTCTCTGTAGATTACATTCAGCTTCGACCCTTAAGAGAAATTTTAAAAAAAGAGTTTTATATTTTTGTAAAGAAAGTGTTATGCCTCTTCATTATGGTACATCATTGTTCATTATGCCGGCACGGTATACAACAGTATGATATCAACTATTTCTATCAAATATAAAGGGTTTGCACACAAGCATATAGTTTGTTTGCTTTGGTTTTCTTGTTTAATGGTATATGAACTTTCGCGAAGCTATCCTTGCTGGAGGACAGTAATGACACTATTAACACATTATTAGAGGAATGGGGGGTTTATACATTTCCCAAGAACTCTAGTCCCAAAGTGAACGCAATCGCACTACTGGAGTCCAATCTCCCTTACTCGGATGTCACCGGCCAGCACATTAGTCATAACACGGAGACTCTTTCCTAGAGGTGCATAGTTTCAAATATGACTATCTAATATTAATAATTATATGCTTTTAAGAGTTATTTCTATCTGATAACAGTCTTTTTTTTCACACAGTAATATGTTTTCAAACAACTAATAATAATATTAAACAATAATATCTTCAAGTAACTATTCTATACTATAATAAGTAAAAGTAAATTTAGCGACCGTTGTCGAGGGCGCCCCAAAGCTTTAGTTTTCATTAGCTACCACACATAGGTGTTAGGGAGGGTGCTTTTCCTTTCTTTGGATTAATCCACTTTACTCTTGATACTCACCTTATAATGTTGAGTGTTATACAAGGAGGTATCAACTAACATTTTTAACACTTCAGTATGACTCGACCTGGGATTGAACACCATCCTCCCGCAAAAACTCTACCCACAAGGCAAAGCCTGAGGAAATTGTTCTTAATACACATAATTTACAATTATATGATATCAAGTATTCCTATCAAATAAGAATAATGGAACAAGTCATGAAGTGGTAATCCAAACTCCCCTGATCTCCAGAAAGGGATGGTTGGATGCTTGTTAAGATTTTATGGCATATCAGCCTTTGTAGGTTATTTAATGCCAAATGCATTTTTATACAAATAATCTGTTCTATTTCAAACAATTCAGTTTAGTATACGTATACAATTTAATTGTCAAAAATATTTCAATTTTAAGCTATTCAGTTTATTCAAGCATTTCTAATTCAGCCAATTAAGTTTAGGAGGGTTTCAACGATGGAGAGTGGAATCATTTTGAGTTCGAACTCCATTCACGCTAATTTGTTCACTTTTGGACAAAAATGAAACCCCTTATCCTTCCAGCTATGAGTTAAATAGTACCACTATTGTTCTTCTAGAAGGATGGCTTTGGCATTAAATAACCCAAAAAGGTTCTTATGCAAAGAAGCCAAACCAATCCAATTTAGTAAAGTATAGATTTTGTCGTCATATAGGTTTAAGTGAATTTTATGAAGTAGAACTTTTTGAAATTTATCTAAGAACAGTTTTGATGTCAAAACAGTTCCATTTCTAACAATTCAGGTTAGCATAAGTACGCAGTTTAAATGTAAATATTCTGTTCAATTGTCAAAAACATCTATTTCAAGCTATGCAGTTGAATCAAACAGTACTAATTCAAACAATTCAGTTTTGTATAAGTACAGTTTTTGTCCGTACGCACAGATAAATGTCAAAACATTTCTATTTCAAACTATACAGTTTAGCACCAATTTATAGTTTCAAAGTCGAAACAGTTCTCTTTCAAGCAGTCGAGTTTAGCTAAAGTACACAGTTTAAATATCCAAACAGTTCTATTTGAAGTAATTCAGTTTAGCATAAGTATGCACTTTACTTCTATTTAACACATAGAAAAGACCCTACCTGGTGCAATCATTCCGGGCCAGAGTGAACTGGGGTGCAATGGCAATAAAAGGGTACCACACATTTCCCAAAGCTCCTGCATTGCCGGAACCTCACCATCAGATTGTTTAGTCTCATAATACTCTTTGGGGGATTACCCCTCTAAAGAGGTGCAGTCGGTGTATTCTACAGCCCCATCCGACCGGGCAATACACAGAGTTGAATATAAGTACAGTTTTATTTCAAATAATACAGTTTAGCATTAGTACGCAGTTTAGATGTCAAAATAGTTCTATTTTGAGTAATTCAATTCAGCATAAATCCGCAGTTTAGTTCTATTTGACCCATAGATAGGAACCTTATCTGGTGCTGCCATTCTGGGCTTGAGTGGACCGGGGAGCGATGGCAACGAAGGGGTACTCTGAATTCCTCCAACCTCGCATTACAGGAGTCTTACCATCCGATTGTTTAGTGTCATAAACAGGACACTCGTTGGGGGTTACCCCTCTGCAGAGATGCAGTCTGTGTATTCTAGTGCCCCAGCAGACTGGGCAATCCAGAACTGGAGTGTCACCATCATATGTATTTTAGTGTCATACAAGGATATCCATTTTTGAAGGGATACCATATCCCTCTGCAGGGAATAGTGTCTTCGTATTTTAAGCCTTGAAGACTGGGCGGAAAGAAAGAACACTACGAGTAAATACGTTTGAAAGAAAAAAATAAAATGAAACGAATTAATACGACATGTCACAGAGACGAAATAAGGTTGAAGTACAGAATGTTTGAGGGATAGTGAATTAAAAAGAAATCAAATGAGCTATAGAGAGATTGAGATTAATTCATTCATCGTTAATACGACTTATCAAATTAATATTGTTAAATATTTAAACACCTAAGTGCCTAAAATTTTCTCTCACAGTTAAAATCCCCTATCTTTGCTATCAACATATTCACAGTAACTTAAGATAAGACAAAAGATATTCGATAAAAAGCCACCCTTAAGCAACAGAATAGAATGACATTTCATCCCATATAATATCCAACATCATCATTTGACAAGGGGACATATGAACGCAGTCAATTTTCTAATCCAACGGACATAAAACAAGTAAAAAATATTGGGGTTTGATCAGTGGTAAGCCCGCTAAATTGCCTGGGCTTAGTGGAGAGATTTATTTTATGTATCGATTACTTCTGCTGTGATTTGTTGTTGCCAAGCATTATTTTCTTGTTTTTGTTTGAAGTTATTTATACAGTTTAGACGGCTTCTTGGAAAGAATCGTCTGTATGTGTATGGATGTTGTCCATGCATTATATACTATAATGCGAGAAGTGTTTTTAGTTGGAGGAATGCATGTTTTAGTGTGTATCAATTGTGAATAATAAAGAGAGTAACATGTTCGTCCATACATATGAGGATAATTAAGAAAACTGATTTAGTATGGCATAAAGCTACAAAATAGGACTATATTTGTGGATGTGCGTTACCACTTGTGTTCTTTTGTGTGAATGTTTGTGACTTCTAATCCATTAGAATATTTCATCGAATTATGTATGTTCGTTCCATGTGTTTGTGACTATATTTATATATAGGGTTGAGTTCTCTAGTGAATGAAGTAATCGTGTTGCCATTAGCGTTTATTTGCAAGGCTCTTCATATTTGAATTGAGCTCTAGGTAGCCGTTAACCGGATGTATGTAAACAATAGTAATTGTGATTCATAACCGTTTAAAATTTACCCCGCTGCTACTGGTTCCTCGTGGCTGAAGTGTAGAGTCTTGGAGTGGCGTTTGAGTTAACCGGGTTTCGATCCCAGCTACGGGAAGCTAGTATGTCTAGCTACACTGATGAGTTCTGATAGAACGAAACAGATCTGTCTGTGGATAACAATATATATATGCAGTTCGGTTGGTTTGTTTTATGGCATATCAACCTTCGTGGTTTACTTAATACGAAAGCCATCCGTGAAGAAGAACTGTATTGATACAATTTAAGCCATACCTGGGGTGATATAGGGTTCATGGCATTCACAAATATATTAATCTAAGATTTAACGAAATACATGACGATTTCGAACTCGCTTACTACAAAGATGCAGTCTAGCACCCTACACATACTGTATACTATAACACATACATAGTTGCTTCCTAACAATGTTTTATAAAAAGTTAATTTTCTTCAAATCAAAACATAAGTACAAGTAAAATTGGGGACCTTAGTCGAGGGTGACCCGGAGACTACCTTTTCAATAGGAACTACACGTAGGTGTAAAAGAGGGCGTCACTCAATTCCCTGAATTGCTCCACTTCACCTTAACCTTATAATGCTAAGTGTCAAGCAAGACGACATCAAGTACTATTTTTTGAGACATTGATATGACTTAATCTGGGATTGAACCCCGGTTTTCATTGGTGAACACTCTACTCATTGGGCCGATTGAAACACTACGAAATGGAAAGGGATATCATTAGCTATAATTTATGAAATTTTATACGTTCCTCAAGCTCTGTAACCAAAATCAACTAATAAAAATAATTGCATAAATATATGTGCGGAATATGATTATTTTTGGACTACTGCATATGCAAAACTTCGTTTACAGACTTTCAAAGCTACAGAATTTGTTAGTATATATTACCTAATAAATTGTTGTATAAGTTTCTCCAAGAAATGACAAAATTTTGGTAACTTTGATTTATAAGAAATTGATCTTATATGCAAAACTTGATTTTTTATTCATCTATGTGCTAAAGATTATATATATATATATATATATATATATATATGTGTGTGTGTGTGTGTGTTTATACGTTTTTGTAGGTGCATGTGCTAATGCGCTCGCTTAGCTGACATAAAGAATGACACCATTTAAAAAATATATCTAATTCATATAATTATTATCATTTTAAATATATATATATATATATATAGTGCAATGGGTAAATTGTCGTGAATTTACGAAAAATGAAAATAATGCAAATATTTCAGTTTATAAGTTATCTTTATAGAATTTATATTAACATATATTAAAATATTATAGATGAAATTCATTCAAAGAAATAGTCTTTAGCTTCAACCGTAGCTTCCAGACGACTCTAAAAAATTCTTCAAAACTTCCAGACCTTCTCTTTGTTTGAATCGGTAAATGCTGCTATTATCCTTACCTTCAATTCATCTTTGATGTTCTTGTGAGTTTTGTTGGTCTCTGGTTCAACCATAAATCTGACATAATAATCATGGGGGTTTCAAACTGTTTAATTCTATTAGTAAAGATATGGCCACGGAAATTTTCTCACAGTATTTTGTTTGTGTAACATGGTACACAATCCTGTTGCCAAACGTAGGGTCTTCCATCTGCCACCTTTTTGATCCAGAGGATGACTACCACCTCCCGCAACTTGAATTTGGCCCCCACGAAGAGTCGTAGGCTATGTAACAATTGAGTGGAGGTATACAATTATCCTCGCTGGTAACCTCCCCAAAAACAACGATGTGGACAGGATGTTTGGTTTTTTTCAATATGAATAAAAATCTGTCCTCGGATGGACATATAAACGCTCGGAAATATTTGTATAGGAACTTCCTTCATCACAAGCTGTACTGTATACCATTTCTAATTTTCTGAGGGAGTATATCGCGTCATAGTGCTCACAGAGAGAGCCCAACTGAGTCTAGTTTGTGGCACAGTCGACAAAACCTGAAACAAATAAAATACATTTGTGAAATTAATAATTGAAAATGGCGACCGTTAACATGTCATATTCTGTTGTATATATATATATATATATATATATGTATGTACACACACACACACACACACACACACATACATATATATATATATATGACTTCGGATTAGCCAAAAACTACCGAGGCATAACACTTACATCCATAGCTGCCAAAATCTACAATGCCCTACTACGAAACTGCATAGAACCCAAAATCGACAACATACAACCAAAATGGCTTCCGAAGAAATAGATCCACGACCTCACAAATATTAACCATCCGTAGAATCCTTGAAGGTGTACGGGCAAAAAACCTACAAGCGACATTAATATTTGTCTACTTTACCAAGATCTTCGATTCCATTCACAGAGGAAAGATGGAACAAATCCTACTAGCGTACGGCATACCTAAAGAAACCGTAGCAGCAATAACGATTCTCTATAGAAACACCAAAGTAAAAGTACGATCACCAGATGGAGACACAGAATACTTCGACATTGTACCAGGAGTACTACAAGGGGACACGCTGGCTCCGTACCTCTTTATCATTTGTCTAGACTACGTACTTAGAACATCGATTGACAAAATCAAAGAGAATGGCTTCGAGCTGACTAATAAAAGAAGCAGAAGGTACCCCGCAACAACAATTACCGACGCCGACTACGCCGATGACATAGCGATACTGGCAAATGCACCCGATCAAGCCGAAACACTACTGCATAGTTTGGAACGAGCAGCCGCAGGCATAGGCCTCTATGTTAATGCACACAAAACGGGATATATGTGCTATAATCAAACGGGGGACATCTCCACTCTAGAAGGAACCCCTCTTAAACTAGTAGACAAGTTCACTTACCTAGGAAGCAGCGTCGAATCAACCGAAAAGGACATCGAAACGAGGTTAACGAAAGCATGGACAGCTATCAATAGGCTATCGATTATATGGAAATCAGACCTAACTGATAAAATGAAACGCAGTTTCTTCCAGGCAGCGGTCACATCGATACTGCTATATGGCTGCACTACATGGACGCTAACAAAACGGCTGGAGAAGAAGCTAGACGGCAATTACACAAGAATGCTGTGTGCAATCTTGAACAAATCCAGGCGGCAACACCCCACAAGACACCAACTCTACGGCCACCTGCCCCCTATCACGAAAACAATTCAAGTTAGACGAGCCAGACATGCAGGACACTGTACAAAAAATTCGGGAAATGTATTGAATGCACCTCGTATTTCCATCCTTGTGCCTTAGTTTATGACTTGTTTTATTTTTATGTATGAATGATTTGTAAACAATTTTTTTTTGTAAATATCTTTGTTGATTGAGAAAGTTTGATAATTATACTTAACAGATTTATCTTTTTTAAATGGTTTTATTTTCTAAAATGTATTTCTATTTTCATTTCTCCGTTGCTTAGTTTTTAGTCAATCATAATGCTTTTGGATACCATACGTAGTAGTTTACATTTTTTATGTTTAATTCTAATTTTTATATGTCTTCTCCACAGGACGACTTATCTACATCCATCTGAGTAGAAATAACTAGTCTAACAATTAGTTTAAAATCACCAGCAGCCAGTTTTATTTTTGATTTTATATCATTTGGTAAACCATTTATGAGTAATAATAAAAAAAAATTCTTACTAATTTTTACTTTCATTGACCACTCTGTTAAATATATCTTACAATATTTACTATTATTCTAGAAATACCTTACTTTTTCATTTTACAAGTAAACGACAGAGATACCGTACACTTCCATTCAAATATTTAATTGGAATACCATAAACTTAGATAATGTTAATTTAGTTTTGACGTCACCATGTGGATTATAATTTTAATCGTCCCTATAAAATTTGATATGTAATTTTTAAGAATTTTTTTCAAAAAACCTTATACAGGATACTTGTTAAAGAAGCTAATGAGAAATTACTTATTAATGGTATAAGAATTGCTGTTTTCTAAATATATAAAATAATTTTTTATTCTATACATTACTAGAAGAAGAAGAAGAAGAAGAAAAAGAAGAAGAAGAAGAAGAAGAAGAAGAAGAAGAAGAATTACAATATAAAGAAAGTAAAGGCTGATAAGAGCTAAAATGGAGAATGAAAAATGTTCTTTAAAGAAAAGAGAAAAATCATAAAGAATAATTAAAAGAATTATGAAGTTGACAAAGAAGGCAAGACAACTTCACAACAAATGAAAGAAAGAAAAAACATGATTTGAAAAGTGCCATTTATTCATATAAGCCTACTTGGAATAAGGCCTGAACACTGAGGGCACGTTTGTTCTTGACATTATTCTAACCTTTGAATCCCGTCGCTGTATCTCGCTCAGCAAAGGTACCGCCTGCGCCGTAATGTTCGAATGAAGTGTATTATTGACATTGTCACAGCCACAGAAATTATCGCGGGGTTCCTAAAGCCATGTCTGGGGATGGGACGGTTGAAGTAAGAAAAGAAGCGACCCTAACGGCTTGGGAGAGATTAAGTCAGGTCATAAATATTTGGCTGGGAAGAAATGGGAATGGAGTATTTTAATGAAAGGACACGTCTCGGGACTACTACCCGGATTTAAAAGGGATTGGCCTTTTTGTGAGGGTTGTTCTCCTTTTATAATTTCTTCTTTTTTTTTTGTTTCTATGGTGATTATTTAACACCAGCTGCGGAGAAGACTGAATGCTGCACAGCAGGTGGAAAGAAAGAAAGAAAGAATGAAAAAAAAAGGAAGAAAGAGAGAAAATGTAGAAGAAAGGAAATAAAAAAATGAAAAAGCTATTGAATAATGTTTCGACAACAGTGTCTGAGCAATTATAACTGCAGATTCAACCGTACGAACAGATACACAGCTGTTCCAGCAGCCATGCCATACACAATTACAGATTTATATATACATATTTTCCGATATGTTCTTCGTACTAGGGCAAATAAAGAGGGATAAAGTTACACCCATGTTTAAAGATGAGGAAGCTTACTAGCATGTATTGGAAATTAGCATCTTAAATCATAGCTGTTATACATGCTTGAACTCAAACCAAAAGCAACTGTAGAAAAAGCATTGCTAGTTGTTTATATATATATATATATATATATATATATATATATATATATACTGTATCATGCATAGATTAATACACCCCTAATATCTTAAAATAAATTTTGAATTTCCTTTAAAACAGTAATTTCCAACGTAAAGTGTTGCCCCACCTGTTAGACATAATAATATTTTAGTGAGTTTGTTTCGGGCAATATTGAACAAGTTCTGGCAGTAACACCCCACAAAGCACCAACTATACGGCCACCTGCCTCCCATCATGAAAACTATCCAAGTTAGACTAACCAGATATGCAGGACATTTCTGAAGAAGCAGGGACGAGCTCATAAGTGATGTACTCCTATGGACCCACGCATATGGCCAAGCAAAAGCAGGACGACCAACTCGAACATACATACAGCAGCTATGTGAAGATACGGGATGTAGCCCTGAAGACCTGCCAGAGGCGATGAATGATAGGGAGAGGTGGCGAGAGAGGGTCAGGCATATCCTCGCTAGCGGCACGATATGATGATGATGATGGGTTTTGTTTAGATATTAAGTTAATAGCCTATTAAACAACCTTCTCGTGAATTGCAGTAAAATTTTGAATATGTAAGAATTAAATATTAGGGTGGGGTGCATCAGAATTTTAGAAATACCAAAGTGGGCATTACATAAAATCAGCTGGGAACCGACACTTTAAACCCCAATGTCTGCCCTATCAGCGAAGCTTAGAATAAGCCATTTGTATTCCTTGCAGAGAGATACCCCGCAAAAAAAGTGATACTCCCGGTTTGACACTAAACTGCACCTGATAGTGCGGTTCCAGCTCAGGAGATTTACAGTGTGTTGAGTACCTCATCACTGGAATTACATCCTATCAATGGCGCAAATATAACTGTTTTAAAATTATTCATATTCGATAGGATCGTGCGCAAACGGAATAACTACACAAAAAAACAGAAATAGACATGAAATGAATACTAATCTCTAACCTCAAGGGATGAAATAATCCTTGATTATTTGAAATGCCATTTAAACCAATCAATCATTGACTAAATATATGTATTCACTATCCCCTCTGGACGGGCAGGATGTAACACAGTGTCAGTTTTTAAGCGGTGTTCGACACGTTTAATTCAGTGTTTTCCTTCTCTTAGACTTGTTGCATAACCAAGGCTGGAAACCCAATCTGCCCTGCAATTTACGTATAGCTGGAGGGAAGATAATTGGATTCATGCCTTTCTCAAGGCTATTAGTGTTATGTTAAATGCAATCAACCTAGTCTAGGATTTAAATACTTTTTACTGTGTCCATTTTCTACGACAATAAACATTACACCACAGGCACCTCCTAGACCAAATGTATTTGTATTTTTAAAAAAGTTTTATGAAATATTCTTTTAACTGAATTTGTATTTAATTCCAAGGAAGTCCCCGTTGCGTAATGGCTAAAATGTTGGCTTGTGGCCTCGAATTATGTAACGCTATTACGTATACGTTCAGACTAAAAACCGTGTGAAGGTAATGAACCCCTTTATTCTCCCTTGATATATAGTAAATAGCATCGTTGATGTTCTTCTAGAAGGACGGCTTTAGCATTAAATAACCATAAAATTTGACATGCCATTAAACAAGCCAAAGAAACCAACGTATCTTATTCCATTGTTTAAAGCCTGCACTAAAGACAGTTTATTTGAAGCAACACTCTACAAATCATAAACGGTCAAGATTGAAATATCATCCTTTTTGTATAAAGAAAAATGCGTTCTAATGAGATGTATTTTGGAATTTAAATGATGTGTTGATTGAATGGTAAATATATAGGTTTAATGAGGAAAAATACCCAGAAAAAATACATACAAACTAACAAAATAACATAATCCCGTTGAAAATTATTTCAAAAAAGGATAAACAAATTTAGATAAAGATAAAGAAATGATGCTATCCTCTAACCACAAAGGATAAAATAATCCTTGATTGTTTTATATGCTATTTCAACCAATCCATCAGTTACTATAAAATACTAATAAAATCAACATTTTTTTCATACTAGGGCTTCTCAAAGTGGATTTATAGAACATTAGAATCTGGGCAGAGTGAATAAAATGATAGAGGTCTATAGATGATGAAGTTACGAGGTTGTATTCATAAATCTTATTATAACAAGAGAAAAAAATCGCTGGATCATGTAGGCTAGTTCCCAGATATCATACACCAAGCAGAATACATGATTTGATACATACTGGTATGAAACTACGCTAGGAATACTATCAATTTATTTTGATCTCCATTGACAGGCCGTTTTCTTTCATTTTTTCATTATTACGTCCTCATTAAACAGACTTCTGATAACCTAATAAGCTCTTCAGAAGAGGAATTATTCCAGAAATTGTTAGTGACATTCACTGGATGAAGCTGTAGTTTCTTTTTGCTGGTAGGGGTATAAATGCTAGACCTTATGCCTTTAAACGGACTCGGGACTGGCGAGGTGAAAACATTTTCTTTGATTTATTTAGCCTTGTATTAGTACAAAAGCGTGTTCCTTTCAAACGAATGAATTTTATGCTTTTCCATTCAATCCACGAATAAGCTAACATCGTTTAACATAAAGTCATATCTCTAGATTTATGTGGCTTTAGTAGTGGACAAATCCTAACAGAGATTTATTAATTTTCCCCCGCCATGAACTAATGCTGAAAACGCTTAGACTGACAAACGTATTTCAACATAGCCATTTATGTATGTCTAAAGATTTCTACTAGTTTCTTTCAAAGTAGGGACGTTGGGTTTCTGTTTGGTTATTTTTGTCTATGGCACTCCTATCTTTAATTTAATTGAATAAAGATGACCTATGGACCTTTATGAATCAACTGACTATCTGTGAATTAATAGATGGCTTCTGAACCTGCAGATTTTTCTTTCTCTTGTCTGAGTATTATACATACGTGGTGCCTTCAGTAGGTTTCCATACTTTTTTTGTGTGCAGGCATTTAAAGTTGTCGTAAACACTTGAAAATTCTGTATATTATTGCTATACATCTTATGAGATGACTGACCAATTTTTATGATTTCAGTTTCAAATGAACAGCTACAGCGGGAATTGGAATACACACTACTAAAGCCTGATTGTCACAGCTGGTGAATTTCAAAAATACAATTTGGACCTGCAGACAATATAAAATAACGATATGCAATAAAATTCTGTTTTAAAGTTGAAAAAAATGCCACCGGAACGTATGGAATGCTTCAAACTACCTTTCGACCATCTTTCCTGAATCGAGCATCAGTCTTTGAGTGGCATAAGAGATTCAAGGAAAGCAGGGAGTCTGTGAGGGATGATGAGAGTAGTGGGAGGAGTAAGGAAGTCAAAACAGCAGATTTGATTTGCGCAAGGGTTAGGGTTAGGGTTACTATGTTGAGGTTTTAAGGGAGTTCAGGAAGAGATTCCGTCGGAAGAGGCCAGCACTCTTTTAATCGGGTCAGTGGCATTTCCACCAAGACAATGCACCAGTCCATAACTCCATTCTTGTAACAGACTATTTGACCAAGATGGGCATCAAGACAGTTCCTCACCGTCCCTATACTCTAGACCTTTAATTAAACTATCTCCAATATATACGAGGATTATTAAATAAGTTTCCAGACTTTTTTCGTATGGGCACTTTTATTGATAGTACACACATGAAACTGTAGTCCCCTTCGAAATTATCTACTCCAGCTGCAATGCACTTGTACCGTTCCAACAAATTCTGGAAGGCTCTATAGAAGTCCACTTGTGCAAGCGTGTCAATGACCTTCGTCACAGCCACTTTCATCTCTTCAATTGTCTCATAACGACAGCCTCTGAGCTGAGGGAATAAACAAAGGTCACAGGGAGCGAGGTCTGGACGATAGGCAGGGTGAAGAACTGTCTTGGTGCCCATCTGGGTCAAATAATCTGTGACAAGGATGGAGTTTTGGACTGTTACATTGTCCTGGTGGAAATGCCACTGACCCGATTTGAATAGTGCTGGCCTCTTCTGACGGAATCTCTTGCTGAACTCCCTTAAAACCTCAATATAGTAAACCTAACCCTAACCCTTTGGCCAATCAACTCTGGTGTATTGACTTCCTTACACATCCCACAACTGTCATCATCCCTCACAGACTCCCTGCCTTCCTGTAATCTCTTATTCCACTCAAAAACTGATGCTCGATTCATGCAAGATGGTCGAAAAGCAGTCTGAAGCATTCCATACGTTTCTGTGGCCTTTTTCCCAAGTTTAAAACAGAATTGTATTGAATATCGTTCTTCTATAGTGTCCTCACGTCCAGATTGCATTTTTGAAATTTACCAGCTGTGACAATCAGGCTTTAGTATGGTGTATTTCAATTCCTGCTGTAGCTGTTCATTTGAAACTGAAATCATAAAAATTGGTGAGTCATCTCATAAGGTGTATAGCAATAACATACTGCATTTTCAAGTGCCTACGACAAGCTAAATGCTTGTACAAAAAAGTCTGGAAACCTATTGAATGCACCACACACACACACACATATATATGCTTGGTTGTATCACAACTCTTCGGTGAGGCTAGACTCATGAGATGCTTTAAGCTGGGATGAAAACTTTTCTAACTTTACGTCAGTCAGATATTTTACACGAGAGCCATCCTTCTTCTCAGCGTAAGTGGAGGATTTTTTACGTAAATCTTTATACATATATGTTATTGGCTACTTGGAGTGTTCAGTTCGTGAGAAAAGCTATTGAATTTCAGCGTATGTAGCAGACGGTAAATTTCCACACTAGAGTGCTCAATCCATTGGTTGGGGGAAGCACTATATATATATATATATATATATATATATGGATGACAAGATATATACTCCCCTACCCCCGTAGGGTTGAGTTCTCTAGCGAAGAAGTAATCGTGTTGCCATTAGCGCCTTTGCAAGTCTCTTCGTATTTGAATTGAGATCTCGGCGGCCGTTTGAACGGATGTATGTAAACAATAGTAATTGTGATTCATAACCGTTTAAAATGTACTTCGTGGCTAATATCTACTCGTAGCTAATATCTCCTCGTTGCTAAATGGTTAGAACCTTTGGCTTGGTGTTTCAGTCAACCGGGTTTCGATCCCAGCTACGGGGAGATACTGTCTAGCCACACTGATGAGTTATGATAGAACGAAACAGATCTGTCTGTGGATGACTATAGATATCAATATATATATATTTGTGTGTGTGTGTGCGCGTGCAAATCCCTCCGTAGGATGCGAAACAAACTCAATTTTTTCAACAGAACATAACAGGTTTGAATTCAGACTTTTCTTCTCCTAGAGCCGTTGAGGTGCCAAGGTTAAAGATCTCTGTTTTCTGTACTATTTATTTCTAGCTTGACGGATAATAGCTTGATGCATACCTTTCTCAATATTGTAATGGCCATGTGAAATGCAAACTGCTTCATTCACGATGTGAGCTCTGATCTCCCAGTCAATTTCCAAAGACAATAACCGTTTCAATAAACATACACAACAAAAAATAAATATATAAAAACGAACATAGAAAGAAAAAGAATTTAAAATTCTTATGGTTAGAGCTAAATGTCAATGTGAAAATGAATCCCATACAATATTTTTCATTTTTGAAAATGATAATAAGTTTAGAATAGAGAATAGATTAATTTTCTCTGCGTAATGTCCTTTGCGATTAATATGTGATTTGACAGGTTCACTGGGATCTTCCCTCGATCTAAAAAAAAGCATAAAATACATTGAGAAAAATCATTCGACGAAGATACATCGACAATGGTCACAAAGAAGTTTATGCACATCAGCCGTGACATATTGTGCGAGGCATATGGTGCTACAGTTTTTAATGAAACCATTATATTCTCTCTCTCTCTCTCTCTCTCTCTCTCTCTCTCTCTCTCTCTCTCTCTCTCTCTCTCATATATATATATATATATATATATAATGGACACAAATAGTACATTTCTGTTAAAAATAGTTATAGAAGACTAATTTCTTTCTCATCACTAATAATGAACCTACTAAAATAATTAGGCATTTTATATTGGAAAAGAATGTCTTACGAAAAAGAATCATCTTTAACTCTCAGATTGAAACAAAAATTTAAAAATCTGTTAAATTAATGCGAATTTCTGGATTTAAGCTGCCTTTTTCAATAGCAATAGCCAGTGTTTTTGTGTAAAGGTTAATGGCTTTCAAATGCTTACGAAACAGAAAACACAAGCAGAATGATGTAGCTTATGCAGTGATTGGTTTGTAAATGTAATCATAATTTTCATGCAACAAATATTAATATTCAATGAAAAGTTTCTCCTCATTAATGAACGTCACAGTTAATTCTATACATGTTGAACATTATTCGGTGAAGATTCAACGCAAAAAATTCATCTCATAATTGTATCATACTACGGACTTATTGACGCACATGAGCATAGATCTTGTTCTCCTTATAACATTCTCATAAGTGAAGTGCCCGTGGTGTAATGGTTATTGTCGTAGGAAATGGACACAGCGACACGAGTTCAAATCCTGGACGAGACTGATTGCATTTCACATAGCACTAATACCCTTGGGAAAGGTATGAATCCAATTATTCTCCTTCCAGCTATGGGTAAATAGTTGGGCAGACTAGGTTCTTCAGCCTTGGCGAGGCAACTAGTCTAGGAGAAGGAAAACTCTGAATTCAAACCTGTTAAAGTCCGCTTAAAAATTGACCTTGTGTCATATCCTGCCCGAGCGGAGGGGTTGGTAAATATGATAACATTCTCATAATAAATCGTTGTTCGAATATATGTTTTTTGATTTGTGCTAAGTTTCAATGTCCAATGTCCTGGTAAAAAGAACAATATTTAGAACACTGATTTTCTAGGAGGGCTGTTTTTGATCCTTTGAACATATGATACATTCTTTCATTATTCCTTCAAAACTTGACTTGACCTGCATTGTTTTAAAGATAGTATACATTAACAAATATATATATAGATTAAAGAGTTTACATGTTCTTCAAGCATATAATATAAGTAATTTTCTTTTAGAATATGATCTGTATGATCGGGGGAGTAAAATCCAAGTTCGTATAGGTAGAAATATGGTATATGATAAAACACAAAAAAATCTGTTATCTCAGTCGGCTGAGGCTGTAGAATACACCGAATGCACCACTGCAGAGGGGTAAGATCCCCAACGAGTGTCCTAGATATAAAAATAAACAATCTGATTGTGAGGTTCCAGTAAGGCTGGAACTTTGGGGAATGAGTTCTTCACCTTCATTGCCATCGCTCCCAGGTCCACAGTTGGACTAAATTAGATAACTTGAAATAGAGATGTTTTTGATAATTAAACTATGTAGTCAGGCTAAACTGAATTGTTTGAAATAGAACTGATTATTTGTATGAAATGAATTTGGCATTAATAACCCTCAAAGGTAGACATGTCATAAAATCCAGCCAACCAACCAACCTACAAACCAACCACAAAATCTGTCTTTTATTGATATGTATTTAAATAGGAAACGGAGGAAATAACACATCTATCTGTCTGTTCGTCTACTGTAATATGTACGCCTACGTGTTTTGATGTGAGTAGCTCTACATCGGTGTGTGACTTTGAGCTTGCTTTGAAAGATAGCAAAAACAAAAAGGGAACTCTCTCAGTCCACACTTGACAGATTATAAGTCTGCCATCAATTTTAAATTTTCTCCATCTTCTTCAACCATTTCCCAAGATATCTCAATCTGAGTCGCATATGGCTTCAATATGTCTTCGTTTCACACCTGACAAACGTAAACGCCCCCACAGTTTCTCTTTCATAAGCCATTTGTCCACGCTTCTCGGGGCGGACATTTCTACGGCATCTATAAGGGAAAAGATTACACATTTCAGCACAAAAAGATTCGCTGCCAACCTTCTCATTTTTCACCTTTTCATCTAAAACCAATTACAACAAATTGATTTATTCTTCGATAATTTGTCGTCAGTTATCATGTAATGGATGAATTGTGCCAAATGTAACCTTGAAAGCTACTGTTGTTAAAGATCCTGCTCGAGAAAAAAATTGTGTGAAGTCCTCAAATTCTGAGATTAAAAATCTATGATTTGAAATATCTTCATGAGAAAGAAAGAGGAAGGTAAGTAAATCAGTTGACATAAATCACTGGAGGTTTATTATCATCATTTGCAATATGATGGCGATTAGTAACAACTGAAATGTTACAGTTTTTTTTTTTTCAAACTCTTCGTTTTACGATTCCCATCTTTATCATTCTGTTGTATTTCATTCTAAACATTACTGATATATATATATATATATATACATATATATATATATATATATATATATGTGTGTGTGTGTGTGTGTGTGTATGTGTGATTAGTTGTGCCGCAGTCCTTCATTTAACCATGTTTGATTAAATGATAAAGACACATTTTGTCTAAATAATTTCATTCGGATCCTTTTAAGTTTCCTGACAACTGTTTTGGTTTTAGGTTGAAATTGGTCGATCTACCAGAAAAACTTAAAAGGATCCTCATAAAATTATACAGACAAAATGGGTCTTTATTATTTAATCAAAAATGCTTATATATATATATATATATATATATATATATATATATGTATGTATGTGTGTGTGTGTGTGTGTGTGTGTTGATTGCATAGGCGAGAAATTGACTTGACACTGTTCTATGTGTCTATACTAAACTTACGTAGGTATAAATATTCTATCACTCATATTGAGTGCTTTATTTATAAAAGATAGCACAGTATGTCAATACACACACACACACACACACACACGCGCACACACACACACACACACACATATATATATATATATATATATATATATATATATATATATGAGTGGTTTGAAGTATTCATAGGGAGAAAAGTTGATAAAATGACTTAATATCTGATGTTGATGATTTTCTGACTAATAAGATACAAACTCAGCAAAACTGATGGAAGAAGTATGGGATCGTACAGGAGACTATGTTGAAAACAAACATTATTTGTTCACTTTACATTTATATATCATGGCCAGTATAGGAAATTTTCAGCCGATCGTCGTGTATAACCAATGTTTGCAACTTTTTGAAAGAATAACGAAAGAAATGAATAAAAACTGACAACTCACTCTGTATCGATTCCCAGGTGAGGCAGAATCACCATGTCTGAAGTAAACGAGTATCGACACGTCATGAGTTATTTGCAAAGCAAATAGTTCAAAACTTACAAAGTCCAAGTGGAAAAATTTTTTTTTTTAAGTTATGAGTAAGAACAGGAGGTTAAGTGGTCTATTCTAAAAAGAGATGTTTGTAATATCGGTGAGAAATGTTGTAAATTGAACTAAACAAAAAACAGCGTATTGTCAATTAACCGGATTTGAGTAATTAATTAATTAAAATTGGTGGTAGCTCAATGTCGTCATGAAAATTAATATTTTCTTTATAATTTGGAACCAGAACAACGTCCTTTACTATGTTTGGCAAGGATTTGTCATGTAACTCAATCATATTTATTCCACTTAATTCAACACACATTAGAAATGTCGATGTAGGCTCACTAGAGGATCGACAACTTTAAAATCCTTCCTGAGTTTTCGTGCATTCTTTTAAAACTTTTTATTTGGTCATTCTATTCGACAAATGGCATTTGTGTGATATCGTTTCGTATTGTTGTCCATAGAACGCTGTAATGATTTCAATGATTATAACAGTTTTTGCGTTAACTTTTAGACATAATTGAATTTGAATCCCCCTATATATATATATATATATATATATGTATATATATATTGGTAGACTAATGATGTAACATCATTTTTTCACTCAACAAATTCACTTAAATATGATTTTCTCCGATGAGGAATATCAATCTTATAAATGGAATATTATTTATTTTCAAATCAAAATTCAGAAAAATAAGTCCACTTAAGACTTACTGACCCACCTATATATATATATATATATATATATATATATATATATATCATCTTCGTCATTTTCTGATTGCTTGGAGTTCCCTAACTCCTAATTTACGTCTCTCTCATCAATCACTCCTAGCAGGTCCTGTAGATTGTATCCGGTGTCCGCAAAGAACTGATGTATGTAACATCGAGTTGGTTGGCTATCCCTGAAGGGTCAATGGGAAGGATTATGTAAAAATCTTCGCTCATGACTTCGTAGTAACTTCTGCATTTCCTAGGATGTCTTGTTCGTCTGACTTGGATAGTTTGTGAGATGGGAGTTAAGTGACGGTAAATCTGTCGTTTTGTGGGTGCTGCTTCCAGGATTTGCTCAACACAGTGCGTAGCATTCTTGTGGTGTTCCTATCTAACTTTTTCTTCAAGCTTTTTTTAGAATCTATGTGTCGTATCCACACTGTTGTGTCGATACAGACACAGCTTGAAAGAAAGTCCGGTTTATTTCATCAGAGATCTGATTTTCATTTTCAACAACCTGTAAATTGTTTTAAATAGAAATATTTATATGTATAAAAATTGATTTGGCATTAATAACCTACAATGGTTCATGTAGCATAAAACCAAACCAAACAAAACCAAAAGCCCGTAGTTCTTAATGATTCTGAGGTTACCTTTCGCTTCTTTTCCTGCTGTGTTTTAATTACACACAGGGTTGCATAATCCAGGAAGTTTGTCGTCAAACACCCCTGTCTCCGATACTTCAAGATGTATTTCATGGAGACTTGAAACTTTGCTTCTTTGAATTTTTTTCAGTATTATATTCTTCCTCCGTAAATTGTCCAACATTGGCGTGGCCCAGGTAGCTGGGATCGCAGAAAACACCGACGGCATTTCTTTGGAGAGTAAGACATCCCCACGAGTGACACTAAACACTTTGATAGTGAAGCTCCGGTGATACTGGAGTTTTAGGGAATGCGGAGTGCCTGTTTATTGTCATCGCTCACAGGTCCGCTCTGGCCTGGAGAGGTAGCACCTGATAGGATCCAATCTATGGTTAATTAGAACTAAACAGTGTATTTATGCTAAAATGAATTGATTGAAACAGAAATGTTTTTACATTTAATTGTGTGTAAACAAAAACTGTGCTAAACAAAAACTGTGCTTGAAATAGAACTGTTCTGACGTTTAAATTGTGTACTTTTGTCAAACTGAATTGTTTGATATAGAACTGTTTTCAGTACGAAAATAGATTTGGCATTAAATAACCTACAATTGTTGATATTCCATAAAACAAAACAAAACGAAATAAACCCAAGGTTAATCTCCAGTTAGCTTTTCAAATTTCAGTCTTTTTGTTAGGTTTATCAGTGATTTCAAGAGGGTTTTTAAGTAGATTCTTGAAATGATTTATCAGCTTCTTAAGTTTTTCTGTTAGCTGGTTGGTTTTATGCTTGTTTTCGAGGTGATATTCGTTCTGCTTTCTTCATTAAGTCTCTGCCATCTCTCATCTACCTGCAGAAATCACTGCTCTAACGTGCAGAATAAACAAGAATAAGAACTCTTACCGGCTCAACGGCCCCAGCTTGCGTCCGGTTGGCAGACAAAAAGTAGAACGGGTTATAACTCAATACTGTGCCTGTAACACCTGAAATATGACAGAAGCAAGCCGGTGTATATATACACTAATATACCCACTCACTAGGCAAGCAACCAATCACTGTCTAGGGAATGGACTTGGTAATTTTACAATAGTGGAACGTGCCAATGTCCATATAATCTCACTTCAACTCGTAGTTGATTATTACATATGTGAGCACTGGCTCATTGCTACTGAGCCCTACGAAAGAATTCCAGCACTACCAAAATTTATTTGGCCTTGATTGTATTTAGTAGTTCTTTTTTGTTATGTTTTAGTTAGTTCTCTTTTGGCTTTCTTAAGTTTCTGAATTGGCATTTTTTTTTGTTCTTTTGCGTCAAAATACTTTTTTAAAAGTTACCACATTTTTTCCTAATGTAATATACTAGCTTAGCTGGGTACAGAGTGCCGTGAATGAACTTAGCAGATTCAATGCGATCGCAAGATAACATCAGCAAAGTGGTTTCACAGGAAAGAGAAAAAATAAAGGATGATGGCGAGAATGTAATTTATTGCCGCTGGATAGAGTGACAGATATTTCCTTTCGCAGATAAGATCAGCAGAAAAAACGGAAGTATGTAAGTTCCGATAACCTGCTATAAACAGAAAATACGTGGGACTTGAAAGACAATTTAAGGTCTGTAATTTTGGTCTGTAGACAGAGACCCTCTGGTCATTCAAGCAAACCTGTCAGCTTCCCCGTTAGTTTTCTCCGACCGTTGCACTACTTCACAAAAAGGGTCCCCGCCACAGAAGAAAGAAATGTGCGAACTCTCTCTTACTGTATTCCTACTCCACAGAAACGTCACCGTCGAAGAATAAAAATATAAATCATATTTTTATATATCTACGAGTTCTTCGTTGTTTGTCCAGCGGTTACGAAATCAACTGCAATTGATTTCATTGAAATCTGAATTTAGCTCTTGGTTTAGTGGGTATGCATTTGTGGGTGGAAACAAAGATTTCATATTCGTCATTCGGAGTAAGTCTTTCAGATGTCTCCTGAAGAGTATCAAACTTGTTTTTTACAGTTATCGTATATTGATTGCTCATATTACTTTTGGAATGAGTGGATCTGTTTGGTTCTCATTTCTGAGTAGACAAAGGTGAATTTGTACTGAGACGATTCAATAATCGGAAAATACTCCCTCAATAGAAGAATATTCCTCTCAGCACTTTTTATCACCTTCTCGTTTATAAATATGTTGTGATCTTCAGATAAGACCGGTGGAAGAACAACTCAAACAACGAGTGATAGGTAAACGTTATTATATTAGCAGAAAAAAGAAGTCATACAAAGGAAGTACTAGCCGTGCTCGGCTTGCAATCCGTCAGTCAAATGTCTCGTAAGGAACGAGAAGTTGTCTCCCCCGAGCGAACTAAGCTCGGAGAATATGTTTAGATTGGACCAGTCCATCTTTGGGGTATGGTGGGATATGTCCCCATAACAAAATATATAGTTAATTTGTATTTCAAAATTATTTGGGTAGGTTTAAGTCCATAGGTTTCACTTCTATTTTTTTGTATTCTATTCTTTATGCATACAAGCTTATTCTAATCTATAATCCGCGTCGTTGCTTGCATGAGAATTCATGTTTCCACGGTCGATCATAACGTTGTGTTTGAAAATGGATTGGATATGGAACGATAGCTCTTTGTGAAAAGTAATGATGTTCGTTTTATCACTGGAATCGGTGGGACTATAACAAGAAACGATTGTTGTATCTACACATCCTTTTCATTTGGATTTTCTCAATGTTATTTGATGATTTTAAAGTACGAGAACTGAGAGGCATTCTTACACCCCAGATGACCGCATTGACGGAGTATTTCTGTGAATATTTCGATTCAAATATCCATCCATTACCGAGATTGGTGTGTTATAGTTCTATTTCTATAGAGTATCATCTATGTTCCCGTCTGCATATGATACCTATATTCTGCTCGGCTACTTACGCTGTAAACTCAGATCTTATCTCAACAGTTGTGTAGTTTTTTTTTTTAGAAACGTATTTGTTAATAAACAGCATATTATTGACTACTATTTGATTGATTTATCGATTTTAATGGCGTGTCAACTTGTCTGAAGTTATTCTATACCTAGAGGTTATGGAATTGTGCATACTATACGTTTATATTTACATTTTAGTTACATTTTAGATTTTTTACAGAATATATATTAATTATCCTTATCAAATACAAATAATTTCCTTATAGATTTATTTGATCCTTAGACAGAACCCTAACAGATACTTCAACTTTGGGTCAGAGTAATGTCAATGAAGATTTAATTCATATTACCGAGAGATCTGGGACTGGAGCCTTATGATCAGATGCAGTTTAGTGTTACACACAAGACACCTTTATTTTTTGTAGGGGTTGGTCTTTCCATTCTGAAAAGTATATAGTCAGATACAGAGTAATACAATTTGAGGAAAATAGCAAGAGTTAAGTAATAAGCATATATAAAAACTAACTTCCAGCTTTTAAGAAGGAATAAGTTTTTTTTCTGTCAATTATACTTATTATTTACAACTGCCTTAAATTTTCTTGTGATTTGTTATGTCATATTTAAATAGCTAAGTTGGAGTAAATCAGAATGCTAATAAACTGTGTTTTATTGATTCCGACCATTATTTGAGAACACCCTTACTCTGTACTAAATAATATGCATATAAAAAAGATATATCTTTCAGATTTTAAGAAAGAAAGTTTTTTTTCTGTCACTTTCGAGAAAATCCAACGCCCAGAAAACTGATAACTTCAAGAGTGAATCTCTGATCCAAAAGAAACTAAAGACAAATAAACAAGAACAAAATAGAGAAGACCAGAGAATTCTTTAGATGCAACGCCTACCAATGATGGTATTATCACAGACGTTCAAAATTCAAAAGGTTTCTTTCCTTTAGTCGATTAGATACGGTATGTCTGGTCCCGCCTCCCAGACACACGTGTTTCCAATGATGCCATAGAAAAACAGGGTTAATCGAGTTGTCATTTTATAGCTTTAGTTAGTGACCTTAACCTTTGATAAGTTCCTAATTGTGTTATCAGAAAAAAAGTGATTCATTTTATTTGTTCCATTTTTATAGTCTATTTTTACAGTTTTTAATTGGCAGTTCAGATTATTATACATCGGTTTAGCTAGAAAATACCGTAATATACTCATATATGTGTCGTGAGATTGAAAACAGATTTCAGTGCTGTAGTTGACTGATTGATTAATTGACGGAATTAAATAATAATAATAATAATAATAATAATAATAATAATAATAATAATAAGTGCTGGAGATTTAAGGAGACTTGCTGTCACTCAATCTCCAGTGAAATACCATCAGCTTACGCTGATATGAAAACTCTAATGAGTAAATAATGATAACAATAAGTAAAGTTGGCGACCATAGTCGAGGGTAACCCGAAGGCTCCCTTTTCGATAGCTACTACACCAAGGTGTAGGGGAGGGTGCTACTCCTTCCCTGGAATGATAACAATAATAATAATAATAATAATAATAATAATAATAATAATAATAATAAGAAGAAGAAGAAGAAGAAGAAGAAGAAGAAGAAGAAGAAGAAGAAGAAGAATTGATACAGCTTCACCAGAAAAAATAATAATAATAATAATAATAATAATAATAAGAAGAAGAAGAAGAAGAAGAAGAAGAAGAATTGACACAGCTTCACCAGAAAATGAAAAAAATATAAAGAAATTCTACGAATACTGCTAGCGAGTAAAATCAAGAAACAAGTCACCGAGAGATCGAAATTAATAGGAAGAGATGTGATGTAGGTATGTACGAGAATAGTGCAACTCACTGACTCTCGTAAAGACGAATTCTTAATCATCATCTTAGATGCATGCTCTTTGTCGCCGTCTAATAATAACGATCCGAGTAAAGTGTGATTAAAGAAATAATTAAAAATCAAAAAGAAAGAAAATGCTACTATAATTTTTAAACTCATTTAAGAGTTGTTTTTTTATACCAGCGTTAACTGATGGTTTTCCACTGGAGTTTGAGTGAGAGCAAGACTCCTCAAGGTTACGGAACTCTTCTTAGAATTCTGGCCGATCTCAACAATTCTGTAGTTTGGATGGTCTCCACTCGTTCTCTTATTTCCAAGTCCTTCAGTTCCTTTACCAATCCTTTGAGGACTGTACAGAGTACAACCATTTCAATTGGTATCACCATCACTTATATGTTCCAAAGTTTCTGCTGTTCTCTAGCTAGGTCTATTATTATCATGGCCATTATTATTATTACTTAAAACTTGAGGAGACTTGATGACACTCAGACTCCAGTAAAAAAGCATCAGCAAACGCTGGTGTGAAAAACTCTCAAAAGAAAAATAATAATAGCAATAATGATAATGTCCCGGCTGACCACAGAATAAAACTGAAAGAATGTGAAAAGAAGGATAAGTACCTCTACCTTGCTAGAGAATTGAAAAAAAAAACTATGGAGCATGAAAGTGACGATTGTACCAATTGTGATTGGTGCTTTTGGCACCGTAACTAAAGGATTATTAAAGGGCCTGGGGGACTTGGAAGTTGGCGGACGAGTGGAGACCATTCAAACGACAGCATTATTGAAGACGGACAGGATACTGAGAAGAGTCCTGGAGACTTGAGGAGACTTGCTGTCACTCAAACTCCAGAGAAAAACCATCTGCTGACGCTGACGTGAAAAACTCTAAAAGAGTATAATATCTTAGAATATATAAATATATCTAAAAACGAAAAGAAAGAAACTATAGCAGGAATCGAACCAGAGTAGCCAAACAAATCTTTGTTGTGTGGTCTTCGAAGAAATTTGGGTCAGTAGATTCCGTCTTTTATTTAAAAACATTGATTTCGTTACTCTTAAAATCTTTTTGTTAACAGTTGTATTTAAAATAAAGACTTTTTAATTCCCAAAATTATTTTAAGTTACACTATTTCGAAATCACGAAATAGATTTGCTTAAATTTACCGCCTTAAATTCTTCGTCTTACGTGTTGCTAATAATAAGGGATGGATGTATGAGAATCTATGTAGAGTGGAGAGAAGTAAAACTAAAATGTAAAAATTAAAACGATTTTTAAAAAAATAAATAAAGATACCTTTCCACCCCACCCCACAAAAAAAGAAATGGCTTTAGAAGCAAACATTCTAGAATGTCACCTGACCTCTCTATCTTAGAATATATAGATATATATGAAAAAAAAAAACACACACACAAAAAAAAAAAAAAACTATAGCTGGACTCGAACCAGAGTAGCCAAACAAAGCTTTGCAGTGTGGGCTTCTAAGAAATTTGGGCCAGTAGAATCAGTCTTTTATTGAAAAACATTGGTTTTTCGTTACTCGTAAAATCTTCCGTTGAGCTGTTGTATTTTTAATGAAGACTTTTCAATTCCCAAAATTATTTTCATTGAACATATTTCAAAATCACGAAATAGATTTGCTTAAATTTACCGCCTTAAATTCCGTATAGAAAATCTATGATTTCTCTTAATCTATGAAAATACGTACCTGATGTAGCCTGAAAGCATTATGTTAGAATAGTTTCCGTCCTTAGGTGTGTGGTTTATTTTTTTAAATTTTTTCGTGGCCCGTTGTTCATGAACAGACACTGTGACAGTTCTCGGTCACATCTGTGTCAGGCGTGCAGATAATAAACAACCCCAGGGTCTAGTATAGCCCCAAGATACCACCTATGATAAAAATGTTGAAATAAAATACGACACGACATGGAACCCAGGTAACAAGCTTGGGTGTCATGCTCGGCAGGTGCTTCCCTGAAAGCCAACATGGGATATTCGATAGACCAACTTGCGCTATACAGCTATTTTAGGAGCAATCCTACACAAAGACAATATAGAAAAAGATTGATAAAGATCTGGCAAGAATCTGCTAGTTTTCAGACAAGTCAAAGACTTTCTGATCAAGTAGGGCAATAATAAAGAAAAGTTGGTTTTCTGACCTTGAAATACTAGAAATTCATCAGAAAATGAATAATGAATAAGATAGTAATACAGTACCTGACACATCAAGTATTTACAAACAAAAACAGCCCGACCGAAATGAACCACCAACTTCGGAAAATGGAAACGCCACACAACCAAACAACCTAAAACAAATACTAATACAAGAACAAAAGATAAATCTAGAAAATTTAAAGAGAATTATGAAGAGTGAAAAGACTACCTTACCATCATCAAGAAACATAGAAGGGAGAATAGTTAAGATAGAAAAAAATAAAATGAATCAAGAACTAACTTATATATTAACGAATAATATAAGAGAATTAAATGAATTAATCTATGCAGGTGCGAAATTAGTTTGTGAGAAAATTGGAATCCCCTCAAAAAGCACAAAGAAAACCTCAAATCCAGTATGGGAATTTCGACAGGAAACGAAGATAAAAAATCAACGAAAATGGGCCAAAATTATAAAACATAAGAAAGACGCTGGAATATGTAGGAACAAAAAGAAAAAGGTAACACAAGAAAAAATAACAATACAACTTGAGGAAATAAACCAGGAAGTACTGGCGAAAGAAGGAAGATTAAAGATGTATCGACAAAGGGTAAAACAATACAGACAAATCAGGACATTCCAAAACAACGAAAGAAAATTTTATCAACAACTGGGAGATGACAAGAAAACATACCAACAACCAGATGCAAAACAAACCGAATGATTTTGAACAAAAATATGCCAACCAACAAAAACATAACAATGGATAAACAATATGACAAGAAAATTAGAAGGACTCTATGAAGGCTCAAAAGCAGAAATACACATCAATTTAATTAAAACGACACTAAAAAATGTCAAACTGGAAAACATTAGGCCATTATGGAATACATGGTTTCTGGTTCAAGCAATTCACCTCCATTCACAATAGACTAGCTCTAGAAATGAACAGGTGCCTACAAGGAGCACACGTTCCTGAGTGGATGACCTAAGGAAAGAACACATTGATCCAAAAGGACCCAAGCAAAGGAACCGCCCCCAAACAGCTACAGACCCATAACCTGCCCACCGATGATGTGGGAAATATTAACAGCAAAAATAAGGGAAGAGATCTACTACTAGCTAGATAGATGCGGATTGTTCCATTAGGAACAGATAGGATGCTGTAAGGGACCCAGAGGCTCAGCAGAGTTACTTTACGTAGATCAACACATTCGAAACGAGAGCAAGACCAGAATGAACTGACTACAAAAAGTCATATGATATGGTCCCGCAAAACTGTCCAATAAACTGCCTCAAAATGTACAAAATATTTGATGAAGTCTTAAACTTTATCGAAAAAACCATGAAAACCAATCAATTATGAGCAAGGAAATGAGCTTTGGCATGTTTAAAATATTACACACAAACAATTCGTTTACAAGTATGCACACACACACACACACACACACACACACATATATATATATATATAAACCAACAATCGATAACAATAAAATAATAAATTTATTTCCATCTTGTTAAAAAGCATGGATATAAATCAATGCTCTAAAAAATTAATAGGGCTTCTTTAGATCAAACAAGAAAATGGATTTTTAAAAACTCTTTCACTTTTACAACCTGACTTTAAAAAAACGAAAAAAATTATCCAATGTAAACGTAATCCTTCGAATTCAGGTAGCAATAAATATCAACTTATTTTGGCATGTAAAAAAAACATCCGGTTACATCATACTTCAAATTTAACAGATGAAAATTTATTGCTACAAAATACATGTCTAACAATCCAAACATTACTTATACTAACAAAATTGACTATAATGATACTATTTCACTAATAAACGATGATAATCTTAAATTTGCTAATAAATTGTATATTGAAGATAGGTTAGGGAAATTTAGCATGAAAGATTCTTACGTCCTATTTAAAGACCATAAACCAAATCTTGAAAATTTATTAAAATCTAGGTTAATAAATCCTTCTAAAACTGAGCTAGAGATAATTTCTAAAAATATTTATTAAAATATTGTTCTTTATATACGAAAAAACTACCCATATCAATCATTGGGGGGAATCAACTGAGATAATTCAATAGTTTTGAAATATTAAAAATAAGAGTAAGGCCACTTTCATTCAATTTGACATAATTGATTTTTATCCTTCTATCTCTAAAGAAGTTTTGATTGATCGTATTAACTCTGCGAAAAGCTATGTGGAAATAACAGATGAATACTACCAAATGATCTTAGATTGTAGAAAGACTGTACTTCAGAATGATGATTGTACTTCGATAAAAACTGTCTTAGATAATTTTGATTTTCTTATAGGTGGATACTATTCTGCTCTTCTGCAGATCTTGTGGGTTTATATATATTAAATACCCTAGGTAGGATCGTTGACCTGATACAAATGGGATTATACCATAATGATGGTACTTTATACATCCCCAATAGTAATGGTCCTAAGTGTTCTGGTATATAAAAAATCATAAGTGCTTTTAAATTCTTAGGATTCAAAATTTAAATTTCTTCTAATATTAAAATAACAAATTTTCTCCACGTTATACTTAACCTCTCAGACAACGCTTATAAGCCATCCCTTAAGACAAAGCAATATCCTTCCTATATTAATGTAAATTCTAATTACCCCAGTTCAATAATTAAACAAGTTCCAAAACATGTTAATACAAGAATAAGGAAATTTTCATCAAATAAGAAAATTTTCCATGAAAGTAGTAAAATGTATACTGAAGCCTTCAAGAGTAGTGGTTTTAAAGAAGAGTTTACTTATCTAGAGCCAAAAAGATTAAACGTAATAATAATAATAATAATAATAATAATAATAGAAGAAGAAGAAGAACTTGCTAAATCGTGGAGTTTGCTGTCCCAGCAGACTCCACAGTAAAATTGAAAGAAAGTGAAAAGAAAGATAATTGAAAAAAGAGAATTGAAAAATCTGAGCAACATGAAAGTGACGTTTATACCAATTATAATTCGTGTTCTTGGTACAGTCACTAGTTGACTAATAAAAGGACTGGAGGACTTGGAAATAAGAGAACGAGTGCTGACCATCCAAATAACTATATTATTGAGATATCCCAGAGTGCTGATAAGAGTCATGGAGAGTTGAGAAGACTTGCTGTCACTCAAACTTCAGTGAAAGACAATCAGCTAACGCAGGTCTGAAAAGCTCTTAAGGAGTAAATAATAATAATAATAATAATAATAATAATAATAATTTGTATACAAATGAAGGAACTACGGATAATTGTAATATTAAAAAAAATGTCATAAAAATAGAAAAAGGAAAATGATATGGTTCAACCCCACTTTTTGCAAACTTGCTAATATAAATATAGGATAAACACTTTAATCAGTATAGTATGATACATGAAATATTTAATAGAAAAACCTTAAAAAATTAGTTATTCCGGCACGAATAATTTAAGAAAAAAAATTAACGCATATAATATGGAAGTTATTAAAAATATTATGACCAACTTGAAAATAATAATAATGATAATCAAAATAAAAATGATAATAATAACAATAGTTATTATTATTATTATTATTATTATTATTATTATTATTATACATAATATTTGTAATTGTAAATCTAAAGGAGACTGTACAATTGGAGGTATATATAATTCAAAGGACGTAGTGCATCAAGCTACGATTTTCTAAAGAAAAACGCAAAAGACAAAAACGTTTATATTGGGATTTCGTCAGTGAGATGGAAGCTAGGATAAAACAATCATATTTATTCTTTCTCACACATACGCTTGAGAAATCAAACAGCTTTATCCAAATATTTTCGGATGATGAAAATGGAGGTTTAACTCCAAAGATTCAATGGAAACTTTTGAAATGATTTACAAATCCGAGCTTTTTAGATGGTGGGTGTATTTTATATCCGGAAGAAAAGAAAGAAATTATGTGGTACATTGATTCTGTTAACCTATTAAATCAAAGATATGATTTAATTGATAGATGTAGACGTAAAAATAAATTTAGACTCTTTTGAGAAAAAATAAAGGAATTAATAACTAAATAAATATGACTTATTAAATTGATAAATGAATTAAACATTGAATTGATATTAGTAAATATTTTGCTCTATTATTGTAATTTGTTGGGATGATTTTACCATAAATAACATTTTTTTTTTTTAAATTCAATTTAATGATTAAAATTTGATGTAGTAAAGTAAGATATGTCCGAATTGTATTTTTTTATATCAATGCTGGGATAGTTAGAGATGTATTTTTGTTGCTATATTTTTTTTCTCTGATAAATTTGAAGTATGATGAAACTGGATGTTTTTTATATGCCAAAATAAGTTGATACTAATTGCTACTTGAATTGGAAGAGTTACGTTTATATATGAAAATTAAAGTTGTCGTTTTTTAAAGTCAGGTTGTAAATTCGAAAGTTTTTTTGGATCCATTTTCTTGTTTGATCTGAAGAAGTCTTATTAATTTTTTAGAGCATTGATTTATATCAATGTTTTTTTTAACAGAATGGGAAAAAAAACATTCTATCTTAATGTGACCGATTGTTGCTTTTTTTCTTTTTTGAAAAAATAATTTGCTCGGTGGTTTTTATTTGTATTGATTTCTTGACCAGGATTACTTAAATTTAATATTCTATTTTTGAATATTTCAATTTTCCTGCTTGGATTTATTCCCAATTCCGTATTTACTGGATTAATTACTGTCTTATATATATATATACATATACACACACACACACACACACACACACACACATATATATATATATATATATATATATATATATATATATATATAAGTAGAAAAATTGATAACAAGGTAATCCAAGTGGAAGGAGTGATTTATTGAGAAGTCGACACTATAGCGTTTCGGTTCAAGTGAACCATCATCAGGACTATGAGGAGTGATATTAGCGATGTTAATTCAACAATGGATGTTTAAAAATGCAAAATACAAAAACCTAGGGGAAAATTTGTATAATGAGAAAAAAGTTGGCCATTTAATTGGTGAATCAGCGTTTGTTGTTTTAAATCATACCATTTGACTTAGGAATATTGTATAGAATTTATGTTACGTTTGTTTATCGAAAAAGATTTTACTTTCATATATATATATATATATATATATATATATATATATATATATATATATATATATATATAGATAGATAGATAGATAGATAGATAGATAATTGATTTTGAAAAATAATGGAATAAATAAATGAATAAACGAATATGACTTATTCAATTGATAAATGAATCAAAAATCTAATTAATATTAGAACATTTTTGTTCTATTATTGTAATTTTGGGGTGGTTACCGTAAAAAAAACATTTTTTTTCAATCTAGTGATTAAAATGTATGAATGTATGTATAAACAGGATTTAGCGTGAAATATGCCATAAAACCCGACCAACTCTGTTATTGTAATTTGGTGGGGGGACTTAACCGTAAATAACATTACTTTTATTTTTTTTATTTAATGATTAAATTGTATGAATGTACGTATGAACAGGATTTAGCTTTAAATAGCTTACAATGGTCGATATGCCATAAAACGCAACCAACCAAACCGACCGACCTTACTAAGATTAGGACTGATATGAATCTTTTTCTCTCTGTGCTCTTGCCAAATTCCAGATATATTAAGAAAATGTTTCCTTTCAATCATATCGCCATATTTCACAAGGAAAATTATAGTTAATTAAATTCTTGGGTCACCAATCACTTATTACTATCTCACACGTAATTATTAGCAAAAAAAGTACCTCATTCATTGCCAATACATCCAGGTTTACTCTTGCCCAGAGTGGTAGCACATGATGGGGTCCCATCTATGGGTTAAATAGAACCAAACAGTGTACTTATGTTAAACTGATTAGCTTGAAATAGAACTGCTTTTCACATTTAGAATGTGTACTCATACTAAATAATATTGGTTGAAATAGAATTGGTTTTACATTTAACTCTGTATATTGCCCAGAATACACCGACTGCATCTTTGCAGAGGGTTAAGACCCCACACCAACTAGGGTCATGAATATGACACTAAACAATCTGATGATGAGGTTCCAGTAATGCTGGCGCTTTGGAAAATGCGGAGAACCCCTTCATTGGCCCAGAGTCGTTGCTCTTGATAAGATCCTATCTATGTTTAAATAGATCTAAACTGTGTACTTATGCTAAACTGAATTGTTTGAAATAGATCAGTTTATATGTATAAACACAGATTTGGCATTAATGATCGACAATTATTGATGTACCATAAGACTAGCCCTAACCAAACCAAATCTGCAAAAAATATTACTGATATATTCAAATTCGATTACAGTCGATGTATGTTGGAATGTAGGAAAATACTTGAATCAAAACCTGAGATAGAAGTAAACACAGAAAGTGAAAATTTAGTAACTTCTTGGCTATTAATGAGACAATCAAGATGACATCAAATATTCAGTGAAATATTTTCTATCTTGCTTTCAATTATTTTCTTTATTCTCTTTTTAGCTAACAGGTTATACTTCGCAGTTTATACTGTCCAGTCTTTCTTTGTTTTTAATTCATCCATTTCCCTTTATTTTATTTTTGCTTAAATTTTGCGTTTTTTATCAGTTGTATACTTTAATTTCTTCACTCGTTTTTTGTTTTCTTTCTTTCTTTCTTTCTTTCTTTCTTTCTTTCTTTATTTATTTATTTATTTGACCTTTTGAATTTCCCTTCCTTCCTTCCTTCCTTCCTTCCTTCCTACTTTTCTTTGAATCATTTCTCAGATTCTTTCTTTATCCTCCTTCTTTCTTAGAAGTTATATTTTGAGAATGAACCAGTCCACTCTTTCCTTCCTTATTTTTTTTTTCTTTGGTTATCGTTTTCCTTTCCTTTTCGAGTTTTTTTTACTAATTTCTCTTACGTAGATAGTTTTTCAACATGAGTATGATTTCTGTAAGATCCCTGCTTTTTATTTTCTTTCTTTCTTTCTTTCTTTCTTTCTTTTTTTTATTTAAAGTTTTTCGTATTTTTCGTTTATGTCTTCTGTTTATATCCTATTTTCCCGACTGTTTGTTTATTGTTTTCTTTCTTTTCAAAAACGTTTTTCTTTTCTTTCTTTAAATTTCATTACGTCCTTACACTAAACTTATTCATTTTAAGAAAATTTCTTTCTTTCTTCTTTCCACATTTTTCCTTCGCTTTCTTCCTGAAATTCTCTGTTTTGATCTCTTTGTCTCTTTTTATTAAAAAAAACTTCCTTCGCTTTTTTGATCACTCATACATTCTTTGTTTTCTTTCTTTCCTCTGTGTTCTTTAATATTTCACATCAAATGACTCTCCAGTTTTTCATCTGTCCCTTGTTTCTGACTCTTAGCAGCAACATCACCAGACACCAAGCCGGCACTTAGACGCGAAACTTAACACTGACTAAGTTCCTCTCTTTCCTCATTTCCATCACCTTTTCGCTACCCACTAATGTATTGACACCTCTGAAACTGGCGATTGTCCATCATCGGTCCAGACTGAGAATGACCTTATGCTCAACGCAATTACTGGACTTAGCAGGTTCCAAAAGTGAATTTCTAAGCTGAAAGAGCTGGTCGCACAAGTAAATAAAAAATGATACAAAGGAGAAGGGAACAACAGAATTAAAAAAAAAAAAGTTTACGCAATAAGGAAATGCAAATGAATTGATCAGGAAAAGAAGATATGGGGAGAAAAATGAAGCGGAACTAAAACGCGTTAAAGAAAGAACAAAACTGAACGTTAATATGAAGAAATGAATAATAATAATAATGCATATTTCTTAAAGGAAGTGTTTAAAAAGAAATTTGGAGGTGAAAGAATTTTCGTAGCGTAGTGGCTAACCTCGTAGACGGTGATACCATAGTGACAGAGTTCAAAATCCAAACATGCTAAAACGTTTACTTTCGGCCAAATAAATTTGCAAAAGGTATGAATCCTCTGAAGCTTCCATCGGTTAAGGGTTAAATAATACCCCTATTATTCCTCTGTAAAGATGATTTTAGCATGAAATATCTCATGAGAGTTAATATGCCATTATAAAAAAAATCTGAGGGAGTTTAGAAAAAGACAAAAACTGAAAGCGTATGTAGTCATTTATGACATAAAGAAGATGTGAAGATTAGATATAGAAATATTGAAAGAATAAAGAATTCAAGCCAAAAAATAATTTTACAAGTAGAAAACAAATCATGAAGAATATGATTAAAATAAAAGAGGAAGAAAAGAAAGAAAGAAAGAAAGAAAGAAAGAAAGAAAACATGGAATGCGAATAAAGAAAGAAGCAAGAAAACAGAAAGTAAGCGTAAAAACAGAATAAAAAAAGGGAAAAGAAAGCATCATTTTGAGAGAGAGAGAGAGAGAGAGAGAGAGAGAGAGAGAGAGAGAGAGAGAGAGAGAGAGAATAAAATGACACAAAAGAAGAGACAATGAAACCAAAGATATTTTTAAAGTGTTGAAAGAAAGAAAGAAAGAAAGAAAGAAAGAAAGAAAGAAAGAAAGAAATTAGGGAGGAAATTTGAATGGACTGAAAATAATTGATATACTAAAAAAGAAAGAAAGGAAAGAGTCAAAAAAGTCAAAAACAAATAGAGCAGACAGAGATAGAGAAGATTTAAAAAGAAAAAAAGTGAGATCAATGAATGTGAATGAAATGAAGAAAATTGGATGAGAAGCAAACTGTGGAGGGATACAAAAATGAAAGAAGAGCCAGAACTCTGATAAGCAGCCCATAATAATAATAATAATAATAATAATAATAATAATAATAAGTGTTGACTTTGCTGTTCCAGTTGACTACAGAATGACATTGAAAGAAAATGAAAAGAAAGATAAGTAACTCGGCCTTGCTAGGGAATTAAGAAAACTGTGGAACATGAAAGTGACTGTCATACCAAACGTGATTAGTGTTTTTTTACAGTAACCACAGGATTATTAAAGGAACTGGAAGATTTGGAAATAAGAGGACGAGTGGAGACTATCCAAACTACTACATTTTTGAGAAAGGCCAGAATGCTGAGAAGAATTCTGGAAACTCAAAGAGTAAATGATAATAAAGAAAGGGGGAAAACGAAATAAAGAAATAAGAAAAAAAAAGAAGGACGCTTGCCAGAAAAGAAAGAGTTGGAAAGGATTCAAAGAATGATAAAGAACATAAGACAAAATACCAAAGAAGAAAAGTAAATTTTATTTATTTCTTCCCGTACTAATTATCTTGACGCATCTTATCTTAAAAAAAATTCTTTCTTTCTTTGTCTTTCTTTCGTTCTGTTTTTCTTTCTTTCTTTCTTTCTTTCTTTCTTTCTTTCTTTCTTTCTATTCCTCTTTACGGATTTTCAATTTTGTCTGTTTTTCTAAATTCATTCTATCCTTCTCCTATCTTGGTTTCATCCTATTTCTTCATGGCCTTTCACTTACTTTGTTTTCCTTTTCCTTTCTTTTTTTAAGCCCTCTCACCAATTTTGTTTTGTTTTGTATTGTTTTGTTTTCCAAGTCTAAACGTGATAATGATTTTGACCACCGAAGAGAAATATAACAGAAACATGATACTAACTTTCCGGACATAAACTGTTTGATTTCAAACCTTTCGCTTCCGAATATTCAAGGATTCATATTTGCGCCCTTTTGTATCTAGTTTCTGTCACCTTTCTGCCCACTCTTTGCAATCAATACGTTTCCAAAAGACTCAGTTATTCAGCTGACAAAATATGCTATTATCAGTGATAACAAAACTATATGATATGTTCTATTTTTCAAAAGGGTTCAAGCCCAGTCGACTGGGGCTGTATAATACGCTGATTACATATCTTCAAAGCAGCAAGCCCTCCCCTCAACGAGTGTCCTGTATATGACTCTAAACTGCAAATGATGTTGAGGCTCCAGTTCTGTAGATTTGGTGAACTTGGAGTACCCTTTTATTGCCATTACTTCTTGGTTCACGTGGATGCAGAGTGGTAGCACCTGATAGGACCTCATCTATGGATCGGATACAACTTTTAAATCATTTCCAAGGCTTGATACCATTCATGCTGAATAGAATTACTCATGTTAGATTCCAATACACGAAACTATTTAACTGTGAGCTAGCAAATGTCCTCTTATTCGTAAAAAATTACCCACAAAATATTTGTTTACAAATCATGTATATTTCAGATATTTGTATAAACAGAATTTGGCATTAAATAACCCACATAGGTTGATAAGCGATAAAACACAACCAACCAACTAACAAAATGATTTACAGGTTAAGAACAGGAGAGTTTGGTAAAAGGCTCCCAGTCTTGTTTGCTCAATTTCTTGTCAGTGAAAAATAAACTTAAATAGGGGAAAATTTGTTTTTAAACAAAAAACAATTCGGCTTGGATTTTATTTGTATGCAATTTTTGTCCCAGTTTGATTCCCAAAATTTTGTTTATCACTCTTGAAGTGGTAGACATTTACCAATCACTCCACACAAGCAGCATGCGACACAATGTTGATTTTAAAATGAGGTTTAAATTGTCTGAATTTAGAATTTTACTGAAAGACCGGTTGCCATACTAAAGATAAAGAACTTAGTCTACCCTACTGTTTACCTATAACTGGATGGGGAATAGTTTGATTCATATCTTTCTCAAAGGTATTAGTGCTATGGGAAATGCAAGCACCCTCGTCCAGGAAGTGAACTCGGGTCACTGTGCCCATTTCCTATGACGATATGTATTACACAACAAGCGTCACTTGATCCGCAGCTTACGATGCTTACTATTAAGCAAATAGACATCAAGTACCATTTTTGAGTCTATGATTCAACCAAGGATTGAACCCCAATTTCCTTGACCATAGGCGAATACTCTAACCATTATGCCAATAAAGATAAAAAAGAACCTTCTCAACTCTATTATTTATCCATTGCTGGTGAGAGAATAGATGGAGGCGTGTCTTTCCTAAAAGCGAAGGAAAACACAAAAACAGTTTCTTCTACGATTTGAACTCGGGTCGCTAAATCCATTTTTTATGATAACCGTGACGGTAATTGTTGCTATGAAAGATACATCTACATAATCAAAAATATATGTGCTAATTAGATTGTTTTATTTCATCATATGAATATGAAATGTGAAATGGTTCATAGAAAATAAGGGATTTAAAAAAAATAATTCAGTAACACTGAAGAGATATATCGACTTAAATATTTTGCTTTTTGTCCAGAATATTCGACCGAATTAATTTAAATCTCAATTCTGAAAAGCTACCAATAAATCTAATAAAAATCTAATTTAATTAAATGTAAATACTTATTTATTAAGAAAATTCGTATTTTTTTTTAAGTTTAAAAATCTTACCTGGGCTCAGTTACTAATGTCTTACAACACAGCGTCTTGGTGATAAGTGTTTATTGTCTGAGTCCCTTTCAAGAAGAGACAACTTTTCTTCCTTACGGCCAATTTAACATCACAATGTCACATAGATATACAAAACATTTCGTTAAAATATTTGCACATATACATAGAAACTATAGAACATAAAAATATCAGTGATAAATGATCCTTCCACATAGAGTTGGTACGCGCTTTTAAAATTTTCTGTACATTTAAAAACGGAAAACATTAAATTGTAGTAAATTCAGAAATGATACAATAAAAACAAAAGACTGATATCATCATCGTCATTATCATCAAGTCGAGATAATAACATGAATTTCCTCGACTTACTCTCGCTATCCACCATCACTCTCGGTAAGTCCTCAAAACAGCATCCGGTATCCGCACAGAACAGACGAATGTAAGTTTTTTGTTGGTCAGCTTACACTAGCGTTCATGTGTAAGAGCGCTATGGGGAAAGTCGTGATTTGTACAGAATGCTCCAGAATTATCGCCTTGTGGCAAACTAAACTATGCTTAGTAAATGAAAATGTATATCAAGCTGGCGCAATTTCTCCTACGTAAGGAAAGGATTGAAGAGCGATTTCATTCGTAAGTGGTACTGAGATTTAATTGTTAAATATTTTTCAATAATTGGCACCTATTGTATACCTTGGGACGGAAGTCTTCGGAAATTAATTGACTAGTTGGGAAATTGACTGATTTAATGTCATGTCAACCTGTATAGTGTTATTTATACCTTAAATATACTATAGAGTTTGATATATAATTAAACAAATTCTTGCTAGAGTTAAGCTTTATGGCATATCAACCATTGCAGGTTACTTAAGGCAACATCCTCTTTATACATATATATTAAATGTATAGGATTGGGTTTGTTTTAGTTTTATAGCATATCAACCATTGTAGGTTATTTAATGTCAAATCCTCTTTATACATATATTTTAAATATATATGATTTGTAAACACATTTTGTTGATAACACTTTTAAACGAGCTTAAGCTCATTCTTTTGCTGACAGTTAAATGGTTCCAAGTATTGCTATGTATCACTAACAATTCGTTTAAGCATTAGTCATTTATTTACACAAAGTTAAATGATCAAACAGTTCTTTTCAAACAATTCAGTTTAGTATAAACCAATTGTTTTCACTGTTTGAATGTCGAACAGTTCTATTTGACCCATAGATAGGACTCTTTCAGGTGCTACCACTTCGGACAGAGTGAACCGGGAGCGATAGTTATGAAAGGGTACACCGTATACTCAAAGATTCAGCATTACTGGAGCCTCATCATCAGATTTTTAATGTCATATCCGGGACACACGCTGGGGCAAGGGCCTTGCCCCTCTGCGGAGATGACTGACTGGACTGCCATTAAAGAAGAAAACCAAACAAGACAGATCTATTAACCAATAGATGGGACGCAAACAGGTGCTACAACTCTGGGCTGGAGTGGACCTGGGAGTAATGGCAATGAAAGAATATTACTTTTGTATTGCAGAGAAGACAACAATACTGATGTATAAAAATTATAATCTGCATCTTTTCTCTTCCTTTAATTACCCAACATGTACGGATGGGTAGGATGAGAGATAGAGTCGAAAACGGCTAAGCTGCACACAAAGGAGCTGAGGTACGAATCTTCGGTGAAACCTCTTCTGGTTTTGCTCAAAACCTTCCTGGTTATATAATATCCCGGACGCCCACGCAAATTCTCGTAGATACACCACCCACACGTTGCAAGTGGACACGTCTCCTTCTTGCATGCTACCGAAACAAATCTTCGTGGTCATACCTTCAACCTGCTACCCACACAATACACAAGAATACGTTTCTTTCTAGCATGCCACCCATGCAATTTACGCGGCATTTCCGCAGAGAACATTTGCGTCTTGTTTTCAGGTGCATTTCCCGTCATTTTTGTTCCTATTGTTCGGCTTTCGCAAATGCATCGACAGATGTCTAAAGAGTTCTAAAGGTCTTCAAATAATTATCCATCACTCGACACAGCACAAATTGCCATGAACGTCGCTTCACCGTCCAGGACAGTATTTAACCCTTCTACAGGGAATTCAGTGAATTCTAAGCCTTAATGATAGAGAAGCAGAAAATTAATAATGACTAAAACTGTTTTGTTATGTATAATTCTTAGGTCTTCTCAATTATTCCTGTTCCATACTAAATATATATATTAACGATAGCTAAGTCTGGTACAAGTCTTCAGAAATATAGAAATTAAGAATCAAACTCACTGACCAAGGTTGTGAAACTATTTCGAAAACAGTTGTCAAAATATCGTAATTAAATTATATGGTTAAAAAGTTATTAAACACAACTAGTGAAAAATAATGTGCAAACTCTGTTCACATCAAATATTTACATAAATTACTTCTGGGTATTTGAAATGCAAAGAAAAAAAAATGATTATAATTGAAAATGAGAAAATGAAGTTGGAAAATAAATGAAAACAAGAAAAATCGGAAGTCTACTGCAGTAAATGATCACTTAAATAACAAAGAAAGGAAAGACAAAATCAAAATGGAGGTGAAAAGAATTTAAAGAAAATTAACAAGTGAATAATAAAATTTAATGATGCAGAAATGTCGTCAGATAAATAATTGTTTATTAGTTGATTCTTTTATTCTTAATAAAGAGCTATTAAAAACTAACAGATCAAAGCCAAATTTAGAGATGAAAGAAAGAAAGAAAGAAAGTTTAATAAGAGCGATGAAACTTATTGGTAGTCGAAAAGAAGGAAAGAGCAAAGGGAAGATCACAAAAAAAAAAAAAAAATTGGTGGAAGAAAATTAATACAATAAATAAATAATGACGGGAATGACAGTACGTATGGAAGAAGGAACAAACGAACGATTAACTAAATTGAAGGTTCTATGCAAGAAGAGGTAGAAATTAAAGAGATTAAAATAGGAATTTCATAAGAAAGAAAGAAAAGAAATGAAAGAAAGAAAGAAAGAAAGAAAGAAAAGAAATGAAAGAATGAAAAAAAGAAAGAAAGAAAGAAGGAAGGAAGTTTGACAAAAGCAGTGAAACTTACTAGTATGCGAAAAGAATAAGAAAACAAACAAAAAACCGTAAAGAAAAAGTAATTAGTCGAAGAAAATAAATGCAATAAATAAATAATAAAAGGAAAGACAGTATGGATGGAAGAAGGAATATAAAGAGATTAAGATAGGAATTTCATTAGAAAGAAAGAAAGAAAAGTGAAATAGAAATAAAGAAAGAAAAAGTGAAAGGATAAAAAAAAGAAAGAGAGTAAAAAAGAAAAAGTTAAAAGCAGGAAATAAAGAAAGAAAAAATTGAAAGAATGAAAAAAGAAAGAAAGTAAAATATATATATATATAATGAAAAATTCAAAGAATAAAATAGAAAGAAAGGGAAATAGAATAAATAGAAAGAAAGAAAGAAAGAAAGTAAAATAGAAAGAAAGAAAAAAAAAGAGAGAAAAAAAAGAAAATTCTAAAAAGATAAAAATAAAAAAGAAAGAAAGAAAGAAAAAGAAAGTATTGTTATTAAGATAGAAATAAAGAGAGAGAGAAAAAAAAGAAAGGATCAAAAAGTAAAAGTTAGATAGAGATAAAGTAAGAAAAAGAAAGAAAAAAGTTTATACCAAAATAGAAAGAAAGAAAGAACGAAAGACATGAAATTGAAAAAGAAATAAAGTAAACAGAGGAATGACAGAGAGAATACTTGAAAGTTATACAACAGAAGAAAAATGAAAAATTTAAACAAAAATGAAATGAATTGGGATAAAGTTGAAACCCGTAAGACTAACGTTTAAATGAAATGAAACGCACCAAACAAAAAGCGAATAATGAAGAAGAAATGAATGACTGAAAAGACAAAAAAATCCAAGATAATCTGTTTAAAGGAATCAAAAACAAAGACTAAAAGAAAGAAAGAAAGAAAGAAAGAAAGAAAGAAAGAATTTATCTGAAAGAAAAAAATACGAACCAGGGAATGAAATTGAGATTAAATTTTCTCTTTTTGAGAAAAGGCCAATTTCCTGTTTATCACGCGACCGGAAATAAACACACAAATCTGTCTTCTTCACGTTCCGTAATGAAAAAAGGCGTAGAAAGACAGCAAGAAGACGTCAATGGCCTAAAGAGACGAGCCATTTCCTTAGAGGTGAAGGTCAAAGTGGAAACGATAGGTGCAAAGGAGAATGTCTGCCGGGGAAAAAAATGATGAAAGAAAATAGATAAATAAATAAAATCATGTAATAAAGAAGAAAAACAACAAAAAGAAAACAAAGAATGATAAAGTGAACTATGAATTTCAAAAGAAATATACGCATCGAATAAAAAGAAAGAAAGAAAGAAAGAAAGAAAGAAAGAAAGAGAGAAAGGAAAATGTTAGCAGAGAAAACTACAACAGCAACAACAACTATAATAATAATATACCGGCAGTGAGGATATACAATCAGGATATAGGGATGGAAGTTTGCCTAGAAAAATGTCATGTTGATAATAAAAAGCAGAAAACGACAAAAGACGGAAGAAATAGAACTACCTAATCAAGAAAAAATCAGAACGGTTGGAGAAAAGGAAAGTTACAGATAAGTAAATTTGGCGTCTTAAGTCAAGGATGACCCAAAGGCTCCCTTTTCAATAGCTACTACACCGAAGTGTATGGGAGGGCACTACGCCATTCCCTGGTTTGCTTCACTATACCCTTGATCCGTACCTTAAAATGCAAGGTGGCATCAACTACCATTTCTGAATCTTTGGTATAACTAGACCTGGGATTGAACACTGGTCTTCCAGACCATTGGCGAACACTCTAATCAGTAGGCCAATAGCCCGGTAACAATACTTGGGAATATTGGAAGTGGACACCATCAAACAAACGGAGATGAAAGAAAAAAAATTAAAAAGATTATCACAGAACGAGAAAACTAATCGAAATCAAACTATATAGCTGAAACCCCATCAAAGAGATAAAATCCTGGGGATGTCCTCCTTGTAAGATACTCGGGATTATTCTTAAATTGGACCAGGGAGGAACTTCAACACATGGACTAGAGAACAAGAAAACTCATGACAATGCATAAGGCATTACATCCCAGAGATGATTAACACAGACGTTATATGTCAAGAAAATAATAAGATAGAGGAATCTCCATAATTGAAGATAGTGTCGATACATCGATACGGCGACTAAGAGACAACATAAAAAAGAACAAAGAAAGATTGATGATAACAACTGTAAAACACAAACAACAAAACAATCAATAACAATAGAAAACAAAAATGGGAAAAAAGCAACCGCATGGATATTTCCATCGACAACAAGCGAAATCTCCACTGAGAAATCAAAAAGGACACCTGAAGAGAGAAACTAAATCTTTTCTGATTGCAGTACAAAACAACGGCATAAGGACCAAGTATGTTAAAGTAAAAATTGATAAGTTGCAACAAAATAGTAAATGTAGTTTATATGGTGATAGAGATGAAACGATAAATCATATAATAAGCGAATGAAACAAACTAACGCAAAACGTGTATAAAACTTGACACGATTGGGTGGGAACCGTGATCTACTGGTAATTGTGCAAAAAGTTTAAATTTGACCATAAGAACAAGTGTTACATGAACAAGCCGGAATAAGTCCAGGAAAATGAGACGCCCAAAGTTCTCTTGGATTTTGAGATACAAACAGCTTAACTAATTTCGGTGAGACAATCAGACCAAATTACATTCATAAAAAGAGAGAATCAGCTGAACAGTGGCTTTGGCGTCCCGTTGTCCATTGAGTAAAATTAAAAGAAAGCGAAAAGAGAAATAAATACCTGGACACTGCTAGATAACAAAAATTATGGAACATGCGATGACGGTGATACCAATTGTAATTGGTGTACTTGAAACACTCCCTAAAGGATTGGTAAAGAGACAGGGGGACTAGGAAATAAGAAAAGTGGAGACTATCCAGACTACAGCATTATTAAGATCAACCAGAATACTGGTAAGAGTCCCGGAGACATGAGGAGACTTGCTGTAATCAAGCTCTAGTTTGAAACCATCAGTAAATGCTGATGTGAAAAAGTCCATCAGAAACAATACAGACAATAGAATGACAGTCACTAGGAAGAAAAACTGGGAAGAAAATCAACTATATGGGCGTTTTAAACGACTAATAAACAACATCTCACACGAGAAAACCTGGACGTGGCTAAGAAAAGGAAACTAAGATGGAAACTGAATCTCTCCTAATAGCAGCACAAAACAGCGCCATAAGAATCAATCATATCAAAGCGAGAATAGATAAGAGCGACAAAATAGCAAATATGAAATATAATGGCCGAGAGATTTCGTTTTATGCCTTTGGGTTTAGTTAGGCTGGGAACCTTTCAGCTCAGTACATGGGTTACTTAGGTATCATGGGTATGGTAAAAATGTAGGCTATGTGGTGAGAGAGATGAAACCATCAATCACATAAGTGAATGCAGCAAACTAGCACAGAAGGAGTATCAGACGAGACCTGACTGGGTGGGCACGGTAATCTACAAGGAAATGTGCAAGAAATTAAAATTTGACCATACGAACAAATAGTATTTGCACAACCTAGCATCTGTCCTAGAAAATGAAACACATAAACTCCTACGGGACTTTGACATACCGACGGATCACCTAATATCAGCCAGAAGACCAGACCTAATAATAATCAGCAACAAAAGGAGAATTTGCAAAATTGTCGAATTTGCTGTCCCAGCTGACCACAGAATAAAATTGAAAGAATGTGAAAAGAAGGATAAGTACCTCGACCTTGTTAGAGAATTGAAAGGCTGTGGAATTTGGAGGTAACAATTGTACCAATTGTGATTGGTGCTTTCGGTACAGTAACTAAAGGATTACTAAAGGGACTGGATCGTTTGGAGGTTGGCGGACGAATGGAGACCATCCAAACTACCGCATTATTGAGAACGGCCAGAATACTGAGAAGAGTTCTGGATACTTGAGAAGACTTGCTGTCACTCAAACTCCAGAGATAAACCTTCAGCTAAAACTGATGTGAAAAACTCTAATGAGTAAAACAAGATAATAATAATAATAATAATAATAATAATAATAATAATAATAATAATAATAATAATAATGATAATAATAATAAATCAAAAATAGAAATGGAATTAAGAAAAAAACATTGAACGGGTTATAAAGAAGTTGATACTGAAAATAGAATATAAAAGCCCTGAAAGAAAGAAACAGAGAGAATTATGACAAAAACAAAAATCGATTCCTTCTATCGACTTATAAAAGATAAAAATTAAATCAAAGAAAACTAAATAAAGGAAATTTGAATTAAAAAGGATAGATAGATAGATTTCAGTTTCATTCTTTAATGGCGTATTAACCTTCGTTTGTTATCTAATGCCAAAACCATCCTTGTTTTAGGACAGTTGTGGTACATTTCAACCCATCGCTGGGAGGATAAGGGGGTTCATGCCTTTCCCACGGATATTAGTTTGAACGTAATAGCATGACTGGAAAAGATAGATAGATAGATAAAAAGAAAGAAAGTCTTTCATTCTTTCTTTCTTTCTTTCTGAGATCGATAAATATATAATGAGATAGATATATAGATATATAGATAGATTACAGGGAAGAGATTTTAAACAAAGATAAACAAAAAGAGTGAATAAAGAAGATATAATATTGGACAAGAAACATACTTTTCAAATAAAGGAATAATCCTGAGAAAGAAAGATTTTGTTATTTGCCGAAAGAAATTGAAAAAAATAAAAGTGAACAAAAGATAAAAATTTCAAATCAAAAAGAGTTCCGCTGTTTCGTGAAGATTTATCCATTTTTCTTAAATATCAGTTTCGATGTCTTTTTCTTCTTTGTTTTGAGATGTAAAAGATCGGGATTTTCTATCAGCTTCCTACTTTGTTCCTCTAAATTATGCGGCTCTAGAAGATAAGAGTCGCGAAACTGTGTACAAGTGTTGAATAACGCTGTTGATAGAATAACCGGAACACAAGAGAAATAGAAACCGTATTTTATTTCAGCAGATCTTAACATTTCTTTCATTTTCCTTTCGTTTTACTTTTTTTTTCAGTGCATTTGTATTTGATGTTCTTCGTATGGTTATCATTTTTCTATTACCGCCTTCGCACTAATCACTTTTATCGAAGACAGATTAAATAAAGCAGAGGACTGGAAGCCGTACAGCCCGAGGCTTTTTGACTTGCCCACTTTGGAAGAAAATAAAGAAAAAAAGAAGTCTACATGTCCCTTGTATGACAGAAATAGACAGAAATTGAAAGAAAGAAAGAAAGAAAGAAAGAAAGAAAGAAAAAAGACCAATGAATAGGATGGCTGGTCGTCTAAATTTCTGACACGAAGCTTGAGGATTTTTATCATTAAGTGTTTACGGACTATTGCGTTCATCTTGATTGTTATTTCATTGAATTTATGTCTGCATATAGTTGAGAATATATTATTTACTTATATGCATAAAAAGATCGTTAGGTGGTTGCACTTACGGCATGTGAGCAAGTAGGTTTAGTTTCTTATTTTAATGGCATATCAACCTTTGTAGGTTATTCAATGACAAATACATCCTTCAAGAAGAACAATAATGGTCCTTTTGACCCATTGATGGGAAGATAAGGGGCTCATACCTTTGCCAAGGGTATTTCTCCGAAAGTGAACGTATTAGCGCGGCTGGAGTTCGAACTCGCTAATACGATTCTGTAGTCAAGCGTTTGAACCATTGCAGCAGGATACATAGCGTAACGGTTACAGGCGTTGGTTCCCTAACCTTCAAACAAGATAATCATCTGGAGGTTGCAGGCTCAATCCTGACTGCAGGCGAGTAACAATACAGGAATTCTTAATACTTGTACCAGGTTATGGCTCCCGGAATCAGTACAAGTGACCCCCGTGGACTCAATAAAGGACGTAGTTTGAAGTTTCGTGTATGTTCCCGAGTTCGACAAACACCTGAAGAAGGCCGGACGACCTATCGGCCGAAACGTTATGGAAACAACAATGAAGATGAAAACAATTGTCCGAAAACCCTTAATGATAGGATAGGTTTAATTTTATGTCATATTAACTATTGTAGGTTATTTAATGCCTAATCTTGTTTAGGAAACACAACAAGAAAAGACGGAAAAAAGTACACCAAACGACGAATACGAAAATTTCGTCAATGCACACCTCGAGGCAGCAGCAAAATACATTCCAACAAAAATTAAAACTAAATATAGAGTCCCATGGGAAACTTTAGCGGTGAGAGAAAAACGTGCAATAGTGAAAACAGCCTCCAAAAACTATCGAAAAAACCCAACAAACACAAATGCCTTAAAACTAAAAACGGCACAATATCAATTAGCAGGCATATATATAAAGTAAAAGACAGAATACATTCAAAATCAGATAGATAAGATTAGAGACTCGGTGGAAGATAGACAATCTAGAATAGCCTGGCAAACAATAAACGAATTGAGCAGAAGAAAGAACACAGCCAAAGCAAAACTTAAAGCAGCAAACCAACAAGAAAGAATAAAACTGTGGAAACAGCACTTCGAAAACTTACTTGGAAATCCACCAAAAATAACGCATGAACCAATCACCTGAATAATTAGCAAACAATTAGACATTAAACTTGGACCGTTCACACAAGAAGAACTCGACTCGGTTCTCTGAAAAATAAAAAATAGGAAAGCTGCAGGGCTGGACGAAATTCCCCCGGAAGTATGGAAGACCAGACAATTCGACGACATACTGCTCCGACACTGCAACGCAGTATACAATCAAAATCCGATAGATAGATGGATGAAGGGATGCATACTCCCCTTCCCTAAAAAGGGGGACCTCGGATTAGCCAAAAACTACCGAGGCATAACACTTACATCCATAGCTGCCAAAATCTACAATGCCCTACTACGAAACCGAATAGAACCCAAAATCGACAACATACTTAGAAAAAACCAAAATGGCTTCCGAAGAAATAGATCCACGACCTCACAAATATTAACCATCCGCAGAATCCTTGAAGGTTTACGGGCAAAGAACCTACAAGCGACATTAATATTTGTCGACTTTACCAAGGCTTTCGATTCCATTCACAGAGGAAAGATGGAACAAATCCTACTAGCGTACGGCATACCTAAAGAAACCGTAGCGGCAACAACGATTCTCTATAGAAACACTAAAGTAAAAGTACGATCACCGGATGGAGACAGAATACTTTGACATTGTAGCAGGAGTACTACAAGGGGACACGCTGGCTCCGTACCTCTTTATCATTTGTCTAGACTACGTACTTAGAACATCGATTGACAAAATCAAAGAGAATGGCTTCGAACTGACGAAGAAAAGAAGCAGAAGATACCCCGCAACAACAATTACCGATGCCGACTACGCCGATGAAATAGCGATACTGGCAAATACACCTGACCAAGCCGAAACACTTCTGCATAGTTTGGAACGAGCAGCAGCAAGCAGAGGCCACTATGTTAATGCACACAAAACGGAATATATGTGCTATAACCAAACGGGGGACATCTCCACTCTAGAAGGAACCCCACTTAAACTAGTAGACAAATTCACGTACCTAAGAAGCAGCGTCGAATCAACCGAAAAGGACATCGAAACGAGGTTAACGAAAGCATGGACAGCTATCAATAGGCTATCGATTATATGGAAATCAGACCTAACCGATAAAATGAAACGCAGTTTCTTCCAGGCAGCGGTCACATCGATACTGCTATATAGATGCACTACATGGACGCTAACAAAACGACTGGAGAAGAAGCTAGATGGCAATTACACAAGAATGCTGCGTGCAATCCTGAACAAGTCCTGGCAGCAACACCCCACAAGACACCAACTGTACGGCCACCTGCCCCCTATCACGAAAACTATTCAAGTTAGACGAACCAGACATGCAGGACACTGCTGGAGAAACAGAGATGAACTCATAAGAGATGTACTCTTATGGATCCCCACACATGGCCGCGCAAAAGCAGGACGACCAGCTCGAACGTACATTCAGCAGCTATGTGAGGATACAGGATGTTGTCCTGAAGACCTACCTAGGGCGATGAACAATAGGGAGGAGTGGCGAGAGAGGGTCAGGGATATCCGTGCTCCCAGTGCGATATGATGATGATGATGATGATATATGATTTGTAATCACATCTTGCAGATAACATGTTCAAACGTGCTTGCGCCCATTTATTCCAAAGTTAAATGGTTTCAAATGTTTCTATTTACAACCTATCATTTATCTGCACACAGCTAAATAAGCTAAAGTATTGCTATACAGCAGTCACAAGTTAACATCAGACATTTGTTTGCACACATAGTTTGTTGGTAATATCAGTTTTAAATGAGTTAGAACTAATTTGTTAGCGCACTCGTATTGCTATTAGATGGTTTCAATTATTGCTATCAAACACTTATAATTCTATTCTATATTAATAATTTGTTTGTACACAGTGAAGTGGTTACGTTTTCTTATTTAGAATGAATCATTCTATTCAACACTATTCATTCATTTGCACACAATCAAATGGTCCCAAGTGTTGCATTTTTTATACCAATATTTCCACTGAGGTACATAGTTAAAGTTTCAAGTATTGCTGTTCAACACAAATCATTCTGTAGAACATTACGTATTCGTTTGCGCACAACTAAATGGTTCCTAGTATTGTTATGTATCACTAACAATTAAACATCCGTCATTTATTTACACACAGTTAAATGATCAAACTGTTCTATTTCAAACAATTAAATTTAAAATAAGTCATTTGTTTGCACAGAGTTTAAAAGCCAAACAGTTCTGTTCGACCCATAGATGGGATTCTATCAGGTGCTAACATTCCTGGCCAGAGAAGACTTTGGGACAATGGCAATGAAGAAGTATTCTACAGTCCCCAAAGTTGAATGATTGGAGCCTCACCATCAAATAGTTTTGTGTCATATCCAGGGCTCAAGTTGGTAGTTAGTAGAAGTCTTACACTTCTGCAGAGTCTATTCTACTGTCATTCTATTTTACAATCAGTGTATTCAACAGCCTCTGCCGACTGGACTGGACTAGATAGATAGATAGATAGATAGATATATTTTCCATTTTTTCTATTATTCCTTCACAATAATCACTTTAATTGAAGGTATATTAAGTAAAGAATAGGACTGTAGGCTGCAAAGCCCGAGGTTTTTGACTCCCTCATTTAGGAATAAAAATGTCCCCCCAAGAAATACTACATTTCTATACAGATTAAAGCAAAAAAAATTGATTGTATAATAAACAATCTTTTTTGCTCTATTCTTGTAACATTTCTGATAACTACTATGTTGAAGAGGCTTATAATTCGCTGACTGTATCCTTTGAGGTAAGACTACCATCTACCAGTAAAGAGGGATGTCCTACGTTTGACACAAACCTGAATCTGATGGTCACGTTCTTATTCTTGTTCTTGACTTTTAGGAAGTTCAGAATAACCCTTCATTACTATTACTGGCAAGTCCAGATAAGTTGTACTTACTAGGACCTTTTCTATAAGACAAATAGATCTGTTGAAATTAGTTACATAAAAATAGATGTACTTCTTTACTAAGGATTCAATAAGTTTCCAGACTTTTTTTGTACAGGCATTTAAGATTGTCGTAGACTCTTGAGAAATCAATGAGTTGTTGCGATACATCTTATGAGATGACTTACCAATTTTTATAACTTCAGGTTCAAATGAACAGCTACAGCAGCTATTGGAATACACCCTATTAAAGCCTGATTGTCACAGCTGGTGAATTTCAAAAATGCAATCTAGACGTGAGGACATTTTAGAAGAACGATATTCAATACAATTCTATTTTAAAGTTAGAAAAAATGTCACAGAAACGTATGGAATGCTTCAGACTGCTTTTAGAGCATCTTGCATGAATGGAGCATCAGTTTTTGAGTGGCATAAGAGATTCAAGGAAGGCAGGGAGGCTGTGAGGGATGATGAGAGGCGTGGGAAGAGTAAGGAAGTCAATACACCAAAGTTGATTGGCCAAAGGGTTAGGGTTTGGGTTAGGGTTAATATGTTGAGGTTTTAAAGGAGTTCTGGAAGAGATTCCTTGGGAAAAGGCCAGCACTCTTCATATTGGGTCAGTGGCATTTCCACAAGGACAATGCCCCAGTCCACAACTCCATCCTTGTCACAGACTATTTAAGCAAGAGTGGCATCAAGACAGTTCCTCACCGTCCCTATAGTCAAGATCTTGCTCCCTGTGACTTTTGGTTATTCCCTAAGCTCAGAGGCTGTCGTTATGAGACAACTGAGCAAATGAAAGAGGCTGTGACGAAGATCATTGACACGCTCACACAAGAGGACTTCCATGGGGCCTTGAAGAAGTTGTTGGAACGGTAAACAAGTGCATTGCATCCAGAGGAGATTACTTCGAAGGGGACTAGAGTTTCATGTGAGTACTATTAATAAAAGACTCGAAACTTTTTAAGACACGTAATCTTCATTATAAGATTTGAAACCATAAAAACCAATATTTACATTAGAGACGAATATTTGATAGAACACGCGCGCGCACGCACACACAGATACACACATAGAGACACACACACACACACACACACACACATATATATATATATATATATATATGGTACGACAAAAATACTTCTCATATATCTGACCATTTTATTTCAGATACAATCTGTATGGTCGTGGATTTGACCGTTGCTCACCGTGCGTTTGCTTTTGAAACGCTTTTAAGACTGGTGAATTTGTAATTGTGTGTGTGTGTGTGTGTGTGTGTGTGTGTGTGTGAGAGAGAGAGAGAGAGAGAGAGAGAGAGAGAGAGAGGCAACCGTTGAGTAATGGTTATCGTCGTAGGAAATGGACACGGCAACACGAGTTCCAATCCTGGTCGTAGCAGTTTGCATTTTTCAAAGTGCTAATACTCTCGCAAAAGGTATGAATCCAAATATTCTCACTCTAGCCATGGGTAAATAGTAGGTTAGACTGGGCTATTTAACTAGGGCAGCCGGTTTAGCCGAAGTTAAATTATGAATTAAAGCCTGTTAAATTCTGCTGAAAAACTGACCTTGTACTACATCTTGCTCGTTCTGAGGAGTAGGATATATATATATATATATATATAGAGAGAGAGAGAGTGAGAGTGAGAGAAAGATAGAGAGAAAGAGAGAGTTGGCGAGACATAAGACAGGTAAATGCATGATGCACTTATGTGGTATATCCTAATTCGAATATTCTTTTTTAACTCGATTTTCTTTATTAATAAAGATTCGTATTCTGTGATTGTTTAGAAATTATTTAACTGGAAGATTTCTGGATTTAAACAACGGGTAATAGATATTTTAAACCTATACTGACATCTCAAATCTCTGTGCGTCTGTTGGTAGACTTAATAACGACCGTTGCTATCATGGCGACAATTTTCTTTTCTTTAAAATAAATGCTGAAAAAAAAAAGAAAGGTGGCAAAAACGATGAATCAGTTTTGATTCATTTAGCTCAGTTTACTTTCAATGTGTCTGCAAACTCCTCTAGAAATATTACCCAATTTTCTCGTCTCTTTCACTATTTCCTTCTTTCTGCTATAGCGTCACACCGATTTATGGCCAACAGAAACGCCATTTTGAATTTATCTCGCCAGTGGCGCAAGGTTATTACGCGGCGTTGAGTTCCATGTATTACTTTGCCTTCTTACTTAACAATATGCCTTTTTATTCATTGTCGTCATTGTGATGAAGATTGTAAACTGATGATATTAAGCTTTAGCTGCTACAAAAGAAGATGCCCAACGAAACATTTTTCAAGTAAATCTAAACAGTAGATATGTTGCCTGGAATTTCTGGGAAAATAGATTCGAAATATTCAATAATTCATTCGGTTTACCATGTTCATCGTCGTTGTTTTAATTTAGATGTTCTTGTCAAAGTACTACTAGATAATGATACCGTGGAAAGGAAAAAGATTCAGCGTCTATAAATGCTAGGCTATACGGGATTAGACCCTCTAAAATTCTGAGGGGAGGGACTTCCTGTTGAGGAAAAGTGAATGTAGTTGAACTTACATATCAGAGAAGCGAGTTCGAACTTCAGCCACGCCATTACGTTCACTTTTGAATCTCCTTATTCCTATATCTATTGGTAAAATCGTACCCCTGCTGTTTTTCTACAAGGGCAGCTTTGACATTAAAAAACCCATGAAAGTAGATATGCCATTACACAAAGAAACCAAACCAAATCTACATTTGGCTTAAATATTTCTGTTTTATGCGTATCGGTCCAGTAATGGTTTGGTTGGTTTCTTTGTTTAATGGCATATCAACCTTTGTAGGTTATTTAATGCCAAAGCCATTCTCCGAGAAGAACAGTATTGGTACCATTTAACCCATAGCTGGGAGGATAAGGGGGTTCATACCTTTCCCAAGGGTATTTGCCCGAAAGTGAACGTAATAGCGCGACTGGAATTCGAACTCGCTTTCTACGATTCCGCAGTCCATCGCTTTAAACATAACGCCACGAGGACACACCCGTCTAGTAATGTATTCAAACAAAAATTCATGCAATCTTTTCCCTGTCAATTGCACTGACATTTATCTCAAGATTCAAAGCATAAGTGAAAAGTGTTAGTTTGTGATTAGATGGTTTGTTTGGTTTTATGCCATATCAACCTTTGTAGGTTATTTAACGCCAAATCAATTTTTATGTAAATAATCTGTTCTATTGAAAATAGTTCAGTTTAGCATAAGTACACAGTTTAATTGTCAAAATCATTTCCATTTCAAACTATTCAAGCAGTTATATGTAATAATTCAGTTAAGTGTAAATACAGTTTTAATGTTGAAAGAAAAGTTCTATTTGAAATAATTCAGTTAAGCATGAGCATGCAGTTTAAGTGTAAGTACGGTTTAATAGTCAAAAACGTTTCTATTTCAAGCTATTCAGTTTACTCAATTCATTTTAGCATAAGTATGCTGTTATTTCTATTTAACCCATAGATAGGGCCCTATCAGGTGCTACCACGCCAGGCCAGAGTTGACCTGGGAGCGATGGCAATGAAGGGGTACTCCGCATTCCCCAAAGCTCCAGCATTGCTGGAACTTCACCATCAGATTGTTTAGTGTCATATCCAGGGCACTCGTTAGGGGGGATCTTACCACTCTGCAGAGGTGCAGTCAGTGTATTCTACAGCCCCAGCTGACTGGGGAAAAAGTGTTTGGGTTAGTGTTAATAGTGTTAGTTAGTTTTCGAACATGGGTCACTGATTCTATTTTCCGTGTCGGTTACCTTTATGTTTATCTTCACATTTCAATGTTATGGGATGAACATGGGACCTTAAGATATCGGCCCTGGAGATCACGCATGCATTAGAACTATAGGTATCACCTCAAATGTTCGATGAATATTATTACCTGCAGATAATAGAAATTGAACAAAAGACATGAAATTTATGAAATAAAGATAACTAACATTTAAGCTGTTTCTCTGTCTGTCTGTCTGTCTGAGTGGGTGATTAGCGTTGTTGCAGAGTCAACGGCTATAGGCGATTGGTCAATGAAATCATTAGACAGGGACTGTCACCGCATACTGTTTATACTCCACTCGGCTATATGATACCCCGGCTGCATCTCTGCAGAGGGGTAAGACTCCACCAACTAGTTTTCTGGATATGACATTGAATCGTCTGATGGCGATGCTCAAGCACTGCAGATTTGAGGAATGTGGAGTACCCATTCATTGCCGTTGCTCCCAGGTCAACTCTGACCGGAGTGAAAGCATCTGATGAGGCACTATCTATGGGTCAAATAAACTGCCTGGATATTTAAACTCTATGCAAAAAATGCCTGATGTTTAATTGAATAGTTAGTCATACATAATACTTGAAACTGTTTAACGTTGTTGATTGATGTTAAATTGAATTGTTAAAAATAGAACTGTTGATCATTTAACCAGGTGCAAACAAATTACTGATGTTTGAATAAATTTTTACTAATACATAGCAAAACGAGGAATCATTTAACTGTGTGCAACAGATAAAAATGAGCTCAGGTTCGTTTAAAAATATTTTCAATAAAATGTGTTTACAAGTCATAAATATTTGATATATATGTATTAAAAGTATTTGACATCAAATAACCTACAATGCTAAATATGCCAAAAATCAAACCAAGCTAAACATGCTAATAACGCAATGCCTACACCATTACAACTCTCAATCTCTTATATATAATTAGAAGGCAAATCATTTTAATATATAACTTTTAAAACAGAAATTATCTCATCGACGTGCTATTTTAAAAGTGAGTTTATATATATATATATATATATATATATATATATATATATATATATATGTATATATATATATATATATATTTTATGTGTGCATATGTGTGGGTGAATGCGTGTGTGTTCATCAGAATACATAAAATAAGAGTGATACGTGAGAATATATATATATAAATATATATATATATATATATATATATATATATATGACACACAAACACACATATTGATATGCATACAACCACATATCAACAATCTCCCTCTCTCTCTCTCTCTCTCTCTCTCTCTCTCTCTCAGACACACACAAAAATATATATATACATATATATATATATGTAACATATAAATGACACACAAACACATATTCCGATATACATACACTTACATATCAGTAGTTCCTCTCTCTCACACACACACACACACAGATATGGAGAGAGAGAGAGAGAGAGAGAGAGAGAGAGAGAGAGAGAGAGAGAGAGAGAGAGAGCCTCTCAATTTTCCAAGTTGAACAAGCAAAATATTATCTAAATATTAGGAAGTAAGTATAAATTGCATTCAGTTTTTATCCTTGGATACATTTATGTTTTGGTGAGGTTGAAATTTTGTTGACTTTTGAACACTGAGAAGTTTATATATATATATATATATATATATATATATATATATATATATATAAATCCTGATCTAATATTCGGGTAAACTGAAGTTTACAGATCTATACGCAGAAGGATATAAAAATTTGAAATGTGTTACATAATTAAGGAAAATTTCAATTAAAATCAATTTATTGAAGGAAATTGGGACAAAATGAAAGTAACAGTACCACCAGTAGGGATCTAGTTCAATATGTAAAGAGAGTTATAAACGGGACACGCTAACTAGACACTGCCCTATGGATAAGGGATATATATATATATATATATATATATATATATATATATATATATATACTTAGAAGCACATCCTCACCATAGATAGATAGATAGATAGATCGAAATTTAAAAAAAATAAGACTAAAAACATTGCATTACGGAATCGGCTGGATAAGCCAGCACGATTCATAAAATGTGAGGAAATGAAAATGACTTTAATTTATGACTGTGAGGGGAAGTTCTTTTCAAAAATGATTTTTATTTATGGTCATGTGTCATATCTATCTATCTATCACTCGTTATTCCATCGTGTCTCAATGTTATTACCAAAAGCAAAAGTCGCTAGAAGTGGTTGGCGTATTATTCTACATTTCCCATGCCGGGTGCCATCTTGCACTGGTGACGTTGACTGACCCCTGCCTTTGCCATCTTTCACAATAGATCATAAATTAATGCACAAGCACTAACGCATATTCACACATATATAGGTAAACGTTCACAAACACACACACACACACACATATATATATATATATATATATGGTGAGTGTGTGTGTGTATGAGAGAGAGAGAGAGAGAGAGAGAGAGAGAGAGAGAGAGAGAGAGAGAGAGAGAGAAACAAACAGTCAGAGACAGTCGGACAGATGACAAGACAGACTGAAGGACAGAGATAGATAAATAGATAGATAGAAGAAGTGTTTGAGAGCCAGTTAGAATATGACTGAATATTAAAGAGTTAATGATTATTTGAATGCGCTATCTGTAGCAAATGAAGCTTTCAAATTCCAGATTATCTCACACAAAAACAATTTTTCTATACTATTTTGCCTCTTTTATAACCTTTTTTTTTTCACTTTAAGCTATAAACAAAAACTAAACAATTCATGTGTTTTCGTTCACTATATCGTCTTTTTAAATGCGTATCCAATTATCATAGATTCAGGAGATATAGAGAGATATTTATTGAAATTTCATTTACTTGGCACAAGAAGCCCTTGAAATAGTCACCAAGAATTGTTGAACAGAAGACGAGAACAACTGGAAATCAAAGAAAGACGCGAGATGATCCAGACAGTTAAAACCAGTGAGAATACTTAGGAGGATAGCGGAAATTTGAGGAAACTTGTAATCTTTTCAACTTCAGAGAAAAAAAATCACTAGTTGGCGTTGATATAAAAAAACTCCTTGGCAATAATAATAATAATAATAATACGAACAAATGGCATTGGCTCAACCCATAATCTGCCCTGGAGAATGAGACGCACAAACTTCTCTGGGATTTCGAGATACAAACGGATCACCTAATCTCGGCCAGACAGCAAGACCTTATAACAATAAAAAAAAAAAAAAGAAAAAAGAAAAGAAAAGAAAAAAAGGAGAATTTACCGAATGTGGATCTTGTTCTCCCAGCGGACAGTAGAGTAAAGTTGAAAGTAATCGAAAAGACAGGTAAGTAATTTGGCCTTACAAAGGTATTGAAAAAAAAACAACTGTGGAACATGTAAGTGACGCTAGTAGCAATTGTAATTGATGCTCTTGAGACAGTCAACAAAGGATTGGTACAGAAAATTGAGCACTTAGAAATAACATGTAGAATGAGAACTACCGATACCAAAGCATTGTTAAGATCAGCCAGATTAGTACAAAGAGTCCTGCTAACTTGAGGAGACTTGCAGTCACTTAAACTTTAGTAAAAGACCATCAGCTAACGATAATGACAAAAACTCTCAAGGAGCAAAATAATAATATGAATTTTACTCGCCTATTACGATAATAAAATTAGAAAAAGTTTTTACTAATCAAGCAGTTGTAATAATAATAATAATAATAATGATAATGATAATAGTAAGAGTCCTGGAGACTTGAGGAGACTTGCTGTCACTCAGACTCCAGTGAAAAACCATCGGCTAACGCTGATGTGAAAAGCTCTAATGAGTGAATAATGATAGTAAGTACCTCGACCTTGCTAGGGAATTGAAAAATCTATGGAACATGAAGGTGACAATTATACCAATTGTAATTAGTGCGTTTGGAACAGTTACGAAAGGATTACAAAAGGGACTGGAGGATTTCGAGGATGGTGAACGAGTGGAAACCATACAAACTACTGCATTATTGAGAACGGCCAGAATACTGAGAAGAGTCGTGGAGACTTGAGGAGACTTGCTGTCACTCAAACTCCAGTGAAAGATCATCAGCTTACGCTGGTGTAAAAAAAACTCTAATGAATAATAATAATAATAATAATAATAATAATAATAATAATAATGATAATAATAATAATAATAAAATGCAGCAAATTAGTGCATAAAGAGGATCAGACTAAATATGATTGGGTGGGGTGGAAGATTTGTGCCAGAAGATTTAGCCTCACGAACAAATGCTATAAACACAACCCAAAATTCGTCATGGAAAATGAGACACAAACTTCTCGGGGATTTTGAGAAACAATCTGTTCACCAAATATCGACCAGACAACCAGCCCTATAAATAGTAAAAAAAAAAAAATACCGAATAATGAACTTTGCAGTTCCGGCTGACCACAGGGTAAAATTGATAGAAAACGAAAAGACAGTACATCATCATCATCATGTCACGCCGCCAGCGCGGATCTCCTTGACCCTCTCCCTCCAGCCCTTCCTATCGTCTATCGATGCCGGTAGGTCTTCAAGGCTACATCCTGTATCGGCAGAGAGCTGTTGTATGTAGGTTCTAGCTGGTCGTCATGCCTTTGCTTGGCCATGTGAAAGGGTCCCCTGGAATATGTCACTTATGAGTTCGTCCCTACTTTTCCACCAGGGTCCCACATGTCTGGTTCGTCTAACTTGGATAGTTTTCGTGATGGGTGGTAAGTGGCTATGCAGCAGTTGCTATGTAGAGTGCTGCCTCCAGGACTTGTTTAATATTGCTCGCAGCATTCTTGTGTAATTGCCGTCAAGAAATAACTTTGGAGCATGAAAATGACTGTTGTATTCAGTGTGCTCAGTACATTCACTAAAGAATTGGTGCAGGGATTTGGAGGACTTGGAAATAAGAGAACAAGTGAAGACCATCCAAACTTCAGCATCATTGAGATCGGCTAGACTACTGAGATACTTGAGGAAACTTGCTATCACTTAAATTCTAGTGAGAAGTCATCAGCTAACGCTGTTGCAAAAAAAAAAAAAAACTCTCAATAGAGTTAAGTGAAATAAAATAACCCCTATGCTTTTTGAGGTGAGATGGTTTTAAAGCCTAAAAGTTCAAAAAATAGCAGCGATACTTCTACCAGGATATATATATATATATATATATATATATATATATATATATATATATATATGTGTGTGTGTGTGTGTGTGTGTGTGTGTGTGTGTGTGTGTACTTGTGGTATGAACGAAAGAATTGACACGTGGACATTGGTAGAAAAAAGATTTATGCAAATTGGTTAATTTCGAGTGATTTCTGCCTCGGCGATTACGGAAGTTTTTTTGATTTCATAATTCTTGGCAATACAACAAGTGAAAGTTGTATGCATTTCATAAAATGAACTATATATAAATGAATCTTAAGCTCTAAAACTTTTCGATTTAAATATCTGACTTTCAATGTTTTTTTTAAATTTGTTTATTGCTTATTTCTTTTTTCGAGGATGAATATAAACTAATAGACCATAAACATAAGGGACTTTTTAACAATAAATACTTTAACATTTTCATCATAATTTGAGAGTTAAAATGTAATCTTTTTCGAAAGTCAACTTTGATTCTGTATCTAAGGGGGGTAAGGTTATCAAAACCTAATATTTCCCTTCAAGTGTTTATATATATATATATATATATATGTATATATTGTCATCCATAGATAGACTGTTTCGTTGTATCACAACTCTTGTCGGACGCTTGAAGCCGGGATCGAAACCCGCCCAACTTTACATTAGACTTAGTACCAGACTGGTCGGCCCACAAGCGTACCACGTTGGCTAAGGAATTATAAGGTATTAGGTAGCAACAGCAGCAGAAGCAGTAGCGCTCGTTTGTTTACATTATTTTACCCTATCGGCTACCAGAGTGCTCAATTCTTTCGAAGAGCTTTTGCATTATGCGAGCGGCAGCCGAAAAATCCTTTGCAAGAGTGCTCAACCCCCATATATATATATATATATGTGTGTGTGTGTGTGTGTGTGTGTGTGCGTGTGTGTGTGTGTGTGTGTGTGTGTTAAAAGACACGAATCAGACGATACCTCACAGGAACTATCATAGATGAAAACTACGCTTATGATCGTGATGCGCTTCTACACTTGGATTTGCTTCATAACTTGGAACAGGCTGCAAGAGATATTGGGTTCTACGTAAACGCAGATAAAACTGAGTTCATGAGTTTAACATAAGATGGTGGCATCCTCACATTAAATGATAAGGCTGTGAAACTACGAGTTATGGATGATAGAAGGAATAATAGACAGATGGGGGAGAGAGAGAGGGGGGAAGAAAGAGAGGGAGAGAGAGTCAGACCGATAGAGAGCGACAGAAAGACAAGTGACTTGATGATGATGATGATGATGATGATGATAAGCTGCGCACAGTCTCAATAAAGTGTATTTTACAAAATATTTTGAGTCATTAGCATTGCATATCTTATTAAATCTACTCTTGTGACCCCCCCCCACATATATATATATATATATATATATATATATATATATATATATATATATAGTGAAATGAAAATATTTTACTTCCACGTGAAATTTAAACCATGAGAAAATATTCATATCAATTTTTTCCATATATTCTGACATTCTTAGATAAATATCAACTGATGGTCTTCCTTCTGACAGCCCAAACAAATAATTCAGCTTTTGTAACAGTAGTCGGTTTAAAGAGAAATATTTGCAAGACTTTTGCAGAATTATGTGCAACCTTTTCAAGACGATTCTCGCGTGGGTATTGCTTATATTTGTTGCACCTTCGCACGGGCTCAACCTCTCATAACCTGCGAGCCATAAACCCACATGATTGACCCAATGATATTCGTTTGTTTCCGTTGTTAAGGGCCACTTATTTTCTGTTTTGACTGAACAAACATCGACCTTATTGTTACCTTTCGTGAAACTACTGTTTCCATCAGCGCAGCGTTAATACACTGAGGACCAATCAGGTTTGTATTGAGTAATGGTAGGTGACAAACCCTGTCACATAAAACTTTCAAAGGTTTTTCTGAATAAACTAGGTGGGAGGTGTTTTGCCGTTGCCTTTTCGAGAACTGCTCATCCAGGGAGAACGATAAATCTTCGAAAGACCATCTACTGTATGATGCCTGCCTGAATGGTTCATGAAAGAACAGTTCTCAGATTGGATTGGTAAAATTCTTTAAAAATTGGATCTTTCTGAAACTTTTTCAGAAACTAGCGTATCAAATTGATATAGTAATTGGAGTGGAAATTGTTATCATGATTGCACTGTGGACGAAAAGAAAGTTTTCTGACACCCTGACATACGACATCTAATGCTTAAATACAAATAATACTCTTATCCTTCTTTCTATCTCCTCTCTCTGCCCCTCTTTCTTTTTCTCTCTCTTTCACATCATAATGTATATATAAGTTATCCATATATATATGTACACATTTTCCGAAAATAGGAAGTTTATCAACTGAATTCAGTGTTCATGCTCAATTTTAATGAAAACTGACATCGAACTTCAGAGTATTGCAATTGGCCTAGTGGCTAGAGTGTTCCCCTCTGGCCCGGGAGACTGAGGTTCAATCTCAAGTCAAGCCATACCAAAGACTCAAAAATGGTACTTGATACCTCCTTGCTTAACACTCAGCATTATATGGGTAAGTGGAGCAATTCAGGGAAAGGAATTGCACCTCCACAGCACATACGGGGTGTCCTCGTGGTATAATGGTTAAAGCGATGGACTACGGAATCGTAGTACGCGAGTTCGTACTCCAGTCGTGCTATTACGTTCACTTTCGGACAAATACCCTTGGGAAAGGTATGAACCCCCTTATCCTCCCAGCTATGGGTTAAATAGTACCACTACTGTTCTTTTAGGAGAATGGCTTTGGCACTAAATAGCCTAAAAAGAGTTGATATGCTATTAAACAAAGTACCCAAACCCAAACCCTCCACAGCACATCGGTGTAGTAGCGATTGAAAAGGGAAGCCTTCAAGTTAACCTTTACCACGTTCGCCAACTTCACTTTTATATATATATATATATAAATAGAGAGAGAGAGAGAGAGAGAGAGAGAGAAAGGGAGATAAAGATAGTTAGATAAATAGAAAGATAGAGATAGAGAAAGAGAGACAGAGACAAAGAGAGAAATATATCCCGTCTAAGTATGTATACATTGTTTGTTATACCTCTTTGTGTATCTACAATTTTCCTATCTTCTCACATCAACTTTGGTAAAAAAAAATCTTTCACAGAACATATACTCTAATAGTCCAATATCTATTTGCAGTTCAAATAATCTTAAGTAATTCATCCGATTGAGTCTGATAATGCACTCATAGATTCTTTTGCTTACAATTTTTTAAAAAAAATCACCCATTTTAATCTTAACATTTTCTCCACTTGCTGTTTCGTTGTTTTTCTATCTGCTTAGGTAATTTGTTCCAAAAATATACTGCACAGTCGGCCGAGGCAGTAGAATATACTAGATGCATATCTGTTGAGGGGTAAGACTCCACAAACCAGTGTCCTGGATATGGCATTAAACCCTCCGATGGTGAGGCTCTAGTCTTGAAACTTTGAGGACTGTGGAGAACCCCATTCATTGCCATTACTCCCAGGTCCACTCTAGCCTTGAGTGGTAGTACCTGATAGGGTCCTATCTATGGGTCAACTAGAACTGCTTGATTTCTGAACTCTGGCACTTGACCTAATTTCACCAAGTAACTCTAAAAAATTTATCATCCACTCAGACTCCATCTCAGTTCTTCAATCACTCAAATACACCAAATTGGAAAATCCGCTAATTGTCAAGATCCTAAACAAACTCAACATAATGATCCATAGCAAAAAGATGATATTTTGCTGGATTCCAAACCATATCGGAATTCAGGGCAATGATAAAGCCGACTTATTAACTAAAGCTGCAATCAACATGACTCCCGATAAAAAAAAAACCCCATTAAAACTCCATATACTGACCGCAAACCTAAAATCAAACAAATAGTAACCAAAAAATAGCAACAATTATGGGATGATCCCCACAATAAGCTTCTTCAAATACAGCCAATTTTAAAAGAAAGGAAGCTGGATCCTAATAATTCTAGAAGAGAAGAAACAACCTTTACTCGACTAAGCATTCGACACACTCAACTGACTCACTCCTTCATTCTTAAAGAAGAACCTCCCCCAAAATGTCCATGTGGAAACCAGTACTCAATCAAGCACATTTTGATAGAATGCACAAAACTCAACCACACCAGGATAAAAAGTTTTATAAGGTGTACAGCATGAAGGAACTATTTTTAAAAAATTCTCTCAAAAACATAATCAACTTCTGAAAAACAATTAGCCTCCTATTAAAGATAAAGACTATGTTACTAACACCTTCGACCATCAAGTTTATACAAACAAAAATCTTTGACTTTTATATACTCACACACACACACACACACACACACACATACATATCGGAATTTAACACTCAATGACCCTTAAGAGGTCAATTTGCCATTAAACCCAACCATCACCAACCTAAACATTTGCATTTACAAATCATATATATAATGTATTGTGACGGCAAATGAACTAAAATCCCTAAACGGGACTTTATTTTCGCACGTGTGAAGACGGGGCAGGTTGGCACTTGATCCCCTACCGAAATAAGTCCTGTTCAGAGTTCTTTTCTCAGGCAGATAAGAACTGGCATATTACGTGAGGGAATAATTTAGGGCCAGACTGGCCACCGCTGGCAAAGGGGTCCAAAATTTCACACTATCACACACCCACCAGGCCACTAAACTTCTTTCCCTCAGATAATTGAAGAATACAGGCCTATAGGTCTTAGTTGTAATAATATTAATATTGCTACCGTCGGCAACTCCGGTTTCCCGTGTGATACTTTAGGAATTAAGAGGACAGTTCTAAGCAAGATAATGTAAGGCGAATAGAAGCTGAAAGGAAAGCATGGAATAATAACATAGACCACATGGTAAAATGAAAATACATAGGTTCTTTACTACGGTTATATATATATATACGTTCAAAATGTCAAAGATATATAATAGGATAGTCCATGAATATAAATGTCTTTTCCTGGCTTTTATCCTTTTTCAAATTGAGAGAGAGTGGTAAACAAAATTTGGGTGTAACGGAAAAATGTCCCAAAGTTACTTATCTTATTTTTTTGACGGGGTTCCACTGGAGAATTTCTCTTCTTTCACGGGCTAGTAGACTTGGTACTGTTTTTAATGCTGGCTTGAGAGACTCAGGTCTCTCATGTCTCAGTCTTTTTGTCTTTAGCCCGGAGTGAAATGGCTGTCGTCCGTCTGCCACGAGACTTGTCCAAAAAACTCTCTTTTTTTGTATTCTTCCGTTGAGGGGAAGGGAACCCCACTTCCGTTTGGGGTCCCCCCCACCAATCATTTGGCTTCATTTTCTCCTTCCCCTTCCGATGTCCGGCGACCCAAGGTCACTTAGGTGCAAACATCTGTGTGACCCACAATCATTTCTAACGGTCACTTTTTGACTGCTAGATAATTTTAGTTCAACGGGGAGAGAGTATCATTCCCACCTCCTCGTCTCAGTGAGCCATCACGTGACAGTATGTGTAAAAAGGCTCTGGCATTAAATAACTAATTGAGGTTGATATGCCATTAAATCCAACCAAACAACCAACCAACATGAACTCTGAGCAAAAAATGATTTATTCTAAATTGAATCGTTTGGTAATAAAATTGTTTGATCATTTAACTGTTTGTAAACAAATGACTGGTGTTTAATTGAATTGTTAGTGATACATAGCAATATTGAAACTACAGTGGTTTTAAAATTCTCTCTATACCAGGAAAAGTGTTCGACCATATACTGCTCAACAGACTATCGAGCCGAGCGGACATTTTCCTTCTTGAGGCACAATGCAGGTTCTACACAAATTGAGGAACAACTGACATTGTCTTCTCTTTGGGGAAAATACAGAAGAAATATAGAATGGAATATGTCCCACTACATGTAATTTGGTGACTCCAAGAAAACCTTCCGCAAGGTGAACAGGGAGGCACTATGTAACATCCTACGGAAACTGAGATACTCTAAAAACCACGCCAAGCTCTAATCTGCCTAGCATACAGGAAGGAAAGCATAAGGCAACTTAAAAAGTTGAACTCTCAGAACCATTTAAATTTGGGAACGAAGTGAAAACCAGTGTTCTCACACTGATCTCGATTTTTCTGTCTATGGCCTTGTCTGATGTTTTAACTGATTCCACGCAAAGTGTATGGTAACTGAATTGATGAGAGCAAGTCAGTTCAATGCCAATGAATTTAAATCTTAAGACCAGAAATGTTCTCACACCAAAGGTCATGTTTACTGACGACCCTCCCTTCGAGATACATAACCGCCAAGATGCACAGGAAATAATCACCCGTTTCTCGAAATCTGAAAAAGCACTTTGGCTGAAAATTATACTCAAGAAAACTGGGTTTAAGAACCAACCCCTCCGGGAACTCATGACATTAGCCAAGATATACAGATGCAAGGCGAGGTACTAACCCAAGTAAAAGTATTCAGATATCTTGGCTCCACAGCCGCTAACAACAACAAACTAGATAAGTAACAAGATAGACTTATGTGAAATGCTTCCAACGCCTTTAATCGGCCAAGGAAGTGAATCTGATTCAACAAATGCTTCGCCATGAAAAAAAAAAACCCAAACAAACTAAATAGGTATTGTTCTGTGCCACTCTCAACCTTTCCGTAGGGCATCAAAACTTTGGCGGTATGCAAAGCGAATACCAAAAGAATTACCGTGTATATGATGCATTACTTGCACAAAATACTAAATGTCAAGTTTTGGTAGCATATCCCAGATAAATTCAACCTGGAGAAATCTAAACACCATAGCATGTTTGATATGCTTGGCCGACGCATTAAAAAAATGGGCTGAAGACACTTGAGAATTGCAAAGTGACGAAACAGATCACGTATTGAAAGTTAGAGAAGGGTCGCGTAAAACATATTGACCAAAACTCAAGAACAAGGACATAGTTTTAAAAAAATCGGGATCATGAACATTCCTTTTGACAATCGGCAATAACTTTCCAAAAATTGAAGAAAAAAAAAGCTCCAAAAAAAACTTGAGTTTAAATTTAGCAGAACGTCCTCATCTTAATTTCCAAATATCTATTATTACTTTTTTACCATTGAAAGATTGCTATTTAGGATGAAGGCAGAAGAAGGCATTGATTAAAAGCCTGTGGTCATCAACAACTGAAGGTTTCCCTCACAAATGCACAGTAATATCTCATAACTTGATATACGCATAATGACATTATTACTGTAATTATATAGCCTAACATTTTAAATGAGAGTTACTTGAAGGTTATTCATTGAAGATTCAAACCTTTATTCTTATATAGTGTTGTTTTAAAAGTATTTACTCATACACATTTATAAAGTTAACCTTATAAACTAATTGCTATATGTTCTAGCTTGTCCTAATTTAGACCCACTGGGTATATTATGACGAACTGGTAGTTTTTCTCTGTCTTTGTATTTCCCTCTTTCACTCTCTCTCTCTCTCTCTCTCTATATATATATATATATATATATATATATACACTTTAGTGGCACTTTTTCATCGTTGACAATTTAATTTCTAAATTCTGTTTACTTGATTACGTACAAAGGAGAGCATACAGAGTTGGGAAATAACAAATATTGTCGTAATATTTACGATTGCGTACTTTCGACCATACTTTGCAGTCGCCAATCGACCAATAAAAGCAACAAAAAAAAAACGGATTTCAAATCATCATGGTAACAACTAAATGTCGACGTAAAATTGAATTGATATATACAATTTTTCTTATTCTTGAAAAAAACAAAACAATTAGAATTGTAGAATCTACTCTGTTGTCTCTTCATTCAGTATCGATACAGTAAATTTCTGTGACGTTTTATATATTTGAAATTTGACAACGAAAATCGTTTTATTTAGAAATTACTGAACTGAAGTTTCAAGGCATATATAATTGTCGAACAAATACACACGCATACAAACATTCTCTCTCTCTCGCTCTCTCTCTCTCTCGCTTTCTCTCGCTCTCTCTCTTTCTCTGATATATATGCATATATATAGAGAGAGACAGATATATATATATATATATATATATATATATATATATATATATATATATATATATATACTTTTAACAGGCTTCTTTATTTTGTTTTGAACTATGCAATAAGAGTAAGGCTATTAAATATATATATTTACCCAACCCAACCACTATTTGCGTGATGTGACACAAAGTCTATTTGTTAAGCAGGAAAATTATTTAGTTCAATCTCTGACAAATAACAGAGAAGTACTACGTGGAACAATAGGAAGGAGGATGGCATCGTAAGGAAGAACTGACGATTCCTTGGTCTGAAATTCTATTGGAAGATCAGAAAAAAAACATGTAATATACGTGATGCTATGTTTGTCTCAGTACTTGATTGTGGCCTTGGTTCTGTGACGACCACATGTATCTTTCTTCGGTAATAATATATACGATATATTTGTAGAAATGAATTGTCGCTTTTGTTGAGTTGGTGCAGTTTTTCTATCTTAGTTGTCTGAAGTTCTGAGACGAAGCTTGATGATTTTTATCATTAAGGATTTTCGGACTATTGTCTTCATCTTTATTGCTATTTCCACGTTTCAGCCAATATATCCTCCGACCTTCTTGAGGTGTTTATCGAACTCGGGAACATTCAGAGAACTTTGAACTACGTCGTTTATTGAATCCACAGGGGTCGACTATTCTGAATCCGTTAAACATAACCGGGTACAAGTGTTAAGTATTCCTGTATTGTTACTCGGCTACAATCAGGATTGAACCTACAACCTATAGATGATTGTCTCTTTAGAATCTTAGGGAACCAACGCCTATAACCGTTACGCTATGTCTGATTCAATTTTTCGGAGAGTGAATCTCTAGAGAGACTTTAGTTCTTGGATCGAAGAGATCCGTTGTCCATACTAAAGAATAAAGATAAGAAAATTTCTCCAAGAACTAAAGCCTCCCCAGCAAAAGTCTCACCCTCTGAGAAATTGAATAAGATAGAAAAACTGTACCATCCAAATAACTGAATTGTCTGTCTCTCAAATACAACAAAAGTGACAATTCTTCTCTATAGATAAATGGTATACATTATTGTTACAATATTATATTCCAATAAATAATTGTTGACGGAGAGTTGTTCTTGTTTTTGAGTTGCCAACACCCTAGCAACTTGATCCAACAAACCACTGCAACCATCTGAAGTTCCGGATAGATTGCGTCATGCCATATCTATTGATCTTTCATACCAAACGTGGGCACAGAGGGAGTTAATAAACCAATTACCCGGAAACACATGTGGTAGTCAAGGAAACAAGGCCAAAAACAAGTACCGTGACAAACGTAGTATCACATCTAGCTGTGAGAACCATTCTTTTGGAGATTAAATGACGAGTTCCTTGCGATATTTTTCAAAATTTACAGAAGTAAACAGTAACCTATGTAATAATGAATTGATTTATTAATTGTTCTTAGGGGCATATCAAACAACCTGGAATATTTTAATGCCAAAGGTGAGAAAATTGGAGTGGGGCTGGGAATAAAGGCAATAAATTTCTCACAACCCTGAGCTCAGGATCTAAAACCACAACACCAGATACCCTTGTGTCATATTCAGAACACCAATGTTTTTGTGGATTCGTAGGTCTTATCCCAGAGGGGATGCAGTCATCATATTTAAACTCTGGTCACTTAAGTAAGGGAGTCGATGAATATTGAAAAAGAAATGATAAATACAATGAGGTGGATACTGGCTCGAAAAATCGTTGTATGGTATGAATAAACTTTTCCCCATAAATTCAAGTTAAAAATAAAAAACAATAACAAATAAAAAACAAAATAAAAAAGAGAAAATCACAAGAAAATGCAAAAAAAAAAACTTATTTTAAGCTTAAAGAATATTTTATAATTTTTACTGGAATTTGACTGTTTAAGGATAAGACGTGACATAGAATCACTTTCTCACACTTTGTCAAAAGCAAAGTTCTTAAAAAATTTTAACCGATGTTTATTTTCAAACAAACCTGAGTATATTTTCTATATTATTATTTATCGTTACTTGTAGACACTTTTGGCACAGGTGCCTGGTCCATGAAGATTTATACGAAGAAATTATAAGAAGGAAAACGAATATTTCTTAAAATTCTCTTTAAAAACACACCAATCAAGTTTCTTGTTCTGCAAATAGAATTAACATTCTTGTCAGATCCATTAAAGTTGGAAAGAAAAATACTTGAAAACTAAACTTAATATTTCATTGACACCCACAGACTCACTCTCTCCCACACGCCCAACAAACCACACTTATATGTATGCTTGTATGCATGCGTGTAAAAGAGATGATAAGCAAAAATTAGTGCAATTTGAACGGCGTGAGTAAAATTTACCTAGTATAGCTTAGTTTGGCAAAAGTCCAGAAATTTGGGACAACCAGTGAGAACAGAACTCACTATCGATAATCTGCAAACTCTAACTGGATTAACGATTACACTACTGGAAGTTGTTCAAACATAATTGAACATTGCATTGCATGGAATCGTAGAAAGTGACAAGAACCACTGTACCTAAGATGTATGGGTTCGAAGAAGACGGTGAAAATAATGTATTGTTTTTAAATATTTGAAATTTTTCCCTGGAAAATTCCATGAAATTCGTAGTATAGTCAATGTTGTGGTGATTACTTGCAAACAGGTGATGGGTCTCACCAAAATCTTGTTAAGTAGTCTTGTAAATAAGAACATAATAAATATACATATTATCTACTTGTCCGGAATCGTATTCTAAAATATGTCGATGCAGGCATATACATATATATATATATAGAGAGAGAGGGGGGGGCAGAGAGAGAGAGAGAGAGACCGAGAGAGAGAGATTATTAGTTTGCAACCAGTTCTATTTCACCTATACATGAGACCCAAACAGATACTACTTGTGAGAGACGACCTGGGAGCTATGGCCATGAAGGTTTTCATTCATATTCCCCACAGCAAAAGATTTCGAGCCTCGCCATCAGGAGAATTTTAGAGTCATACCCAGGTCACCCATTTCTGAAGTGATTTTATTCCTATGCATGAGACAGAGTCAATATGTCCTTAGCCATACCGACTATGTGGTGAACCTGAATGGAAAAAAGCTCTCTCCCTCCCTCTCATCCTTATTCTACTGGCCTTATGAGAATAGTGACCGGAGTTCAGTCCCAGGTCAAGTCAAATGGTACTTGATGCTGCCTTGCTTAACATTCAGCATCATAAGGTAAGGATCGAGGGTAAAGTGGACCTATCCAGGGAATGGAATAACGCCTTCCACTACACCTAGGTGTGGTAGCTATTGAAAAGAGAGCTTTCGGGTTTCCCTCGAATAAGGTTGCCAACTTTACTTTAAATATATATATATATATATATATATATATATATATAAACGAGAACAGGCTGAAATTTTCTATTGCTGTGAAATTCAAATGATGACGTCGTATGTGGCGTTGATGCTTGAATACCACTGGGACCAAAACACTGCAACAACGATAAAAGAAGTGGTTGACTTGATAAATGAACCTCATTTGATCACATTCCATGTGAGTAATTTCGTCAGCAAATGAGCTTTATATATATATATATATATATATATATATATATATATGACAGTGGCCAGCCGAAACAAATTTATAATAGCCAAATGAAGGTCTGTTGAGTTTTCTTCCTATTTTATATATATATATATATATATATATATATATATATATATATATATATATATGATGGGTTAATTCAATAAAAAACAGTTTTTTAGATTTAGAATAATTTCCTTTTCCCTATTTTTTTCTGTATGAATGTAAATTCACCATTGTTTGGAATTGATTTATAGCAAAAATTACTTTAATCTAGCAAAACTATTATTAATTGTTATTCGAAATGGTTGCAAATAAAGCAGATAGCCTGAGTCTTGAACAGAGATCTGCCTTCAATTTTATGGTCTCTAAGAAGTTAAAACTATGCGGTTAGTTGTTTTATTTTACGGCGTATCAACATTTTTCGGGCCATTTAACGCCGAATTATATCATTTTGATAAAAGTTTTAAACAATTATGTTGAGTATGAGTATATGTTTTTTTTTTACACACAGATAAATGTCAAAAACATATCTATTTCAAACGATTCAGTTTAGCATTAGTATGCAGTTTAGCATTAGTATGCAGTTTTAATGTCAAAACAGTTAGATTTCAAACACTTCAGTTTAGCACACCCTATTAGGTGTTACCACTCCGGGCAAGAATGGATCTGGGAATGATGGCAAAAAAGCAATACTCCCTATTCCCCAAAGCTTCAGCATTACTGGATCTTCGCAGTCAGATTGTTTAGTCTCATATCCAGTACACTCTGCAAAGATACAGTCGGTGTATTCAGCTGCCTCTAGGTCAGCAAACTATGGGAAATGTGTCGAAAGAATATGTGATGTGTATGAAGAAGCATATTTTAGTTTTAAAAAATGATTGCGAATGGGCAAAAAATGGGAGAGAGAAAGAAGAAAAATAAAAATAGGATCTGTCAGTTGAATTCTAAACCCAAAATCTCCATGGCATATCAACTATACACACACGGAGACACACATGCACACACAAGGCTCCAGTGTAAAACAACAAAAAAACTTTATAACATACCAAATATAAAAAAAACTAATTGGGAAAAAAAACACCCACAAGAGAAAACAGGAAATACACTATGGGAAAGACAAAGAGAGGAAAAAATAAAAAGAAGAGAAAGAAAAAAACAACCTTAACAAGGAATCTAACCCGAAATTAAAAGAAACAATGATACCATCAAAATAGTGAAATCTACATAAACTAAATACCACACCTGAAAAAATGAAAGATTCCCTGAAAAAGCCACATACTGGAAACGTACGTAAGAACGAAATAAATAATTCAAAAGATATATAAATCTCTTTGTAAACCTATTCATTTTGAAATATTTACCTTTGTCTCATTAGACCAACAAAAAAAAAGAAAATAATTGCATATATATGTGCATATATGTATATGCATGCATATATATATATATATATATATATATATATATATATATATATATATATATATACTAATAAATATATACTATATATATGTATACTAATCTAAGTTGGTTAAGCACAAAATCAAAACAAGGTAACATTCACAACAGTTTGAACTCATGAGCCATAGCAAGTAAAATTTACATATTCTATACAAGAAAGCAAATTTGGTGTGTCTATGAGTGTACAAGGAGAAATGTGTTTATATAGATACACACACACACACACACACACACACACACACACACATATATATATATATATATATATATATACGTGTGCGTGTGTGTGTGTGTGTGTGTATGCATCAATGTATGCATGTTAGTGTGTTATTGTTTGTGTGTTCACCGGAAGCTAAGTTCATGGAATGTAAATCTATGGCGATTTCCCATCAGCTGAATTAAAACACAACAAAACATTGAGTCCGGCCGCGGTGTGATCTACAGCACTTGTTACTTAGTCGGTCAAGAAGGTCAGTTGTGTAAGTATAAAATTAGCAAAAATATCCGCCCAGCCGGTTGTCTTCCATCCCACAGCCACTTAAAGACTCCGTCATTTCGAATTCGCGCCCTTTCCTGGCTGACTATTATCCATAAATCCCGCGAAAAGCACGAAAAATATCAGGTTGTGTATCCAGCACCTTTAGAAACAAAAGAAAATACGCATTGTTTTACATCCCGATAATGTACCGCGAAGACCGTTCTAAATCAATAATATATAGTGCTCTATGCACAGAAATTCAGAGCAATATCACATTAATTTAACAATAAAATAAATATACAAAAAAATCACGACGCAGAGTTTTACGTGACCGATCTTCAGGAAAACGTGGTGACTTTTGTCGCTGCTTCGTATGCATAGTGCATTGCTAAAAAAACAACAGATTATCAGAAATAATTAGTACTTATTCGGCTAGACTATGTGTGGGCGTGTACATGTTATCATTCATAGAGTACGTTACTCAGCTTTGCACACATTTTAACTAAATTTCAACTGTTGAATAATTTGTATATTCGCGAAATTAAGAAAAAATGATTCAGTCTTAATTCATTTAATTACAGCACGTATGAGAGCGCAAATACGTGTATCTATATAAAGCGACAGTTTTATAGAAATAGACATAACAAACATTTTTAGAAAATACAATGTTCCCAACCAGTGAGTTTAAGCTCTCTACTGGGATTTTGCCGATTGTCACGTACGCGTAAATGTAAAGCTCTTCTCATGAATTAAGCACTCCAGAAGCCGACAGCATATATGTAAAAATATATACGTGAAAAATTCCTTCGCTTACAATGAGAATGACGGTAGCTCTGGGGCAAGATTTCCGACGAACGTAAAGTTCCCAACTTGAAGCATCTCGCGTGTCTAGCGTCACTGAAGAGTTATGATACAACGAAAGAGTCGGTCTGTGGATGACAATATATATATATATAAATATATATATATATATGGGTGTGTGTGTGTGTGTGTGAGTGATGTAGATACGTTACTTTCGTAAAATAAATTTAAAGTACAAATCAATGAAATAGAACACTTGTAAAGGAAAGAAAATGTTTAAAATATTTCTCGTTTTTTCACTTCATTAAAAAAAAATATTAAGATCAATTCAGAAGGTAAAATACCACATATTTAAATGTCCTGATGAAGGTTTCATGTTAAAACCGAAATATCTCACGATGGTGAATAATTCAACAATGAATAAAATATTTCCCTGAATATCTTGTTTTTTTAACATATACACACACACAGACACTCACACACACACACACACACACACATATATATATATATACTATTTCAAGAAAAAAACAATATTTGGTCATATCAGGATAATAAATTTATTTCCGTCCTTTTACGAGCATTGATATGATTTAAAAACCCCAAAATAATTTTAACAGGACTTCATCAGATCCAACAAGAAAATAAGATAAAATGCAACCAGACAGGAGAGATTGACAAAGGAAGGAAGGAGAGGGAGATAGGAAAGTCATTTCAGCTATGCATGTAAGGCTAGTTCCGGTCTCTTCCAGTTTCAGATTAAGAAAACGACAAAACCAATAAAAAACAACAATTTAATAATTCCAGTAATACAGATCCAAATTTCAACAATTTCTAACAAACTTATTAATTTAAATTTTAGTATGTCATCTTTTTTATCTTTGAAATGTACCAAAAACCGATGCCGTTCATGGTAAGTCTTCTTTAATTATGTTAAAATATCTGTACCAATTTAATAGATTAAATATTAACTTCGACTATATTCTAAATTTTCGACTATAGTCTAAATTTATTTCTATGGCTACATCTAGCTATTAAATCAGATTTCTGATTTTAGAGGTTACCGGGATCAGGATATAACATAATTTGTATCTTTTCCCTATTCACAAATTACATCTATATATATATATATATATATATATAGTTGGTGATCATTGTTGAGGGTGACTCCATGGCACCTTTTCCATTTGCTACTACACCGAGTTGTAGGGGAGGGTGCTACTCCTTTCCCAGTATAGCTCTACTTTACCCTTATAATGCTGATTGTTAAGTAAGATGGTATAAAGTACCCATATTTACCAACCGCTCTGCTTGGGCAGGATATGACACAAGGTCAATTTTTAAGTGGAGTTTAACAGGTTTCAATTCAGAGTTTTCCTTCTCATAGACTAGTTGCCTCACCTAGGCTGAAGAACCTAGTCTGCCCTACTATTTACCCATAGCTAGAGGGAGAATAATTGGATTGATACCTTTCCCAAGGGTATTAGTGCTATGTGAAATGCAATCACTCTCGTCCAGGATTTGAACTCGTGTCACCGTGTCCATTTCCCACGACGATAACCATTACACCACGGACATAAAATACCATTCCTTTTTTGGTCTTTGGTATGACACGACCAGGGATTAAACTCCGATCTCCTGAGCCATTACTGAACGCTCTACTCACTAACCCGTCCTTTGCATCCACGAGTTTCTCGTAATTCTCTTTAGAGGAAGGAAAAAAACAGCACTCATTGGATCAGGTCATCTGATACGCACACACACACACACATATACATATATATGTATGTATATGTGTGTGTGTGTGTACGAGTTGTGGTTAACAAGCATGCCTTTTAGTAATGATTCCGATTCATATACCTTAGACAATATTTATGGTATTTTGCTGGGTACACCAAAGATATTTTAATGACACTCACAGTAAAAGCAAATATCGGGTACATTATTCTTTTTTTTCTTTTTTTTTTTTTTTTGGTTTCATTGTTTAATGGCATACCAATCTTCGTTTGTTATTTAATGGCAAAGCCTCCTTTTTAAAAGAGCCGTAGTGATATTATTAAAAGAATAGCTTGCAGGATAAGGGGTTTAATACCTTTATGATGGGTATTAGTCCGAAAGTGAACGTAATAGCGCGACTGGAGTTCGAACAAGCTTACTTCGAGGCTGAGGGCCAGCTCTTTAACCCCTATGCGATTAGGACTCCCTCTTCTCTCTATTTTTTGCTCTCACTTTCTCTCTCTCATTCTCTCCAGCTCGGAGATTTGACTCCCTATGACAATGTTAATATGTTTATTATCAAATTTTAACTTAGACTTTTAACTGTCATTCATGTGGGAAGCAAGAGAATAATGAATCATCCATCGCTTTTTACAGATCAATGAGTCAATGCCAACAATTTTAAGAAACTTATAAACTCACACTTTAATGATAATAATTCGAAAGACAGTACGATGAAGTATCGTTCATAAGTGATTGCTTATGTAATGAACTTCTCGGGTCCATCATTTGATATTTTTTTTTTGTATACCTGCTCTGCAGTAGTTTCGTCGAGCACTTTTTCTTACAACCTTTTCTCAATTCCATTTCTCTCCTAATGTTATATCTCTTCCTAATTCTCTCTCTCCCTTGCTCTCTCTCTCTCTCTCTATATATATATATATATATATATATTACAGTATTCTATGTTTAAAAATAAAGAGTGTTCAATATCCATGACAGAACATATCTAGATTTGTTACTATATTGAAAATCAAACACTTGATCTGGTATTTTGAGTATATGAGAAACTTACAGTCACCTATCACCGTTCATTGTGTGTCTACATTCTACTAAGTATATATATATATATATATATATATATATATATATATATATATATATATATGTGTGTGTGTGTGTGTGTGTGTGTGCGTGTGTGTGTTAGTTTTGCAATATCTCAACAGTCTTTGCGTTTTGTGAAATAGGTGTATATAACTTTCGCACAAAAAGAAAAAGTAACCTTGGTAAATCAGTTGAATAGAATTGCATTTGTTTGTGTATATGCCTGAGTCAGTGTGTTTGTATTTGTGTGTGCATTTGTATGTGTGTGCAAAAATAAATATATGTTCAATAGAGTGTACATGGTTAGTTGCAAATGTAAATTTGCTCAAATGTTTAAGCAAGTATGTGTGATTCTATGTGAATGGGAAAACGTATGATCTATTGCGTCCGTCTGTTTATGCTAGCGTCAAACTCAAGTATGTCTATGTATGTGAGACGGTCTGGGTGCCTTTTCATGTGGACGCGTGTGCGCGCATGCGCATGTGCGCGAGTGTGTTTGTGTTTGTTTACGCACGCGCAAAATGTAAGGTTGTAATAAATTTAATGCCGAAATAACAAGCCAAATGCTCGGGGACAAATGACAAAATGACTAAGTGTCTTTGTGTTGAAACGCAGTTAAATGAATGAATAAAAAGAAACAGAATAAAAACTAACTTCTAAACAAAGAAAGGAATTATGAATAGCAACTGGACATGTAATTCTCTAAAAATCTCCATTGCTAAGAAATGGGATGGAAAGTGTCATGGTGTTGTATTTATATGAAGAAATGACTCAAAACGCAGAGTTAAACAACAAACACGGTTTATATAGAAAAACATTTTTTGTTAGTAACTTTTATCATCTATATTGCTTGTGTATCTAAAAGTGACAAAATAAATTTTATCCGAATACAGTTAATATACTTTCACGCGTTCCAAAATATTCATTATCAATTCCAGTCCGTTCATTCGCTATCTATGACATTTATCTATAACATTTTTTCATATGTATCAGTATATCTACAAATCTCTTCCCGTATTCTTCTATCTATCTATCTTTCTATGACAGTTTTTTCAATCTATCTATAACACAATTCAATTGTAAAGTTTCCATATTGTACACTGACGTAATAGATAATTATGAGTAATATCAATTTTCATTATCTAATAATATTCATTTCATATATTTCTACTGGAAATAATAAAATCCTTGTCACTTTAGAAATAAATTTTATAGGTGATGCTATATCTGCGTATCTTTTTTTTTTCTCTTCATATCTTCATATTTCACCTTTCCCTAACAGTATCCTAAAATCAAAACTACATAGGTGTTATCAAAGAATAAGTGTTTTTACAAATGAATATCCCCGGTATTCCTATCAATTTTGCTCTCTCTCTCTCTCTCTCTCTCTCTCTATATATATATATATATATATATATATATATATATATATATATATATAAAAATTCAGGAAACCTGAAAGGTTCTTAATAAAATTATATTGACAAAATATGACTTTATTATCAAATCAAACATGGTTAAATTAAAGACTACTGCCCAACGACACACACACACCCAGCCACACGCACACTTATATATATATATATATACGACGGTCGATTGAAAATTTCAGACTCATCAAGATAATCTCAGAGAATGTGATAAAATAAAGTGTATTTTTCAACATATTCCCCTTTGCAGTCTGTCTATAAACTTCTTGGGCTGGCGTTGTAGTGCTTGGATCCCATTGATGAAAAAGTCATAATGTTGTCGTAATCACCTTTAAGCCTTTGAATCCCCGAATACAAGCACACGCATATATATATATATATATATATATATATATATATATATATATATATATATATATATATATATATATATATACAAAGATAAATGTTGACACTACTACAGCAGAGCAGGTATACGACCATTATAAATATCATGGGGGTGTCCTCGTGGTGAAATGGTTTAAAACGATTGACTGCGGAATCGTAGTAAGCGAGTTCGTATTCCAGTCGCGCTATTACTTTCACTTTAGGGCAAATACCCTTGGGAAAGGTATGACCCCACTTATCCTCCCAGCTATGGGTTAAATAGTACCACTACTGTTCTTCTAGGAGAATAGATTTGGCATTAAATAACCTACAAAGGTTGATATGCCATTAAATAAAAAAAAAAACAACCTAAAAATATCATATTAGGATCGTAAAGTCTGTTCGGGTGGTGTAATGGTTAGCATATTAGACTAGAAAACCTACACGAGTAAGTTCGATTCTCATTGGGTGCCCCATTCATGCGGCCTTGTGCTACATCTAAGCAAAAAGCTTAGTAAATTACTTAAAGTTTCATATCGTGTTCACGATCATCAAACAGAAAAATGAAAAAATGAACATACGATCTTAATATAGTGGTGTTAGTCGCTTGTTAAAGTAAGTCTCATTATATTATATGTTAATTGTCGGAGTATATATTTACATATTCAATCACCCTGATTGGCGTTTAATGTAAAAGAAGCTGAAACTTTCAACGTTGGCAAATAATTCAATTTGAAAGAAAAAATAAGCAGAAATAAAATTTACAAAATATGCACTTATTAATAAAAATGTACAAATATAAGAAAAACGCAGGTTGTTCAGAAGATGATTTTTTCATTATTGAATTTTTTTTTCAAAGTTGAAAATTTTAATCTTTTTAAACAGTAAAACTCAGTCAAGGCGTTTAACACACACACACACACACACACACACACACACACACACACATATATATATGTATGAAATAAGTGAAAGTTGTTAGTATATATTTTTAAAGATTTCTGATTGCTCCTTGTGTCTCAGCTTCCCAACAATTTCATGAGGTTTGTTCCTCAGGCTGAACTTGTGCAGACTGGGGTTCAAACTGAACATCAACTATTATAAATCTTTAATCACTTAAATTAAGACTGATGTCGTAGAAGTTAGTTCGTTAATCTGGGCCACAATTGATAAGCAGTGCCAGCAAATATACAGTTGACCATTTGATAGATCTGCTTGTTACGAACTTTATACAGGCACGCTATCAAGCTGCAATTATGATAACTGGTTCGTCTATATAGAAATTCCTGTAAATTATGCAGCCATCACTGAATCGAGTGTCGTAGGTCTTCTCATAATTTGCGTTGTAGGAATATTCGACATCAACATGAAGGCAATAAGGGTATAAATATATTTCACTATTATATAGTAATAGAGACCAATTTCAAATTTGTGGAAAAAATAGTCACACGTAAACATACATGTAAACGTGCGAGCACACACACACACACACACACACACACACACACACATACACACACAAAACACACTTATTCCTGCATAGGTGGCACTGAAGTATGAAAATCGGGTGGATTAAAACATACATCGACACCTATAAATAAATGCAAAAATTTAGAACCTTTATAAAGAATATTGTTTTAAATTGGTGATATACATTCCTGAAAGATCTAAGGCTGCCATAAAAACTTCAGGAGGGTTAACTAAATATTAATTCTAATTTTTGTCAATGAGTTCCGCAATAATTTCCTTAACACACACACACACACACACACATACACACACACACATATATATATATAGCTGTACACTCACCCTCACCAGACACGGGGTGATTCTGCTTGCAATCCGTTGACCATTCCGCTAGGCTGGTTAGGACATCGGATGGCACGGTCGATCTGCCTATCAGCCCATGTTGTCTTTTGTTTTAGATCCGGACAATAGATCTAGATAAATCGGTTATCGGCGTTTCTGGTCGATGAGTAAAGAGATGAGATCGAACAATTACGATAGAAAGCATAAACTGACAAGCAGAGAAGAAAAAATGGCTTGCAAAAATGATAATATACAGTAAAAAACCCTTTGTCTTTTGATCCAAGTGTCGTATTACATTAGGTATGTTTTGCTTTCTATACACAGGGTACTCTGGTAAAAGGCAATTTCAATTAGCGTGTTAAGATAATTTCATCTCACTTCTTTATTATTTTCGTAAGTCTGGTGTTATATTCTCTTGTGCCGTATCATAACGACACAATAATAAAGACGCAGGAAGACTTCTTTAGAAAAATATATACCTCTCACTTTATTGCAAGGGTTCGAAAGGGTTGTTCAAGGTTTGCGTGTGAGAGGGAGCTGGAGATCGAACATAACTGCAATATTTTGACCCCCAAAGTTATGGCCGTCAGCGTTGTGTCTTTCTCGTTCTCCGGGGCCGCTCAACCAGAGGCCCAGGGGCTCACTCTGCTGGGTGCTGGCTTTCTTTACTGCATCTTATCAGCATCTTCTCTGGACCCCAACTCATTGGGGCTTCCCAAGGGCTCCTTCGGCCGTGTGTGACTTTCCTTACTACATCTCGTCTATAACTCCGTCTCCAGCTTTCTGCAACTCAACTGATCTCAACTTCCGTCTTGACTGCGTTATATAATAGTTCAACGCCTACACGATCGCCCACTCGATCTTTGAAACCGAATGTTTAATCATCATCAAGCGGAAATAACTGTCATGCAGTTCACAGGTCACTCTCTTCCGGTACATCAGTCTATGAGTGTACCATGGGAATTTTTTAGCTCGTTCCATTTCATCAGCCAATTTCCGCCCACGCGATTTCCTCTCATAACTGCCATTAGAATGTGTCACCTCCTTCCGATGCATCACCTTAGAATGGCTTTTTTGGCCGGGTCGAAGGTCAAAATATAACACTGGCACAAGGTTATTCCAGGGTGTCGCATTATGTAAGGCTTTTCTTTCTTTCTCTATAAAATTGTCTATCGGTAAGATTGTTGTATACTCATATGCTACAACTATACATGTATATACTGGATACTTACTGACGCAATGAATAAAGACGCGGGAAGACTTCTTTAAAAAAATACCTCTCACTTTATTGCAAGGTTTCGAAAAGGGTTACTCAAGGTTTTACTGTGAGAGGGAGTTGGAGACTGAACAAAGACTGCAACATATTGACCTCACCAGCACCCCCGGACATAGCCGTGTGACGTTCTCGTCCTCCTGATGATCAACCGGAGGCGCGGGGGCTCAGCTTTCTGCTGGGTGCGGGCTTTCTCTACCGCATCTTGTCACCAACTCTCCAAACTCCATCGGGGGTCCCGAGGGCCACTTCTGCTGGGTGGTGGCTTTCTCTACCACATCTTGTCTCCAACTCGTCTGATCTCCTACTTGTCTTCACCGAGTTATATAATAGTTCAATCGCCCACTCAGTCTTTGGAATGGCATGTTTGATCGTCATCAAGCGGAAATAACTGTCATGCAGTTCACAGGTCACTCTCTTCCGGTGCATCAGTCCATGAATGTATCATGGGATTTTTACCTTGTTCCATTTTTTCAGCCAAGTCCGCCTACGCGATTTCTCCTCATAACTGCCATCGGAATGTGTCACTCCCTTCCGGTGCATCACTTTGGAATGGCATGTTTGGCCAAGTCGATGGTCAGTATACAACAAGACTACCTCACGTCCGAACAACATGTAATAGGGCTTTTATCTGCCTCTCCATATAAGCACTCTGGCACAATGCCAAAGCCCAGAGAGATGAGAACTCTAGCGGCACCGGCTGCTTGTCGTTTGCTGAACTCTCTAAGTATCGTAAATATGCATTTTCTCTCCTCATCACCAAAAAGAAGCGGTCTTCCGCAAATTGGAATTACTTCAGATTTTAAGATGACGTTTTATTGCACCAGAAAATGTTTTAAATAAAATCTTCCTCATTCGAATTTCAAAAAATAATCATTATTTCAAATTCAGGGTTTTTTCGTGTTTTTTTTTTTTTTTTTTTTTTTTTTTTTTTTTAATACTCAGCTACCTTTGATGATTGACAGCCCCTGACTTTTGGGTAAAATCTATCGTCAATTCCACTTTATCAGCAATTTCGTAAACACAGTAATCTGTTGAAAATATTCTCCTATTTTTCTGACTGCTTCCAGCTTGCACAATAGCAATATATTTTTTCTACTTATGCACGTAAAAAAAACCCAATATAACCACGATTTAAACTTCATTTAAAAAATCCGTTCCACTAATCTATATATTTTTAATGTTATATTTATTCTTATAAAATCTAAATCGTTTTTTTTTCCTCTAGTTGATAAAATTTCTCTTACTAGGTCCCTGACTTCATGGGTTTACACACACACACACACACACACACACACATATATATATATATATATATATATATATATATTATTGAAGACTGAATATTTAGGCAGCAAATTCACTACGATGGACCTATGTTTATTTTAAATTTTATTTTTCAAGTCTCTTTCTTATTTTTCTAATGTCGGGATCTTAATGGTAAATGAATTGTCCCATATCTTCTGGCCAAACGCTTACAACCATACTTTTGCTTGTCATTTGGGATAGTGTAGTTTTGAATTGACGGTTGAGTTTTTAGTTTTAATAATTTGTAGCGTTTTGTTTTAAAGTATTATATCGTCTCAAACAAAAGTTGCTTGAAAAAAAAATTTAAAACGGAAGTGGGTTAATGAAGAGGTAACTCTTCACCCCTCTTCTATCCCCTCCCACTATCCTATTTCACTACCATGTGTCTATTCTAGTTTTTTTTTTTTATCAAAAAGATCTGAAGAAGTCCTGTTACTTTTTTCGTGTTTTTTGAAATTTCAAAAATGCGTAACAGGATTGAAATAAATTTATAATCCTACGTGACCGGTTTCGTTGTTTTTCTTAAAGAATAAAGTATATATGTATACATATATATTTCATAATATTTTCATATGAAGGGCTTAAAAATAACATTAATTTAGATATGATCTCGTTTATTTATGAAATATTTTATGAAACGAGAATGTTTAGTTATTCTATAAAAATGCCTAGCGTATAATCTGTTATTTGTCTATTTACTGATGAATATAAATGCTAAAAATCTTCTAAGTATGGTAATTCAACAATTTCTGACATGGGCATTATATTGATATTTACATGTCTATATACAAGAAGACCATAAACAGTTGAAGAGTTTCTAACTCAAGGAATTTAAAGTGGTTGATGAGTTTCCTGCCTGGCCACGATACCTTAACAATTTATTGTACTCTGCATCATCAAGTAAGTTTTTACCATTTTGTTCGCTTTCATATACTACTTGTTCCGAGAACAATATCTGCGCATTTTACCTGTTCGTTAGCATTTATGTATTCCTGCTAGTACTTTGCGTATGTATCTTATATATGTATTAAATGTTCATATATTTGTAAATCAACTTGTCTTTCTTTTCAGTTCTTAATTGTTTGTACATTTTAGATATATTAATACCACCATGGTGTGTAGGAACTTGTTTATATAACCTCTATAGCACCAACCTACCCAATACAGCGTTTGCCTTATCTCGTTTGACATTGACATCTCTTATATATATAATCCTATTCGTTCGTTCTATACCTCAAGAAAGTTTTACAATTCACAATTATCATTATTACTCATTTTATACCACAATTGATATGGCATATTTTGTGAAGCTATCGGCATTTATCTTTTTTATGCACATTGCCCAGTCAGGTGGGGCTGTAGAATACACTGACTGCACCTCTGCAGAGGGGTAAGACCCCCCCCAAACGAGTGTCCTGGATATGACACTAAACAATCTGATGGTGAGGTTCCAGCAGTGCTGGAGCTTTGGGGAATGCGGAGTACCCCTTCATTGTCATAGCTGCCAGGTCCACTCTGGCCCGGAGTGGTAGCACCTGATAGGACCCTATCTATGGGTTAAATAGACTTACAGCATACTAATGCTAAACTGAATTGTTTGAGTCAACTGAATAGCTTGAAATAAAAAATCTTTTGACAATTAAACCGTACTTACATTTAAACTGCGTGCTTATGCTTATGCTTAACTGAATTATTTGAAATAGAACTGTTTTTCGACATTAAAACTGTATTTACACTTAACTGAATTGTTACATATAACTACTTGAATTGTTTGAAATAAACGTTTTTGACCATTAAACTGTGTACTTATGCAAAACTGAATTGTTTTAAAAAGAAGGGATTATTTACATAAAAATTGATTTGGCGTTAAATAACCTACAATGGTTGATATGCCATAAAATCCAATAAACCAAACCAAACTTTTTATGCACATCAAAAAGAAAGATAATGCGATAGATAACATTATTTCCTATTACTGGCCAGACTGTTTTTTCAGAAACAAGTTTCGGTTAATCAACTTCTTGGCTATTAATTTTAACATTTCACAAATTTCTTTATTAGGAGAGAACATTTGAAATGGATGTGAATGAAATTCTATATGTTTTCAAGATTTGGTAATTTTTTTGAATGAAAGTTATGATATATCTTTAGTGCTTCCCCGTATATACTGCTCATTTATTAATATTTGGATGAATCAAAAGTTTTACAATATTTGGTATTGTAAGTTGGCTGCGCGTATATCCCGTAACCAAAGCAGTTCAAGCCTTGATGGGCACCGATTATGATTGGTAGTATCGTGATAGTTGGTGCGCTGAGAGTTTAAACATTACTTAACTCCGTGTGATTTGAAAGTAGCAAATATGCCACGTAGACTAATTTGGGAACTTATGATATATGTACGTGTTAAATAGGTCTTTTTAAAATGTATTCTTATTCGATAGTACCGTGTAAATTTTCTTTTTTTAACAAAAATACAAAATAAATAAATATGATCATACAATGAAGGCAATTACCAAACTTTTCATCATAAAATAAAACTAAACAGCTTAATGTAGAAACAATATCAATTCATCAACCCTTTTAGATGAGTCCCTGTGGTGTAATGGGTATAGTGCTGGCCAGCAGCGACGAAGTAAGCGTTTTAGGGCAAAAGTTACGCTTTCACTTTTGAGCTAATATCCTTTGGAAATCTATGAAAACTCTTTGTTGAATTGTATTTCTGAAATTCTCCTTCAAGGGTGACTTTGGAATTAAATAGCCAACGAAGGTCGAAGGTCGTATAGCCTTAACAAAGAATTTACACCAATCATACTTTTAGCACGAGGTTTTAAAAAGTTAGCAAATCTCGTTAAGGTTTTATATTCGTTTTGAGAGTATAATTTATTCATAAGTGACACAATTTTGTTTTAAATGAAAGCATTTCAGTTTTAACAAAAACAAAGCTTTATATCAATTATCACCAAAACATCCAGGTGATGAGCTATTGCAAAAAAATTTTAAGAACTGGTTTCACAGCTTTGATGTAACGTTTGACAGCACAACAGAGCGAACCTTATTGTGAATGCATAAACATATTCTGACTCTTGGAGTTTTCAGTTGTTAATAATACACCTCTTAGTGAACCTGTCTTATATATACTAATTTTGCTTGTTCTCGTGATGGGTGGAAGTTTTAGGCAAACTATCGCATTCCCCATGTTTGGCAACGCTCCTTACAGTGCTGTTGTCTCAAATTGATTCTTTGCGATTTCTGTCTGATTAAGGATCGGGGGCAATATTCAGGCTAATGCAATCTATATAGATCTTGCTGACTATTTCGAAAATAAAATAAGAAAGGAAGGGACGATAAGATTAGCGTATGAAGTCATATGTCTTTATTTTTAAATAGACTCAGGCATTATCATCCAAGCTAGTTCTGATCATATTCAACCATACATAATTCCCAGCAAAATTTCATGTACAGGCTTAGTAATTATGTATGTGTGTGTGTGTGTGTGTTTTTCGTTTGGTTTCTTTGTTTAATGGCATATTAACCTTTGTAGGTTATTTAATGCCAAAGCTATTCTCCTAGAAGAACAGTACTGTGATTATTTAATCCATAGCTGGGAGGATAAAGGGGTTCATACCTTTCCAAGGGTATTTGTTTAAAAGTGAACGTAATAGCGCGACGGGAGTACGAACTCGCTTACTTCGATTCCACAGTCCATCGCTTTAAACATTACACCATGAGGACACCACTCATGTATATGTGTGCGTGTGTGTGTGTATGTGCGTGTTTTAATCAAAGGTGATAAATTGAAGTCTAAACCTGCAACTGTGAAATCGAAACCCAGTCTCTTGCGCGAGAGATAGGTCTATCGACCACAATAGCTTATAAATCCTCTAAAACAGACTAAATTTATTGATACTATTTACCCACCAGAGTTAAACACAGCAAATGTTTAGTTATTGCTTGAATTCGTGAAGGACGTTGAAGCCCAAAGAAAGAAAGAAATATAGGACTAATGTGTTAAAATAAATAAATAGATTACTATTATAAAATTAACGCTCAGGGAGGTAAACATATCAGCACAAAAATCGTTCTATTATTTCATATCACACATAAATATAAAATATTTATTTTATCGAGAACTTCAGCTGTTTCTAACAAGTGCCTACATTTGATGTTCTTCACTCATCAGTTAGAAGAACAAAACCTTCTATATAAATTCTTAGAAATAATGGTAAAAAAAACTTTATGTACTATTCACATGCAACATGTGTCAGTGTACAATAGTATATAAGTAATTGTTTGGCTTAGTTTGGTTCGTTTCTCATAGGTCGAGTGGGTAGAATGTTCGCCAATGATCCGGGACAGCTGGGTTCAATCTCAGGTCGCGTCATACCAAAGACTTTTAAAAATGGTACTTGATAGCTCCTTGCTTAACACTCAGCCATATAAGGTACATATCAAAGTAAAGCGGAGAAATCCTGGGAAATGAGTAGTGACCTCCGCTACTCCTTGGGATAGTAGCTATTGAAAAGGGAGCCTACGGTCGCCAACTAACTACTTATGTGGAATAACAACCATTGTTGTTTATTTAATCCTAAATCTTGTTTTTACATATGTATTAAATATTTGTAAACACATTTTGTAGATACACTCAGATAAAGAATAAAACAGTTCTATTTCTAACAATTCAGTTTAGCATATCTCAAAATTAAATGGTTCCAAATATTGTTTTGCGTCTCTAAAAATTCAATGTCAGCCACTTGTTTACACAATATTAAATTATTAAACAGTACTTCAAATAATTCAATTTATCACAAATCATTTGTTTTCGTTGATTAAATGTCAAACTGATCTATTTGACCCATATAGACGACCATTTCAGGTGCTACCTAACCGGGCCAGAGTGGACCTGCGAGTGATTGCAATGAAGAGGTACTCCACATTCTCCCAATCTTCAGCATTACTCGAGCCTCACCATCAGAGGGTTTAATATCATATCCAGGATACTCGTTGGGGAGGTTTTTTTTTACTCCTCTGCAGAGGTATAATCGGTTTATTCTAATTGGACTGGAGTTTATCTGATTATGTTAAGCGAATCTTCCATTATTACAAAAATGTTATAAACCTAATCGATATAAAGCAAACAAAATCATCAATACGCCAATGACAAAAAGGAAACGATCAAACGGTTTTTGACAACATAGTTATAATTACGATTACAAAATTTTATAATTTACATGTTCTTTTTCTGTACATGTGATTTTCTTAAACAAGGAAGTAAGAAAAATTCATATCGAAAATCAAGAATCATTCTAGTAGTCCCAATCTCAAAGAAATAATTGATTACACTGAGAATTTCTCAAGAAGGGATCACGAAAATACACTTAAAGAAAGAAAAAAATGGCCTGAATCGACAGGGTATCGATTATGTACGATACTGTTGTTGTATGATAAAAAAAGAGAACGCAAAGTATTCGTGACATCATCGGACAATAAATACTATCGGTCTTAATTTTTGAGTCAAATTTTAAAATGATTTCCCTGATTGAATTATTTCTATGCTCAGATAAACAAGGGATATCTGAGGTACGCCGGAGGATACAGCGGCCGAAAAGTTGTTTTTACTTAACTCAATAAAGATGAAGACAACAGTACGAAAAATCACAACCAAAATATTGACAATAAATACATCTGACACAATTCGTCAAGCAAAATTAACAGGTCAGCTTGTGTGTGTGAAAAAATCCTTGAAAATACTTTGAGGGTCATCATTGGATTTTAATGTGGTCATCCAAGCGAACTTTTACTTAACGGATATTTAACTGTTTGACTAAACTGAATAACTTGAAATAGAAATGTTTTTTGACAATTACTGTGTACTTATTCTAAACTGAATTGTTTAAAATAGAACTGTTAATTTGTATAAAAATGGATTTGGTATTAAATAACCTTCAAAGGCTGATATACCATCAAACCAAACCAAACCAAACCAATCGGCTCTTATAGAGTGTTCTGGATAGAGTGTTCGCCAATGATCCGGGAGGCCTGGGTTCAATCTCAGTTCTGATCATACCAATGACTTGAAATAAAGCTACTTGATACCTCCTTGTTTAACATTCAGCAATATAAGGTACGTATCAAGAGTAAAGTGGAACAATCCAGGAAAAGGAGTAGCACCCTTCTCTATACCTCGGTATAGTAGCTGTTGAAAAAGGAGCCTTCGGGTCACCCTCGACTACGGTCGCCAACTTTACTTTTATTCATTTCTACATAGTAAATCTATTTCCACATAGCAATGAAGTAATTTATTTGGATGATATAATCTCTTAAAGAAATTGGTGTAAATGATGAGAAAAAATGTCAAAAAAGTTCTTTTTTATATAAAAATTAAATTTTCCAAGCATAAGAGATCATTTTGCTTGACCCTGTATAATTAGAAATTGTAAAAAAAATACACAATATTGAAAATCAGGCAATGGTTTTAGAATATTTCTAGCGCAGACTCAAAATCTAAAAGACGGAAAGAAAAAGAAAAATATTAAGTCGCTGCCATTTCAATAATTTCTTTTTTTCGGCCCGATAGAAATTTATTCCACATTGATGTTTTTTTCCCTCTCAATATTCAGTCGCTAGATTTTCTACACATGCACATTCTCAGAAACTCTGTCTTTGGTTTTATATGGCAAACTGACATATTGTAATCTTATTGTTAACTTTATGAAATGTTAGAGTAGATCAGTCAGTAAGATATCCAACTTGGAATACACTCTTCATATGCCTCGTCATGTTAGCTATTCCTTAGCATGCAAATCGTCTATCGATTTTTGAGCTTTCTTAATGTCTCAACTAAGCGTCACGCTTACGCGCACCTCATGATCTACAACAGTTACCTACCTTTGCCTTTGTTCTTGTCCACAAATAGAAAGTCATAAATTGGTGATAAGACGAACGAGATTGAGAGAATCATTGCCCTGGAACGACCTCTGAGAAATCGAATATATATTGCATTGTTTCCTATTAAAAAGTTTTTAGTGAACCAGACTAACCTTGTATAGGATGCAGAAAACAGTGAGACAAAATGTAGAGACATACGTATTATATCTCCAATATCTATCTATCTATCTATCTATCTATCTATCTATCAGTAACAAACTATTTTTGTGTATCTAAATTCCTCAATAACGTGAAATCTATATATCTAACTATCTCTCCATCACAATCAGTTTTTACAGAAACACCAGTAAATAAATTGGTTAGCTGGTTGGTTGTTTTGTTTCACGGCGTATCAACCCTTTTCTGGTCATTTAACGCCGAGTTAACAGTTTAACATAAGTAATTTTTTTGTTTACACACAGCTAAAAATAAAAAGAGTCTTATTTCAAACAGTTTAGTTTAGCAAAAGCACGCAGTTTAAATGTCAAAAACAGTTCTATTTCAAACAATTCAGTTAAGCATTTGTTCTATTCAACCCATAGATAGGATCCTAGCTGGTGCTACCACTCTGGGCCTGGGAGTGATGGCAATACTTCACATTCACCCAATCTCCAGCATTACGGGAACCTTAATATTAGATTGTTTAGGAACTTTTTCCCCTCACCAGAGATACAGTTGGTGTGTTCTGCAGAACAAGCCGACTTGGTCACCGTAAATAATTATGTCTCACACATTAAAGAATTCTAAAATATAGATACCAGGATATTATTTTTTTTCCAGTAAAAATTATTCATCGAAACAGATATCATTATTATTTTACTCTTTGCAGAGTTTTTCATACCAAGTTTAGTTGATGGTTTTCCATTGGAGTTTGAGTGACAGGAAGTCTTCTCAAGTGTCCAGGACTCTTCTCAGTATTCTGGCAGATCTTAGAATTGTTGTACTCTTGATGGTCTCTACTCTCCCTCTAATTTCTAAGGCTTCTAGTATTTTACCAATCCTTTGAGGATTGTTCAAAGTGCATAAATTACGATTAATATCACTGTCATTTTCCTGTTTCATAGTTTCTTTTTTTTTTTTTTATCCCTAGCAAGGTCTAGATATTTATCTCTCCTTTCGCTTTCTTTTAATTTTATTCTGTGGTCTGGCGGGTGAACGAAGTCTACTTTTCAGCAAGTTCTCTTATTTTTTGTAGACTATCCTTGGCTCTGGTCGTCTGGCCGAGATTAAGTAATCAGTTTGAATCTCAACATCCCAGTAAAAACCTTGTGCGTCTCATTTTCCAAGACGGGTTCTGAGTTGTGCATATACCATTTGTTCGTGGGGTCAAATTTAAATTGATTGTACAATTCCCAGTGGATCACCTTCACGAACCAGATGTCTCTAGTCCTATACACATTTTGTGCCTTTTTGCAGCATTCACTTTTTATATGATTGATCATTTTATCTCTATCACCACATAACCAACATTAGCTATTTCCTTATATCTTATCTATTTTTGCATTAACGTAGTTTGTTCTTTTATCGATATTGCTTTGTACTGCTATTAGAAGAATTTAGTTTCTGAAGGTTTCCTTTTCTTAGTTATGTCCACGTCTTCTCGTTGGAGATTTCGATAGTTTGTATTATTATTATTATTATTATTATAGCTTTTCACATGAGCGTTTGCCGATGGTTTTTACTGGAGTCTGAGTGACAGCAAGTCTCCTCAAGTCTCCAGGACTCTTCTCAGAATTCTTGCCGCTTTCGATAATGTTGTCGTTTGGATGGTCTCCACCCGTCCACCAACTTCGAAGTCATCTTGTCCCTTTTGTAATCCTTTAGTTACTGTTCCGAACGCACCAATTACAATTGGTATAATTGTCACCTGCATGTTCCACAGTTTTTTCAATTCCCTAGCAAGGTCGAGGTACTTATCCTTCTTTTCTCATTCTTTCGGTTTTATTCTGTGGTCAGCCGGGACAGCAAAGTCGACTATTTTGCAAGTTCTCTTCTTTTTTTTGTTAATTATAATTAAGTCTGGTCTTCTGGCCAAGATTAAGTGATCCGTGTGTATGCCGAAGTCCCATAGGAGTTTATGTGTGTCATTTTCTATGACATGTGCAGGGTTGTGCATATACCATTTATTTGTATGGTCAAATTTAAATTTCTTGCACATATTATTGTAGTTGTTGTTGTTGTTGTTGTTGCTAAAAACTACATTAAAAATCTTGAACCATAAACCGGAATATATCATTATCTTCATCATCAAGTAATTCTGACAGCGTGGATTCCCTTGACACACACACACACACACACACACACACACACACACACACACACACACACACACACACACACACACACACTCTCTCTCTCTCTCTCTCTCTCTCTTACAATTCATCCCAATCAGCCCATCCCTCTTGGCAGGTTTTCAATGTGGCATCTAGTAAACGCAAACATTTTTTTTTCTGGTTTGACAACACAGGTGTTTCCATGTGTAGGAGTTCACAGGCGAACGTCACTTATATGTTCACCTCTACTTCTACAGCAATAACCAACATGTTTTTTGAATCCATCTTATTGGGATGGTTGGTGAGATTGGAAGTAAATAGCTATACTGCTACTGTCTTCTGGGGAGCTGCTTCGGGCATTTGATAAAAACAACACACATCACCTTTGTGCAAACATCATCAAATTTCTCCCTAAGTGTTTCATAATAGGCCATGTGGTGCAACTGTTGAGTAGTACTGACACAACTACAGCCTGGAAGAATTCCCATTTTATCTAAGATTAGATTTCCACATGACTGATAGCCTGTCAGTTGCAGTTTATGCCTCTCTTATGTGTATATTGGCATTATTTTCTGTAGATGTAATATTGTTACTGAGGTGTAAGAATTTGTCAACGAATTTCAGAGGCAAGCTATTTAATGAGGTTCCATTTTGTTTAAAACTCATGAACTCTGTTTTATCTGAAATCATATTGACGCTGATGTCTCTACAAGCTACAAAATTATTTACAGAAAACAGAAGCAAATTTAGGAATAATTTAGAAGAATAATAAAAGACTCTACATTAAAACAAGATTAATTTTCATTTAATAATAAGTAAAGTTGGCGACCTTATTTGAGGGTAACCTGAAAGTTTCCTTTTCAATAGCTACTACACTGAGGTGTAGGGGAGAGCGCTACTCCATTACCTGGATTGGTCCACTTTACCTTTGTTACGTACCTTATAATGGTGTGTGTTAAGCAAGGTGGAATCAAGTACCATTTTCAGAGTACTTTGGGATGACTCGAACTGGGATTGAACCCTGTGTCTCCCGGACCATTGGCGAACACTCTATTCATCAGGCCAATGGCTCGGTTATAAATAGACAACAAAATAAGAAGATAAACACAAAACTGTAAATCTACGTCATACGACCGCCATTTTATTGTATCAACATCATTCGAAACATGTATGCCTTCAAAATAAATTCTTCAGACATTCTATTTCATTCTTCCTCCTCCAAAGCAGTCTTATGCGAACTAATATTTGGATAGAAAGTTGTATTTGTTCTCTTTACTAAAACACTTCACATAGCGGAATCAACGTGGGTTAAGTTCTGGGCTTGACGGAGGTCATGAAGAAACTCCAATTATTTCGGAACTTTTTTTGGTTAGGTTTCAGCGTTAAGCAAATCACAGATTCTTTGTCGTTTCTTTTCTTGTTCACTCATATTGGGCTGAATTTTAATGGAATAGTGCTTGACTGATAAAGCTAATCATGGAAATTTAAATTCATCGTATTTTTTTTTTAAATGGACTAATCAGACAAAACAACTTTTAAAAATTATTACATATTTTGCTTTCACATCCTGTATACCTCATACATATTTTTACAATTTTATTTTCGTTTGAAAGATGCTGAAATTTTAGCTTCAGTTACAGAGCTTCAATGCTGTTCAGTTTAGCAGTTGCTATCACAGTCTGCGTGTATCTAACATTCTTAATATCGTGTATTTTATCAATATATCACTTCTATACTCACTCTGTTGTTAAATGCTTTCACTAATTTCAATCTAATATGAATACACAGTTGAATAATCAAAAAGTTATACTTCAAACAATTCAATATAACATAAGTACACTGTTTCTTGTTTACATGCAGTCATTTGTTTAAATACATCTTTTGTTTACAAACACTTAAAATTAAAAACAGTACTATTTCTAACAATTCAGTTTAGAATGTCAAGAAGTTAAATAGTTCCAAGTATGTGTCACTAACAATTCAATAAAACAGTGAGTCATTTGTTTACACAAAGTTATATGAACAAATAGTTCTTTTACAAACAATTCAATTTAGCATAACTACAGTTTGAATGTCCAACAGTTGTATTTGAACCATAGATAGGACCCTATCTGGAGCTACCACTCCGAGTAATATTGGACCTGGGAACAATGGCAATGAAAGAGTACTCCACGTTCCCTTTAGCTCCAGCATTACTGAAGCTTCACCATCAGATTGTTTTGTGTCATATACAGGACACTCATTAGGGGAGTCTTACCCCTCGGCAGAGATGTAGTCGGTGTATCCTACAGCCCCAACCGACTAGTCCAATGTGTTTGGGGGTAAATCATAGATATGCGTGGATATAAATATATATTGAATAAAATAATGATCCATGTTTGTAGTCGGGTTAAATATTTATGCGACTGTGTATTTTTTAAATTAAATATGTTTGGCTTTTCCTTAAACTATCAAATCTTCCGTTTCATATAATACCTGCCTTCAAGGAATATTACCAAGCATATTTTTATTGTAAGTTTACTTTCTTCGAAATCCAACTTTAGAATCTTTTATGAACAAATTGTTTAATTGTTTCATACAAAAATCACTATTTACTTTTACATTTTCCATCGGAGCTTAGAATAATCTGAATTCATAGCTTGATTCTATAGGATTGTCTCGTGTTTATTTCTTACGACTTGATCTGATTGATGGTTGTCTCTTTGATTCTGACGCTAGTTGTTAACCGTTCAACGCTGAGTTGTGATACTTCTTCTCTTTTTCTTTGTGATCCTTCTCTTTTTCTTTGCGATCCTTCTCTTTTTCTTTGTGATCCTTCACTTTTTCGTTGAGATCCTTCTTCTGTTAGGTTTGGTTTCTTTGTTTAATGGCATATCAACCTTTTTAGGTTATTTAATTCCAAAGCCTAGAAGAATAGTGATGGTACTATTTAACCCATAGCTGAGGAGATAAGGGGATTCATACCTTTCCCAAGGGTATTTGGCTGAAAGTGAACGTAATAGCGCGATTGGAGTTCGAACTCACCTACTACGATTCTGCAGTCCAGCATTTTAACAATTACACCACGGGGACACCACCCAGATCTTTCTTCATTTGTTTCGTTTTAATCCTTTTCCTCTTTTTTTGCTGTAGAGCTATGCTTATAAATCAGTGGAAATTTTTTGCCAGGAAAAATGAATCATTTACTTTTTATGCAAATCGTAGTTCATCATTTCTTCTCTATATAATAAGAATGTACATCGGGGAGTGGTTCAATGGATGAAAAATTTATGAAGATCCATTATTCGCACTCGGTGTCTAGAAAACCAATTAATTAGATTTTCAAGAAATTTTGTCAACTTTAGAACCGGTTTGGTCTCATGAGTGAATCTATTCAGTCAGAGACGTTGTCACAGATTGACTTTAGATTCATAAGCTTTCAATCATACCAAATGGTCCTCGGTGTTTTTCTCGCGTTTAACAGTTAGACGTCTTTAATAACCACTTCTTCATCTCAATGATATAACCAACCTAATATGTCTTAAATAATTTGAACTCTCGTCATCAAGACAACAGGCTAGATGTATGGACATTATCCCTTTGTCTTATAAGTTTTCATTTAATTTCAAAATTTAGAATTTTTAATTTTAAAATACAAGATTCAGTCTCAGTATATTTTAATTACATCTAATATGAAATGAAGCGAAAGTGTGTATGTGTGTGTGTGTGTGTGTGTGTGTGTGTGTGTGTGTGCACGCATGTTTATGTTTGTGAGAACGAGAGACAGACAGACAGAGATTGTGAGAATGAGGGATATTAAGCATTTTCTTTTTCAAGTCTGTCGTCATCCAATCTCAGCGTGTAAAAATCATTGGATCATTGAATAATCTATCGTAAGAGCTCAGAAATGTTGGTGCATTAACATAGATTTTCCTGCATAAATGCTTGATTTTTCTTTTTCACTAAATGCTAGGCGTATTCAATAACAAGGATCATCGTCTGCCATTTGCTGAAGACAGAAGTGTAAGGAATTGGTGCGAAGACACGTGTCTTGCAACTGTCCGTGCGTCTCATGACACGCTCTGTCATGGAGTCTCATGACACATATTCTTATCATTATAAATAAATCATTGCCCAGAACGAGGCAATTAACTTTCTTTTTGAATAACGAGAAATGCATCAAAATTTATTTAGCAAGATGAACGCCATTGGTAAGTGATGAATCCTTCCCCCCCTACAAAAAAGGTTGCGAGTTTTGAGAAAAAACAAAAGGAACTCTGAATTGAATAATGAAAAAATCTTGGAAAAGGGCGCAGGAGATATAAGATTTAAAAAAAAAATTAATGTATAACTGAAAGAATGCATTGATGAATGAATGAGTAAAAGAACGAAGAAAGTAAAAAACAAGAAAAGCAAGAATAAAGAATGAGAAAAGAGATTTATGAATGAAATATACTATTTTGGGAATAGCAGAAAAAAGATAAGGGAAATTTAAAGTCTAAAAGTAGAATACTAAGACTGTATCTCTGCAGAGGGATAAGACCCCCTCCAACGATTGTCCTGATATGAGAATAAACAATTTAACAGTGAGGCTCGAAAAATGCAAGAACTTTGGGGAATGTAGAATACCCCTTCATTGTTATTGCTCCCAGGTCCACTCTGGCCTGGAATGGTAGCCCCTGATAGGGTCCTATCAAATATAAAATGTTGGCGACTCTAGTCGAGGGCGACCCGAAGGTTCCCTTTTCGATAGCTACTACACCAAGGTGTAGGAGAGGGCGCTGTTCTTTTCTCTGGATTGCTCCACTTTACCCTTGATCCATACATTATAATGCTGGGTGTTAAGCAAGGGGGCATCAAGGACCATTTTTTCGAGTCTTTGGTATGACTCGACCTGGGATTGAACCCAGGTCTCCCAGGCTATTGGTGAACACTCTAAGCGCCTGGCCAATTTCCGGTTTAATATAGATAAAATAAAACAGTGCAAACAAATAACAGTGCAAAATTGGATTGCGTGAAACAGAACTGACTGATTATTTAACTCTGTGTAAATAATTGACTGACGTTAAATTGAATTAGTAGTAATAAAAAACACTACTCTGTACCATTTAACTTTGTTGGCTTATGCTAAACTGAATTGTTTGAAATAGAATTTTTAGATCATTTAAGTATGTGTAGGCTTCTTTGGTTAATGCCTAATCAACCTTTGTAGGTTATTTAATGCCAAATACATTCTCCTAGAAGAACAGTAGTGGCACTATTTAACTCATTGGTAGGAGGATAAGGGGGTACATACCTTTCCCGGGGGTATTTACCCGAAAGTGAACGTAATAGCGTGACTGAAGTACGAACTCGCTTACTACGATTCCGTAGTTCATCGCTTTAACTATTACACCACGAGGACACCCCTTAAGTATGTGTAAACAAATGACTGATTGCCTGTCAGTTGCACTTTATGTCTTTCTTATGCGTATATAGATATTATTTTCTGTAGATGTAATATTGTTACTGTGGTGTGAGAATTCGAAAACTAATTTAAGAGACAGCCAATTTAATGTGGTTCCAATTTGTTTAAAACTCACGAACTCTGTTTTATCTAAAATCATATTGACACTAATGGTGAAGCTCCATTCTTTGCAGCTTGAGGAATAATGAGTATCTCCTCTTTAGCATTATTCCCTTGTGTTCTCCAACTCAGAGAGGTAGTACCTGTTAGGGTCTCATCTATGAATCAAATAGAACTATTCAAACATTTGCTATACTTGAAAATATTTAACTGTGCAAAAAAAAAAAATGAATAAATTTGAATAGAATTACTTATTAATTGCAATGCTTGAAACGATTTACTTTCTTGGATGACATTAAACTTCGTCTAATTGTGAGGTTTCAGTCTTGGAGATCGGAAAATGTAGACTATCCCTTATTTAGCTTACTCACATGTCAACACTGACCCACAGTATTAGACTCTGTTAGAGTCTCATCTATTGATCTAAGAGAAACTTTCAATCAAGTACTAGAGAACTTCGATCAGAACGAATTTAATTAATTCACGGGTGTTGCTAGCTCCGTGTAAGTTCCCAAATTTGACGAGAAAGACCTGAAGTAGCCCAAAAGACCCATCGGCAGAAACTTTGCCTATATATCAATTAAGATGAAGAAAATAGTCCGCATACTCTAAATGATACACATTAACAAGCTTCATCTCAAAAATGTTGACAAATAATTTACTGTGTGAACATAAATCCTATTATATATGAATACTTGATGAAGGGAATTACTAATGTTAACTAGGAATACTAGAAAACATTTTTATTGGATCCAAACAAATGATTAATATTGAATAAAACTATTAGGATTAGCAATACGTGAAAACATTTTCCTGTGAGCAAATAAATTATCTCTGAATGGATTAAAAGAGTTTTACGTACAAAATATCCGTTAAAAATCATATATATATATATATATATATATATATATATATATAATTTCATAATTTATATATATATATATATATATAACTTTTGTTATAATATATATATATATATATATATATATATATATATATATATATATTTTAACAGTGTTGGTTGTCACTAAACCAAGTGCAATATAATATGGAGAGTGCTCAATATCTATGATAGAGCAATGATAATAATAATATTAAATAAATAAATATATATATATTAGATTTTTATATCTAATTCCATGGAATTTAGCCTGCGACCCCTGAGTGTCATGGAGCTTTTTACAAAGAACAATCATCAGACAGTTAACAAAATGAAATTTCATTCTGTTAACTGCCTGATGATTGCTGTTTTGTAAAAAAAATCCAAAACCGAATTAAAAAAAAAACAAACAAAACTGAATTTGCTGATTATTATTATTATTATTATTATTATTATTATTATTATTATTATTATTATTATTCATTTTGTCTCTTCTTTAGTTTATTCCGTCTTCACTTCCATTTTCTCATTTTCTTTTGTACTCTTCCTCTTTTTATAGTTAATAGTATTTTTGTTTCCCGCATTAAGTGCAATCGGATAAACCACCGAGATACTGAAACCGCCGAAAAGGAGAAAAATAAACTAATTAAGAGATTACAATGTGTCCTTATATTTACGAGTAGCGCAAGAAATGAATGCTATGGAGAATTTAGTTGATGTTCACAACAGCTTCAACGTCTTCGTATTACACCAAATTTGTGAATGAAGTAATGAATGTGTTTCAGATCATTCGACTGGAGACGAGAAAATAAAACCACAAATTCGATCAGAAATAATCTCCTCTGGCCCATAATGAATAGAAAGCTACGTTTTCCTCCTGATTCATTCAAAAGGCTCATTGTTTTCTGCAGCAAGGTGGCATAGGGTGAAGTTCTGTGCACACTTGACAGTGATTATCTTTATCGTTTTGGCGTATGGTCTCCATGAAAATATAAATACACGAATTGCAATTGAAAAATGTGCATTGACACGGTGGCCATGGAAGTAGCTAAGTTTAATAAAAAGAAATAATGACAAATCAAAACCAATTTGTCAGAGCTTGGATCCTGAGAAACGATGGTGGGAAATATTCTATTTTCTGAGTAAAAAGTTTAAACTTATTATCACCTGCGAGAACTGGGACACGCATCTACCTCATTTTTTCTTCTCTTTTTTGGACAATCCTCTTTTCTGTATATTTTTGATAACTGAATTACTTGAATGAGTCAAATATTTTGCAATATTTTGGAATGTGTTTGTTTACGGTACCCGCTTTGGTTGTTAGTATTTTAGTAGTTGAAGCGATGACACTGTGCATTGCTCAGCTGCGAGAGCAATTTGGAAGCCATACAGATGAGTGTGCAATGTAGTCTAATTCGGGAAATTTTGCTTTATAAGTTTAAACTGAGCAATAAGACCACCGAAACAATCAATAATATTTGATGTGCAAAAGCTGAAGATACAGTTGATTACAGTATAGTAACCGGAGGGTTGAAGACATTTCCCACGGGTTACAAGAACCTCAGCGATCAGGTAATGTCAGGTAGGCTGAAAACTATTGGATTTCGAGTCCATGCTCAAAGCCATAGAAGCAAATCTGATAGGTTGCATTCGGAGAGTATCAGGTTAATTAGGCATCTCCCAGTTCAGTGAAGATCACTTCCTGTCCGACCTCGGCAAACGTATACGGATTTGCCGAAATGTGTTTACAAACTATTTTTAAAAATTGGACTTATCCAAATATTTTATCACTGTAAATGTACCGTTCATTTTTAAGACATTGTTATACAGTGAGGGTCAGATGCTTTCAACTATTTGTTCAATTTTGAATTCCTCTTCTGGTTGGAGAAGAAAATACCGTCTAGAAAATGATAACTTGGCTCGTTGGCATAATGATTTGAGTATTCAGCAAGAGTCCGAGAGACTGAGGTTCAATCCCAGGTCGAGTCATACCAAAGACTCAAAAAATAGTACTTGCTGCTTGCTTGCTTAACACTCACCGTTGTATGGCATAAATCAAGGTTAAGAGGAGCAATGCAAGAGAAAGGATTTGCTACTTTGCCTTCATCTCGATGTAGAAGCTATTGAAATGGGAGCCTTGGGGTCACCCTCAACTACGGTCGTTTAACTAATTAACTATCTAAGTAAAAACACACATATATATATATATATATATATATATATATAAATATATATATATACAAGCAAGTAAAACTTAATTGCTATTTTAGTCATTAATTACTCAGTTTTGGTTAGACAATTAGTCTAGAGGAAGGAATACTCTGAACTTAAACCAACTATATCCCTGTCCAAAATTCACATTGTGTCACATTCTGCTGGTGACGGAGGGGTTGGGTTGATACATTTTTGTAATCATGGGTCCACCGAAATTAAGCAAAGTAAATGATAATAATTACATAGCAAATCCATCTATACATGTTACTTACGACAGCAAACACATAAGACCAAATGGACTGTTCAGAAATTGGTTCAAATATTGTATGTTGCCGAATATCTCTGAAAAATCCACGAGCCCGTATTTATCAAAATCCATGAGCAGGATGCGACACAAGATCAATTTTGAAGTGTAGTAAAGCTGGTTGTAAAACAGTGTTTTCCTTCTCCAAAATCGGTTGCCTAACAATAGATAAAGAACCCAGCCTTCTACCTTCCAATTTACCCATAGTGGGATGAAGAACAGACGGATTCATGCATTTCTTAATGGCATTATCGTGAAGTGAAAAGCAAACAGTTTCGCAAGGTATTTGAAGTCAAGCTATTGATTGCATATTTACCAACATACACATACATATATTTATAAATGCAGGCAAATATATATATATATATATATATATATATATATATATATATATATATATATATAGAAAGTGAGGGATAAATATATCTAGGTGCGTTTATGAAATATCAACAATTATATATATATATATGTGTGTGTGTGTGTGTGTGTGTGTGTGTGTGTGTGTTTATATATATATGTTTATATATACGAAGAAATATATAAATACACGTATATATATATATATATATATATATGTATACAGCACACACGCACACACACTTATATATATATATATATATATATATATATATATATATATATATAAGGGTATCTTGCTTGTGTAAGGAGAGTTGTTTTTTAATTATGGTCCCCATTTTACAAAAGAAGTCAACATCAACAATAAAATTCCATTTCTTGGTATACTAAAAGACGCAAACAATAATTACCGATTCATCACCTCCACATATTAAAAACCTACGAACATTAATCCCTGCACCCTTAATTTCCAAAATGAATGCCCCTTCTGCGATAAAAGAACAATTATAAAAATATTCATTTCCAGCGCTAAGTTACTATTCTCCTCATGGACTATCTTCCTTAACGAACTTAAAAATATTAAACAAACCCTTATCATCAATTGGTTTCCCAACTACATTTTTGATAACAAAATTAAACAATTCACTAATAAACCTGATCAACCTAACATAGACAATAACCTAAACCATGAACAATCAATAAACCTATACAACAAAAACAAATTTCATACTAATTATAAAATAGATGAACAAATATTAAAAAACTTATCCAAAAAAATGTTCTCCCTGACGACGCTACCAAAAAAGTTAGGCTTATCATATACTACAACAAATTTAAATCCTCCAACCTAATTATTTCTAATAACACTTGTCCCTCTACTGAACTTCTTGATTGGACAGATGGTGTATATATGTCCAAATGTCCCTTGGGAGACTGTGTCTCCATAGAAAATAGTGAGTATGTTGGTCTTCCCACAACAACTCTTTCTAGACGACTTACAATGCACCTTAATGACTAGCTCCATAGTCTTACATCTCAAAACTCATTCTATTCCTAAATCCAAGTTTGGGAAAATTCTAGTTGAAAACACCACTATAATCGCACACAAAACTGATAAGCTGCAACTGCAAATCCTAGAAGCCCTACATACGAAAACAAAAAAAAAATCTTTAATCAATAGAATTAATTTTGAAAATAGCGATATTGTTTTGAAATGCTTTTGGTATATTTTTAATATCCCGTATTCCTTGATAGTATTCTATTTTCGTTTATAGCATTCTGTTTTAAATTCATCAGCAACTCAGTTTTTATCCAACTCTGTGTTCGTATATTCTTGTTTTGTTATAAAAGACTTTCTCAAAATTTTCAAAACTCATTAAAAAAAAAAAACTCCTTAAACAAGCAAGCAACCCCTAATGATGGCCTATGAAGGGTCCGAAAGAGTTCGGGACAATTTCGGTAAATTCATCTACCAATTCCAACCTGAAACCAAGACACTTATCTGGAAACTTGAAAGGATCTTAATTAAATTATGCAGACATAATTTGTCTTTGCTATTTAATGAAACATGCTTAAATGAACGACTGCTGCCTTACTGCACACACACACACACACACACACACACACATATATATATATATATATATATATATATATAATTTGGAAGCACAGTACTTGATATAAGTAGAATTCATCAGTTTTGAGCGTAGGGCGAACTGTGGTGTTTTATTTTGAATTTTAATTCAGTTTAATTTTGAATTGTATTAACAGAATACAACCCGATGTATATCGCTCGTCTTAAACGCTAAAGATATGCGTATACCTCTAAAAAAATCCATTGTTCATTTCAGATAAATTATCGCCTTCCAAACTTATCGCCTTTATACTTTTACGAGAAAACATTGGATATATATTTTTTTAATTTTAGCTTTCTCAACCTGCTCTAATGTGACTAAATTCAACGCATAGAAAAGACCAGCACGTTTAGTTATTTTAATCCAATTAATAACATATTTTGAGTTTCATTTTTTTTTTCAGTGTTAACATCTTAGTTTCTTTGGTTTAATGGCATATCAACCTTTCTAGGTTATTTAATGCCAAAGGTATTCTCCGAGAAGAACAGTAGTAGTATTATTTAACCCATAGCTTGAAGGATAAGGGGGTTCATACCTTTCCCAAGGGTATTTGCCCGAAAGTGAATGTAATAGCGCGACTGGAATACGAACTCGCTCACTACGATTCCGCAGTCCGTCGCTTTAACCATTACACAACGAGAACACCCCCTGTTAACAGCTTGGTTATATTCCTATCAAAGTGGACCTGAATTTAGTTGTCAAATTATTTTAGGTGAAACGTTTTCCTTATTAATTTTGAAATCGACAATCTTTTTTTTATTTTGTTAGACTTATTTTATTTCAGTAATCATGTCATTTTATACTGTACGATCGTTATGTAAGCAGTCTCATACTGCTTTTACATACTAAATCCGTACAATCTGCAGACACATGCTGATTGCTTAACGTTCGTAGAATGTGAAGCACACTGAGCGTTAAGATATAATAAATAAGTAATTAAATCAAATAAAACCAGTCAACATTTAACGATAAGATATCTGGACACTTTAAGAAAATAACAAATGCAATACTTCTTTAACTTAATATTTATAAGAAATAATCCACTTGTGGGGTAACGGTTATCGTCATCGAGTGTGGACTCTACTCGATTTGAAATCCTAATCCAGTCGGCATTTCGCATTGCACTTATAATTCTGGAAAGATATGAATCCAACTAATCTCCCTCTACTATAGGTAATGATTGCGCACGTTAACTTTTGGTATGGTAACCAGGCTAGAGGCAGGAAAACTGAATTCAAACACGTTGTTGACCTGGAGAGACATGGATTCTGTTAAAAACTCGCTGCATGACCAAACCTGCTTACAGGAATAGTGAAATGAAAATGGATGACTAAACTGTAATATTTCTGTCACTACTGTCTAAATTATGTGCTTTTGAATTTATTCAAAATTTTACAAATATTCAAATGAACCTCCTTATCCTTCCAGCGATGCGTTATGTAGTACCATTATCTTTCTTTTTCTTCAAGGATGGTTTGGTCAGTTAATAACACATGAAGGTTGATATATTATTAAACAAATAAATCAAATCAAAGACGAAATTCTAAAATGTTATTATGTGCTTTTGAATATATTCAAAATTTTACAAATATTCAAATAAGAAAAAATAACATATTTTAAAATTTCATCTTTCATTTGATTTCTTTGTTTAATAATGTATCAACCTTCATGTGTTATTAACTGACCAAACCATCCTTGTAGAAAAACAACAATAATGGTACTCCATAACACCTCGCTGGAAGGATAAGGGGGTTCATACGTTTCTCAAGAGTTTTATTGTTAGTAATAATTAGAATTACATATTAAATGTTGCCCACGCATTGTACACAAAAACTTGCCCTTTTCATTTGTTTGTACATATCAATTGATGAAGATGACGCTTGCCTAAATTCATAGCAAGGAGCAATCCAATTTTGATCGGTTTTAAACTTACAATATACAGATTGATTGCTGAAAATATTCATGGAAATATTACAAAATAGATAGTTAAATAATTAGATTCCCTCTTTAAGGGCTAATATCGTCGCAAAAGTGATTTATCTATATTTGAATCAATAGAAGTTGCTTTGACTAGACAGCGTAATGATTACGTAACTGATAGCGTATTATTTTATCTTTCAAGTATAATTTAATGAGTAGCTTCCATTGAGCTGTGATAAGAAAGGATAATTTTACGGTGATAAATTATAAATAAATAAAAATCAATCTTAAGAAATTAAATTGATTAGATTTAATGAAAATCATTAATGCTTTTAGATTATTACTTGCTTACAATTCGCAATACAAACAAGTTTTTAATTTACTTAAATTGACTATAAATTTGGCTATCCAACTTTATATTGCAACAATAAAGACCTACACGACACCGAACAATTTTTTTGTGAGGTAAACATTCTTAATTGGTCAACGTTTATTCTCACCTGGTGGTCATTGCGCTTATTATAATGTTGAACTTGATTTTTGAGTGTCTGAATAAAATATGTCACAGGATAAAAAGTTAGCGGAAAAAGGTCATCAACTTCGGTTCCTTGTAAAGTTATTTTCAGCAAGATTATTTTCTAGGTTTAAAAAAAATAATAACGAGTCAGTTTACCAAAACTGAGGGGCACAAGTAAAAGATCCAGTTTAGATTTAAATGAATATTTTGAATCGAGTACTTTTTTTAAAAACTTAAAATATTTTTAATTTAAAAAAGGCACTTTCTTTCCGTCCGTGAGAAAAGTAAATTTGGTGGGCGTAGCTTGACTGCTTTACAAAAAAAATATATTTCTTGAATTAAGATTTGATTTGCTAAGTACATTAACAAACCATATTCGTTTACGTCTATTTTTTCATATGCATATTTTCACAAAGTGAACAGATTGTCTTCGATTAACGATCGGGTTACTTTCTGACTCGAGTGGTCTAAATCAACTGATTCGTAGGACGGACCGCTGTAAACATTGCCCAGTCGGCTGGGGCTGTAGCATACACTGACTGCACCTCTGCAGAGGGGTAAAAACCCCCAATGAGTGTCCTGTTTATGACTCTAAACAATCTGATGGGGAGGTGCCAGTAATGCTGGGGCTTTGGAGAATACGGAGCACCCCTTCATTGCCATTGCTCCCAGGTCCACTTTATCCCGGCGTGGAAGCACCTGATAGGGCCTTATCTATGGGTTAAATACTTATGCTACACTGAAATATTTGATTAAACTGAATAGCTTGAAATAGAAATGTTTTTGACAATTAAACCGTATTTACATTTAAACTGCTTGTTTACGCTAAACTGAATTATTGGAAATAGAACTGTTTTTGACATTGAAACTGTATTTACAATAAACTGAATTGTTTAACATAGAACGTTTTTGACAATTAACTGTGTAAACAAAATCTGTTCTTATACTAAACTGAATTAGCTCTACTTGAATCAACTGAATAGCTAGAAATAGAAATGTTTTTCACAATTAAACTGTCATCATCATCATGTTGTGCCACTAGCACGGATATCTCCGACCCTCTCTAGCCACTTCTCCCTATCATTCATCGCCTCCGGCAGGTCTTCAAGGCTACATTCCGTATCCTCACATAGCTGCTGTATGTATGTTCGGGCTGGTCGTCTTGCTTTTGCTGGGCCATATGTGGGCGTCCATAGGAGTATATCACTTATGAGCTCGTCCCTGCTTCTCCAACAGTGTCCTGCATGTCTGGTTCGTCTAACTTTGATAGTTTTCGTGATGGGAGGCAGGTGGCTGTATAGTTGGTGCTTTGTGGGGTGTTGCCGCGAGGACTTGTTCAATATTACTTGCAACATTCTTGTGTAATTGTCGTCCAGCTTCTTCTCCAGCCGTTTAGTTAGCGTTCAAGTAGTGCATCCATACAGCAGTATCGATACGACCGCTGCATGGAAGAAACTGTACTTACATTTAAACTGCATTCTTATGCTAAACTGAATTGTTTGAAATGGAACTGTTTTTGACATTGAAACTGTACTTTCACTAAACTGAATTGTTATATATAACTGCCTGAATAGTTTGAAATAAAAATGTTTTTGACAATTAAACTGTGTACTCATGCAAAACTGAATTGTTTTAAATAGAACTGATTATTTACATAAAAATGGATTGGGCGTTAAATAACCTACAAAGGTTGATATGCCATAAAACTAAACCATCCCAACCCGCCGTAAACAGAGTCCCAAAAGTCTCGAATTATAATAAGAATGAATATTTATTTTAATGTTTTATAGCAAGATGTTCAAAATGACCACTGTTATTTTTAACAAACAGATTAAATCGATGTTACCATTCATTTAAGGCTGATGATTGTAGGATCAGTTTTCTCACACGCGTGCTGCATTCTAACTTCCACATGCTGAAGCTCAATAATATTCCTAACGTAAACCATGACATTTAAATGATCTCAAACATAGTAATCAAGTGGTGCTATGTCTGGGCTTCGTGTGGGACCTATCCTGCGTACTGGATACTTGAGATAAATGTATCTCAGTCTTTGTGTTCGAAAGGCTAGTTAGTGCTTTAGAAGTCAACATGTTTATGCAACGCTGACGGTGTCTGAAGAAAAATCGGCCAACAATCCAATCCTTCATATTCTCCCTCAGACGATCAAAAGAGACACCTTCCTCAAACCAGAATGAATATATGTAAGACCAGTAACGGGGGTTATGAAAATTAACTTCACCTGAAATACTACAAAATGTCCACTTCGGGGAATAGTACTTGAAATGGGAATTTCTCATCGGCCTCACACATACACGTATTAATTACCCATTGACAGATTTCCATTCATCTATCATATTAGTCGTAATTAACTTCTGCTGTAACTGCAATATGAAAGGATCTCCAATATACAACTTCAGAATGCGACTCTTACAAATGCTTATTTAAATAGATATGCAGCAAATAGGCTTCTTTGAGCTTTCGACATATGAATCTAAAACATCAGAGGTAAATTTTAGCCGACCATTTTGAGTTTTGCCATGTACATTTCCAGTCTCTGAAAGTTTTTAAAAAGTTTGTTCACGTATCCTTGGATTATTGGTTGCCCATCAAAAAGAAATTCTTTAAACGGACTCTCATTCCAAATCAGCAGAATGACTTCGGTGTGTCCCTCCAGACATATTCATCATCCTGGAAAGAAAAGGAAAACAAAGATTATGATTTCAGACTTTTTAGACATCCTACATACTTTATATCCAGTCCTTGTACTATAAGTTTCAAGTGTAATGAATCTTTTATCCTTTTTTGTAACCCATTTCTTTTATACTACACTTTGGTGCAAAAAGATAAGGCCACCACAACAAAACGCAAAAATTTGGATTGATCTACATTTTTCTTTGGAATGTTCTCCATATGGTCCAACGTGAAACATTAATGTCACCTGGAAATTGAATTTGAGAAACGGATTTTCCGGATTTTCTAACATCTCAGATAATGACCCGTTTATTCCTTGGACTGAGTTTTTCTGACCTACCTGGAATCTTTTTGGGTGTTTTGTTCTTATTATTTATGTAATTATTCACTGCACACATTGATCTGTTGATTTTCTTGGCAATTTCTCGTTGATAATGTCCATCGTTTTCAAAAGCATCGATCATTCCTTTCTTGTGATCTGTTAGAGAATTGCCGCGTCCCATGATTTATTTTTAATTTTTATTGCTGATTTTTAAGTAAAAATTAATCTTAAAATAAAAATCTGTGAGTTTATTTGTTTTATTTAATAAATTCATAGGTGGCCTTATCTTTTTGCAGCGTGTTAATTTTAATATTTTCTGAAATAATCATCAAAGAAAAAAGATTTTCCAAAATGTTTTTATAGATAAATTTTATTACTAAATACATTTATAAAATTATGAAATTTTTGCAAGAAAAAAGTAGATCAATCCAAATTTCTGCATTTTTTCATGGTGGCCTTTTCTTTTTGCATCAAAGTGTAGTTTGTCTAGACTATTTAAAACTGATTCTTTCACTGATTCTATTTTCTACTGATTCCGTCACTGATTCTATTTAAACTGGTTCTGTCACTGATTCTGTTTTAAACTGATTCCATTACTGGTTCTATTTTAAACTGATTCTATTTTAAACTGATTCTATTTTAAACTGATTCTATTTTAAATTGGTTCTATTTTAAACTGATTCTATTTTAAACGGATTCTATCACTGATTCTTGTCTAATATAAATTTATCACTTTTTAGTAATTGGTTGATAAATTTTAATGTTTTATTATCTTTTTTAAGCTTTTACATCATTAATAGAGAATATGATTGATTGGTTGATTGAGTTCTATGGCATATCAACCCCTCTGGGGTTATTTTATGCGTAGAGTTTAGTGAATTGTGTACATTTATATTTGCATTGTTTTTGTAGTTTCCCAATATTTTGCACACAGTTTCATGATATCAAGTATTCGTATCTCACACAAATGATTTACAAATAGATTTATTTATTTGATCTATAAATAGGACTCTAACAGTTACAATTACATCGGATCCAAATGGACCTGGAAATAAAAGCAATGAAGGAGTACTTTACACTCCCCAAAGTTCCAGAAAATGAACCGCTCCACCAGATATCGTTTAATGTCATTGTCAGTAATTTCCCTATTTGGTGTAGGATCTTAGCACTCTGCTGGAGATAGAGTCAGTCTATTCTGACCCTGTCGACCAGACACGTTTGAGTACATAATATTCACAGTATATCACGTCTTTATTTTTTGAAGCAGAGTAGAATCAATGTTTATCTCTTCCTTATTTGTTTGTCGTGTGAAATTTCTTATCTATTTCTTAATTCATGGCTTTCAGACCAATCTTTTCATCACGATCATAAGTTAGGATAATCCTAGGGCACATTTGCTTTGGATTTAATGTATTCTTCCATATCTTATCCTTACATTGATTGATTGTTTTTGATGGTATGTCAACCCGTCTTGGATTAATTTTTTATCAAAACATTAAATGTAGGTTTAGTTTACATTTTTTGTGAAGTTGTTTCTGTTTGAAGAGCTTTTTGAACACGGTTATATTAACTTAGTGGTTAAAGTGTTCGTCAATGGCCCTGGAGACTAGGGTTCAATCCTAAGTCAAATCATTCCTAAGACTAAAAAAGATGGTACTTGATGCCTCCCTACTTAACGCACGGCATTATAAGGTATTAATTAAGGGTAAGCGGAGCAATCCAAAGAAAGGGGTAGCACCCTCCCTACACCGCGGTGTAGTAGCGACTGAAAAGAGAGCCTTCTGGTCACTCTTGACAAGGGTCACTAACTTTAATTTTATATTACATCAAGCATTTCAGCCTAATATTGTTGGGTTGACTTGATCTGTTTTTTTTAATGGCATATCAAGCTTTGTTAGTTATTCAGTGCCAACACCGTTTTTATAGAAGAAGAGCAGTAACACTATTTAACTCGTAGCTGGGGAATAAGGAAGTTTATTTGTGTATTATTCCGAAAGGGAACATAATAGCGTGATTGGAGTTCGAACTCGCTTACTTTGAAGCCGCAGTTCGGAGATTTAGCCCCAAAGCCACGAGGACTCCCCTATCTAATATGAATAACTTGGAGAGTCTTATTCTCTGCAGAGGAGCGGTCGGTGGATTCTTCAGCCCCAGCTGACTGGCCCAAACTGTTTTTGCATAGATCTATTTAAAAATATCATTACATAATTAAAAACTAAAAGGATAAATTACTGTAGAAGAAAAGATGGAAAGAATAAGCGAGACAAAAATGAAGAAAAACGAACGAAAGAGAAAAGATTCATGGGAAAGGTATTAATTGTCGGAAAGTGGCTATAAACACACCGTGTATAACGTGTACAAACAAGTGAATTACGTCAAAGTTATGGCTGTTTCGTTGCGCAGTTGTCGTCATTAAAGCTGCATTAATGTCTGCTTCGGGAAACGTCCGGATATAAAATGCCAACGCATGACGAATGACCAATCATCGTTGCGTATTCTTCTGACTTGCATAAACGTTCTCTCTATCGGAGAAATTCTACATGTATCTGATTTTTCTGTTTATCCATATTCATCAACCTTTTTCTCTTTCTTTTTCTCTCTTCATGTCTTCATTAATATATATATATATATATATATATATATATATATATATATATAGAGAGAGAGAGAGAGAGAGAGGGGGGAGAGGGAGAGAAAGAGAAAGAAAGTATAAGAGTGAGAGCGAATATTTTTTTAGTATGAAATAAGATAACCATAAAATAGGATAAAAACTCGTGAGTATTAAATTGGCATTTTATTGCTATCTAATTTTATAGATGAAAATATTGCGATATTGTGGAGTATTTATGTGCACAAACGACTGTAATGATTTGACCGATTAAAAAAGATTTTTTGCGTTAAATTTTAAGCAAACTTGCGTGTTTTCACACAAACACACACAAGCCTTCTCTTACACACACACACACACACACACACACACACACACACACACACACACACACACACACTGTCTCAAAATTGTACGAAACTTTTGAATAAATTATGCGATGTACATATATATATATATAATCGATATATATATATATAATCGCTTTATTTATGGTTATTTAAGTTTCGTCAAAGCCCTCGAATATCCGAAAAAGAGACCTCGATCTCTAGGCTTTTACTGAGGTGTTTTTGAACTCATAGATGCATCCTTTCCTTCACTATAAGTAAAGTAAAGTGGAGGGCGACCAGAAGGCTCCTTTTTCAATAGCTTCTATGCCGAGTTGTAGGGGAAGATACTACTCCTTTCCCTGAATTGCTCCTCTTTAACTTCGCTACGTACCTTATATTACTGAGTTTTAAGCAAGGAGGTATCAAGTACCGTTTTTAAAGTATTTGGTATAACGCGACCTTGGATTGAACCCAGGTCTCCCGGACATGGGTTATAAGTATTTAGCTAACCCCTTAGCAAGAGCAAAATATGACGCTGGGTCAAATTTTGCACTCAGTTAAGGGGGTTTTATTACTTCTATTCTACCTTGATAATTCTATTCAAAATTACTCATTCGTTTGCACTCTGTTAAATCGTTTTAATGTATTATAATGTAACATTAAGAAATGAATCTGACTTCAGTAACTTGTTAGTAAACATTTGTAGATAACATTTTTAAACGAGCCAGAGCTCATTCATTTGCACACATTTAAATGGTTTCAAGTATTGCTATGTAACACTAACAACTTAATTTAACATAAGAAATTTATTTGCACTCAGTTAGACGGTAAGACAGTTATATTTGATCTATAGAAGCAACCTTATCAGGTACGACAGGGTGCGGAAGCAAAACGTTGGATAATTTTTTAAATGTTTTTCTTTAGTCTGATTCATCTAATTTTTTTAAAAAATACGATAAATCTAAATTTTCAAGTTAGCTGTATTACTTAAGCACTTTTTTTTAAATCGAAATTCAGCCCAATATGAGTGAGCAAGAAAAGAAATGACAAAGAATCTATGATTTGCTTTACGCCGAAACTAAGCCAAAAATATTTTTTACTGAGAAAGAACTTTTTAAGGAAAAGGATGTGTGGAGGATTGAACAAAAAATGTAAAAGAATAATTTTTATCAGCTCTCCCTACGGCGATAAAGAAGTAACACATAACGTCAATAAGTTGGCGACCGTAGACGAAGGCAACCCATAGATTAAAACTGTGAGAACAGCAGTTAAACAAGATTTAAGCCCAGACCTTAACCCTTTTGATTACTTACCATCCAAATATTAGTTTACTTAAGACTGCTATTGAGGAGGAAAAGAATAAAACGTCTGAAAATTTTATTTTGAAAGCGTGCAAATCCCTTCGAAGGCGTGTTGATTCAATAATTAATAAAAACAGTGGTGATATTGAGTTAATTTACTGCTTTATGTCAGTATTTTTATTATGTTGTATATTTCTTTTTAAACTTTAACATTAATCTTGTTTTATAATAGAGTCATTTATTATTATACTACCAAAGACTCAAAAAATGGTACTTCATGCCGCCTTGCTTAGCGCTCGGCACAATAAGGTGATGATCAAGGGTAAAGTGGAGCAATCATCGGAGTGGAGTCGCATCCTCTCCTACACCTTGGTGTTGTAGCTATTGAAAAGGGAGCCTTTGGGTCCCCCTCGACAACTTTACTTTACTTACTTATGATTATACCAGAATATTCCTAATTTTGCTTCCGCACCCTGTTCTACCTCAGGTCAGAATTGTCCAGGGCGTAACGGTAATAATGATGTACTCCATCGTCCCCAAAGCACTAGGTCTGGGAATTCATGATCAGATGGTTTAATATCACATCCATGACCCGCGTTGCGGTGGTCGTGGGATCTTACCTCTCTGCAGAGATGCAGTCAGTGCATTCGACAGCCCCAGTCAACATTGGGGCTACTAAATTAGATTAGAATAATAGTTGCTTTAATCACAACCATCGAGTTGCAAACAAAAATATGATAACATCACCCCATTATCTTCATATATTCGGTAAATAAAATATGATTGTTTGGGTTTCATAGGATATCAACGCCAGTTGGTTATTTAACGCCTAATCATGTTCTTATATATATATATATATATATATATATATATATATATATATATATATACACAGACAGACTGTTTCATTGTATCACAACTCTTCAGTGTGGCTAGACACGCAGGACGCTTCAAACCGCTATCGAAACCAGCCTAACTTTACGCAAGACTTGATATATATATATATATATATATATATATGTGTGTGTGTGTGTTGGTGAATAGTTGGTGCCTATTTTTAAACGAGCAGGAGCTAATTTTTTTACACACATTTAAATGAATACGTATTGCCATCAAACACTAAAAAATCTTTTTAATATTAATATGTTTGCACACAGTTAAGTGGTTTCGAATATTACTATCTAACACTATTAATGCTCCTTATTTACAATAGCTATTTTATATGTATGCGTGTATGTGTTCGTGCGTGTGTGATGTGAATGAACATCCTACCACGTGATAAAATCCTCTTATCTTGAAATATGGTTGACTTGCTACTTTCTCCATTATTTGTTTGAACATAGTTCAATGGTTTCAAAAATGGCTATTTAACATTAGTTATTTTGTTAATCAAATATTCCTATCTAATACATTTTACACACAGTTGTATGGTTTCACATCATTTATAATAACCCTCCGTAAATAACTGAACTGTTTTTTGTGTCCCATGGATGGAACTTTAATCGGTGCTTCTACTCCTTGATAGAATAGAACCGAGAGTAATGGGAATCAACTGGTACTCCACATAACCCAGACTCCAAAGCTAGAGTCAAACCATCAACTTAGGTTTATTGTCCAACTCAGAACAAATGTTACAGAGGAATCTTACTTTTTTGCACTGGTACAGCCGGCGTATTCTAGCTTCTCAGTAAAAAGAAAAGATGAAACTGGTAAATCTTCTATGATAAATTGTAATATTATTTGTTTAAATTTCTGAGATGAAGCTTGATCATTTTTATCATTTCAAGTATACGGATTATTTTCTTTATTTATATTTATATATTTACAACGTATTGGTCGATGCGTCCTTCAGATTTCTTCAGGTGTTTCTTATCGATCTCAAGAGCCAACACAGAACTTCAAATCGAACCCTTTATCTAATCCACAAGGATAAATAGTTCAAATTCCATTAACCATAACCGAGTAAAAGTGTTAAGGTATAGTAAGTATTTCTTGTTATTTTTACCTGTTGTCGGGATTGAACCTGCACCCTCCAGATGAACTCACTTAGAAGTACTTTAAGCAAACGGTAACATCCGCATCGCCATGTGTCCAGAAAGTTACGTGTTGGCTCGCGAGATCGATAAAAAACACTTGAAGAAGGCCGGAGGAAGTATCGACCGAAACTTTGTGTATTTAACAATAAAAATGAAGACAATAGTCAGAATATTCTACAGGAAAATAGAATGTGATTTTGTTAAAAAAAAAAAAAAAACTGGATAAAGTGGAGAAGATTATGTCTGGAAAAAGAAAACGATATTCTGAAATATATGAAATATAATAAATCGCTGAATAGATAAAAAAAAATTTGTATGGATTTTAACGGATAGATAAATTAACTGATATCTTCTGTGTCACCATGATTTACCTCAAGATGTATTTATCCACTATTCCTACGTATTTTGGACTGTTCAAATAACAAAAATCAATATATAATAACTATTCTTATAGGTGTGTGTGCGTCCGTGCGTGTGTGATATGAATGCATATCATAAAACGTGACAAAACCTTCTTATCTTGAAATATGGCTGACTAGCTAATAACTCTCATCTTTCTGAATGATGATTTTGTCTTCCTCAAGAAACTTCAACGAGAAAAATAATATTTTTTAGGTTTGAGACACGCTCTGCTATACCAGTAGCGAACATTAGTTTATGCATATTATCTACATCTATTGGCTGTCGTTCTCTTATTTATTTAGTTGAGCACTTTGGAGAAAATTACGCTGAATACCGTTAGGAAATAACTACTTTTAACTATTCATTTAAACACATTCTTGCAGCTGAACAGCACTATTTCAAGATCGTAACGGAGGGTAATAGGGTTGAGCTCTCTTGCGAATGAAGTAATCGTGTTGCCATTAGCGTTTGTGCAAGGCTCTTCATATATGAATTGAGCTCTCGGTAGCCGTTAAACGGATGTATGTAAACAATAGTAATTGTGATTCATAACCGTTTAAAATTTACTTCGCTGCTGCTGGTTACTCGTGGCTGAGGGGTAGAATCTTGGATTGGCCTTTGAGTCAACCGGGTTTCGATCCCAGCTACGGAAAGCTAGTATGTCTAGCCACACTGACGAGTTCTGATTGAACGAAACAGATCTGTCTGTGGATGACTATAAATATATTCTTAAATCGTCCAAAGCTAAGTCTGCCAATTGTACGAACGATTCTATTTTTGGATTTTCTCTCTTTAATATTCATGTAATTCATATTTCAAAAGAGAGCTCAAGGTAAAATAATAAATTGAAATACAGAGCAAATAATTCCATAAGACAGAAAAACCTTTAAAAATCACTCATATTTTTTGTGATAATATTTATTTCGACATACCCTTTATTTTTTAAATGTTAGATCAGCATCTCATTACAAAAGAAAGTTTTCTTTCTCTAAAGAATAAATATTATCTCAAAAATATGAGAATTTTCTAAAGGTTTTTCTTATATATATATATATATGTATATATATATATATATATATATATATACTAGAAAAAGGAATAGCGCCCTCCCTTACCCCTGTGAGGTAGCTATAGAAAAGGGGCCTTCCGGCCACCCTTGACAAACGTCGCCAACTTATATATATATATATATATATATATATATATATATATATATATATATATATATATATATAGTAGTCCATAGTCGAGGGTGACCCGAAGGCTCCCTTTTCGATAGCTACTACACCAAGGTGTAGGGGAGGGCGCTACTCCATTCCCAGGATTGCTCCACTTTACCCTTGAACCGTACCTTATAATGCTGAGTGTTAAGCAAGGTTGGTATCAAGTTCCATTTTTAAAGTCTTTGGTATGACTCGACCTGGGATTGAACCCAGGTCTCCCGGGCCATTGGCGAACACTCTAACCGCTGGGCCAATAATTTAATGGAGACTCAAACTCGGTTAAGTCGTCATAATAAATTCATTTCGGCGGAGAAAAATAAATATATATATATATATATATATAAATATATAATTATATTTACCCAACCAGCACTGGAAGGATGTGACACAAGGTCATATTTTTTAGTGTTGATTAAACTCAGATTTGAATTCAAAACTTTCCTTCTCTAGACTTGTCTAAATTAGACTAAAGAAATCAGTCTGCCTAATTATTTACCCATAGTTGGAAGGAGAATAACTGAATTCATGCTCCTCCCCTCAAATATTACTGCTACGTGAAACGCTGTCAGCTTCGTACAAGATTTGAACTCATATCACTGTGTCCATTTCTTACAATGATAACCATTATACCACTAGCACTTCCCTAATATATATTTTTCGTGTTCAAGAGGGCGACTTTAGTCGACACTTTGTTGTATACTCATATGCATGCAGAACACAACGACACAATGAAAACGACGAGCAACACAGTTCTTAGAAAAATATACCTCTCACTTTATTTGAAAGGTTTGTGTGTGAGAGGGAGTTGGAGACCGAACAGAACTGCGACATATTGACCCCCACTCTTATGGCCATCAGCGTTGTGTCTTTCTCGTTCTCAAGGGTTGCTCAACCGGAGGCCCGGGGACCCAGCTCTCTGCTGGATGCTGGCTTTCAATACCGCATCTTGTCACCAAACTTTCCGATCTCCAAACTAACTGACTTCCTGTCTTCACCGAGTTATATAATAGTTCAGTCGCCCACTCAATATCTCCCCATAACTGGCCATCGGAATGTGTCACTTCCGCCGTCCTTGGAATGACATGTTTGATCGTCATCAAGCGGAAATAACTGTCCTGCATGTTACTCTCTTCCGGTGCATCAGTCTGTGACTGTACCACAGGATTTTACCTTGTCCCATATTGTCAGCCAAGCCCGCCTACGCGATTTCTTTCCATAGCTGGCCATTGGAATGTGTCACTTCGGCCATCTTTGGAATGGCATGTTTGGCCGGGTCGAAGGTCAAGATACAACAACTTTATAATCTCTTCATTCTCGTACAATACCGAATACTGATTATGGAATGTTAACTCAGTACTTAGAATACTAGCGCACAATGCTACTCTACCATTCAATACTTCACACACCTCATCAGATGTCTGTCTGTCGAACTTATTTATATATTCACAATTTCTATTCGCGTGACCCCAGTAGAACAATCCATATCAACAGTAGTGTTTGTTGGCTGGAGATCCATGTTCTACCTACTCGAGTCGGCGTGTATGTGTTTGTGTGTGTGTATGCGTGCGCACGCGTGTGTGGGGGCACACGTGCGTGTATGTTCATGTGTATGTACAGGTTATCACATCAGTCCCTAGTAAATTTACAATAGAATAATTTCGGTTCCTATAATTCAGTCTCTAAAATATATGTAAGTATATCTGGTCGACTGTCTTTTATTTCAAATGTTATGGTTCCGCTTCTTTGTTTAATGACATCAACTTTCGTGGGTTATTTAAGAGCAAAGCTATTCCATTAGAAGAACAGCAGTGGTACTATTTGACAATAGTTGGAAGGAATTAGTGAATGAAACGAGAGTTCGAACTCACTGACCCCAATGTCAAAGTCTAGCACGTTACATAAAGCGCCACAAGATTCCCCCTTTACATTAAATAGCCTGACAATTAGAATACCGCAGAATATATGAGTGCATATATATATATATATATATATATATATATATATATATATATATATATATGTGTGTGTGTGTGTGTGTGTGTGTGTGTGCATATATATCATATAGGAATAAAGTGAGACATTAACGATTGATCCCCGATCGCCAGTGGATGGAAGTAGCAGGCCTCTACATAATATTAATAGAGGTATCGTACTGTTAGCATGGAACAATGGGATAGAAGATGAAAGGACATCAGTCAAATGACAATCAGTCGGACGGACTTAATCGAGAAAGACCTTCCCGTAATAGCTTGGCTAGCAGTGTAAGGATAATAACTCTTTTTGCTTTCATATTTTCTGTTAGTGTGTTTTTTCGGTTGTATAAAATACTCATGCTTTTGATAAGTTGTCAATAATTTTCTCTCCTTTTTATACGATGTAATTGTTACAAATATATATATATATATATATATATATATACATGTGTATATATGTATGTATATGTTTTAACTTGATCCAGACCCATTCTCCCACCCCAATATCTCACAACAACATCAAGATGTTTCGCAGATGCAGAGACCTACTTAAAAACAAGAAGACTTCTATAACCAACTTTACACAAGAAAAATCACACCTACCTAAATGTCAAGCGTTTTTCATTCATCTAAAAATTTTCTTGGATTACATGAGTCTGTGCCTTGAAGCTTATATTCATATTTTAGGATTTTCCAAGGCATATACATTAATATTAAAAAAACAAAAAACAAAAACAAAAAAAAAAAACCCAAAAAACCCCAAAAAAACAGATTTATATGATTTGAATTTCGTCGAAAAGAATGATTTGAAATCTCGTGATGAACCAACGGAAAGTGGATTATGCACAATGTTTCTAATATCAGGTGACGTATTTTAAAGAAACGAACGCTGGTTCATTGATCAAACGGCCAATTTTTCTTGTCATAAACAGCCAACTTTTCTTGTTGTACAACTTTTCCAAATTTTTATATATTTTTACACTTTTTATACATCCATCTACACTTAACATCACTAATAAAACCCCTCACAGACCTGATGATGGTTCAGCAGAACCGAAACGCTATAGTGTCGACTGACTTTGTTTTTCTATAAATCCCCACTTTCTATTTGGATTACTTGGTTGTCAATTTTTTCTTTTTGTCGGATTACTATCCATTATTTTCTTCCATATATATATATATATATATATATATATATATGCATATACTGGCTTATTGGTATAATGGTTTGAGTGTTTGCCAATAGCCCAAGAGACAGGGGTTCACTCCTAGGTTGAATGATACCAAAAACCGGTACTTGTATAAGATACGAATCAAGAGTAAGTAGAGCAATCCAGGAGTAGCAACATCCCTTGCACCTCGGAGTAGTAACTATTGAAAAGGGAGCCTTCGAGTCTCTCTCGACAACGGTCGGCTAACTTATATATTTTTATATGTATGTATAAAACCCTCGAGTACCATAAGTGAACGTTGAGGGCAATATTGACTAAGTCCTGGCGGTAACACCCCACAACTATACGGCCACCTGCCTCCTATCACGAAAACTATCCAAGTAAGACGAGCCAGACACGCAGGACACTGCTGGAGAAGCAGGGACGAGCTCATAAGTGATGTACTCCTATGGACCCCCACATATGGCCGAGCAAAAGCTGGACGACCAGCTCGAACATACATTCAGCAGCTATGTGAGGATACGGGATGTAGCCCTGAAGACCTGCCAGAGGCGATGAACGATAGGGAAAAGTGGCGAGAGAGGGTCAGGGATATCCGTGCTAGCGAAATGACATGATGATGATGATGATGATGGAACTGCAAGCCGTGATGTAATTTTAAAATGAGTATGCTTTTAATTTCGCTTTAATAATTCAACATTTGTGGCCACCAGGCATTTACATCGGTTGCTTTAGATGTTGCAATTTTTCTCTGCTTCGGGGTCTAAATTATAAAGACCTAGATTGATTGCCCGGTGCACTTGAAGGCCGATGCCAAAGTAACGTGTGTGATTTTTTGTACCAGCCCTGGACCTACCAGGCTTGATTTTAGCAAAGTGTCTCATATTAAACCAACTTTTCGTCACATAACCCACAAAAGATTTATCCGTCAAATTCACAAGATTGATGGCTCTATCGGCTGAAGACAGGTAAGACTCCCCCCACGAAGTTCTTGATATGACACTAAACAGCCTGATGGTGAGGTTCCACTAATGCTGGAGCTTTGGACTGAGTGGACTACCCCTTTATTGCCATCGCTCCCAGGTCCACTCTTGCCCGGAGTGGAAGGACCTGATAGGGTACTATCTATGGATCAAATAGAATTAAACTGTGTACTTTGCTAAACTGACTTTTTTGAAATAGAACTGTTTTGGCATTTAAACTGCGTGCTTATGCTAAACTGAATTGCTTGAAATAGAATTGTTCTTATATCAAACTGTGTATAAACAAAAAATCTGTTCTAATGCTAAACTGAATTGTTTAAAATAGGTCGATTAATCTGTATAAAAATGGATTTGGCATTGAATAACCTACAATGGTTGATATGCCATAAAACCAAACCAAACCAAACACATGATTGAATGACTCATTTTAACGACATGTTAACCTCTTTAGTTTTTTAAGAGGATAAGGAATCGCGTTTATTGAACGTATATATTTGCATCTCTTTTTTGTAGCAGTTGGTTGTTTCTTGAGAAGTTTTTAGTACAGCTATACGATAGCAATTATTCCGATAAAATGCAATTAATATACACTGGGCTATATGGTTTCATGTAGTCCTATCTAATACCAACAATCTAGACAAATTTAAATTGTTTCTAGTAACTGTTTCTATGTACTATTTATATTTTGCTTGCGTACTATTATATGGTACCAGTGCCTAATAATATTGATACTTTTGAATAATTATAGCTTCAAGTAAGTATGCTTAATCCTATTTACCAACCTCTCCGCTCAGGCAGGATATGACACAAGGTCAGTTTTAAAGTGGAGTTTAACAGGTTTGAATTCAGAGTTTTGCTTCACCTAGACTAGTTGCCTCACCAAGGCTGAAGAACCCAGTCTTTTCTACTATTTCCCCATAGCTGGAGGGAGAATAATTGGATTCATACCTTTCCCAAGGGTCTTAGTGCTATGTGAAATGCAATTATTCTCGTCCAGGATTTGATCTCGAGTAGCCGTGTCCATTTCCTACAACGATAACCATTACACTACGGGTACCTCCCCAATAAGTAAGTATACTTAATAGAAATAGTTTTTAGTTATAGGGTATTAAGTATTTGTAAATTTTGCTCTAAATTTTCAAACATATGTTAATGAGCCATAGATCGGACTCTAAATGGAACTACCTCACTGGGTCAGAAGTGGCATGGGAGCAATGGTAATGAACGGATGCATAACACTCTCACAATATCCCGAACTGGAGCCTCACCATCAGATACAGCGTAGTGGCCAACTCGAGACACCAACTTTTGGGGGAAGGTCTTATCCTCCTGCTGGAAATATGGTCAGTGATAGGGTAAATGTTAGCATGAATATTACCACTGTACCGGCTCATTTGCATAATGTTTAGAGTGTTCGCCAGTGAACCGAGAGACCAGGGTTCAATCCTTGGTCGAGCTATACCAAAGACCCAGAAAATGGTACTTGATGCCTATTTGCTTAACAGCATTATAAGGTACGTGTCAAGGGTAGAGTGAAGCAATCCAGGAAAAGGAGTAGCGCCCTCCCCAACACCTCGGTGTATTGGTTATTGAAAAGGGAGCCTTCGGGTTGCCCTCGTCTACGGTCGGCCAACTTATTTTCTTATTTAGTTCATGTGACAATCTGATATGGTTTTAGCTATAGTTTTTCTTACACTTGACGAGACACATGCATCTGCATGCTGACTCAAATTAAAGCACAATATCGTTTACTGAGTGTGAACTAATAACCTGAATACAATTCAGTTCTCTTTGTAGGTGTGAGGTGTTTTCAGTGTCCAGTCTTTGCATTCAATTACACTTTCCTTTGCTATTCTATCAGGACATAATATCTCCACTTTTTGTTCCTTTTCGCTCATGCTCTTCGTCTACCGATAACAAGTATCGTATAACAGAAAAAGCACTCAGAGCCTCGTTTTCGTTGACCATTGCAATATGGAGATTATTCATCCGGTGAAATTTTTATCCGATACAAACAACTTTCTCGCTTCCTAGTAAATATTTATGGGGGGCATGAATTTCCACTTTACATAGCTTGACTAGATATGGCTGGTCAGTTGTCTGATGTTAGTGCGCCGTTATGTCGTATTGTTTTCAATTTTTGGAAGTAATGCCCAAGAAAAAAAGATAGGTGTCAAAAGAGTCCGCTTTTTCTAAGGGAGTTAATCATAAAAGATAACCTTCATCGCTCTGTCAAATTTTGTTGAATCATATATAGTTCGTTGTATTCTGGTAAAATGTGTATGACTATAGTTATACTTTAACAATTTTCGGGGGATATAAGTAGCTGAAGTTTATTCAGAAAATGCAAACAGTAAAAAAAAAAAAAAAGAAAAGAAAAGAGAAAAAAAAAAGAATGAAAATGAAAATACAATCGGAAGAAAAGGGGAAAGGAATCCTCATGAACTTACGGAGAGGAATATCAGTTCTCGTTTAAACACTTATCTTTCTCTTTTTGCCGAATAAATAGAAAAGTATTTATTATGACAATCGAAAATGTAACGCATCGAGGCAACATTCAGAGCTAGGCTTATATTTTGTATGTGCCTGGGTTAAAGATACCGAGAAGGAAGAAGTAATATATATATATATATATATATATATATATGTATGTGTGTGTGTGTGTGTGTGTGTGTGTGTGTGAGATTTTGTTCTCTTTATTCCTTTTCTATTTGATAGTCTATCTGGTCAAAAACGGTTGGCAACAACTTAAAAACTATGAACGAAGATATCTAAAAATATTCAAAAATTGAATACCTCAAAACATTAAAATTATTGTGAGAATTAATTTTTATTTATTGCGGACTTTTTTGTCCTCATCTTGGTAGTTTTTTTGTGTTGTTTCTTCATTCACAACGTTTCGGCCAAATTTCACCCCTGGCCTTCTTCAGGTGATTTTACCGCGACCTCGGATAGGAATGATGAGTCTTGTAACAGTATTCCCAGTAATTACTGCCTTCCATAGTTGTTGTCTATCGCACCACATTTTTGACCAAGTAAACCTCTGGCTGGCTTGGGTAGGATTTGAAACCGCTATCTTCTGACAATACTCACCTGGAACCGTAGAGACTCAACGCCTCTATCCGCTACGCCACGGGGCCCGTGGCGCAACGGATAGAGGCGTTGAGGACAAAAAAGTCTGCAATAAATAAAAATTAATTCTCAGATTAAGAAGCCTCATCTCAAAATGATCCAATTAAAGACAATTATTAAAATTATTGCTACAACAAATTTTTGAGTATCAGAAACACGACAAATAAAAGAGAAAAGTAAAGCTAAACACGGACTCTCCAACTTTTTCAGTCTTACATTCGGTTTGTGTGGACACTGGATGCAGTCTAGCTGGCCTTCTGTGAACGAGAGACCATAGGGACGGTTAGCTATCGAGTCAACGAACTCCGTACGGTCAGCTCGATTCGGTGATGACTAGCTTTCTTCAATATGGGATCATCAGACCATATATATATATATATATACGTGCTTACGTGCGTATGTCTCAGTGTGTGTCTCTGTATACATTACTTAGCCTAAAAACAATTCTGTATAACTAACCTTTTTGCTATATGAAAAACCCTATTATTATTTTCGAATATGTTTGTCGGAGTCCTAACAGATTTCTTTACGGATCTTTACCCATGAAATTTCGATTCCGTTTCCAATTTCGTGATTTCTTGCAAATTAAAATTCTTCATAATCTATATTGCCAGATGGCCATGAAGACAGGGAAAAATCAATTCCAATGTGTGGTTCTCTGTGTTTCATGTAAGATTAGTTACATTGAGCTCTTTACCAGGAAAATTTAAATGTTCAGCTTTTGAATGATTTTCTTGTCCTGAAGGAATTACTCCCAACTCTGGTTTAACTAGACCGACTAATACCTATATATATATATATATATATTTCAAGAAAAATCATCGATTTAGCTTGGCCTGTTGAATAGGCTGACTGCATCTCTACAGAGGAGTAAGAAAAAGAATATCCTAGTTATGACACTACACTATTTGATCACTAGGCTCCATTTCTGGAACTTTGGAGAATGTGGATTCCACCTGCATTACCATTGCACCTAGTTCCGCCTGAACCTGGAGTGGTAATACGTGTTAGTATGCCATCGATAGCTCAAATGGAACTGTTCAATTATTTACTAAAGTTGAAAACATTCAATTGTGCGCCAAAAAATGGCTGCTGTTATATTGAATAATTCGAGTTTAGTTAAACTTCTTAAAACCATTTTACTGGTAACAGAAAAATGAACTATGGTTCGTTCAAAAACGTTACCTACAAACTATTCATTTATAAATGATATAGAGAAAAAACTTGATAACAAGGTAATGCAAGCAGAAGGAGAGATTTATTGAGAAATTAATCGACACTATATCGTTTCGGTTCTAATGAACCATCATCAGAAAATGGATGGATGATATTAGAGATGTTAAATCAACAATGGATGTTTAAAATATACAAAACCTTGGGAAAATCTATTTATCGGTAAATTGTCGGCCGTTGAATCAGTAAATCAGCGTTTGTTTTAAAAATTGCATCATGAGACTTATTGGGAAAATTATATAGAATTTATAGGTTCCAATTGTTCATCGAGAAAGATTTCGAATCAAAAGGAAAAAGAAAAAGAAAAAGAGACAGAAAAAGAAAAAGAAAGAAAAAGAGAAAAAAAAAGAAAAAGAAAGAAGAAAAGAAGAGAGAAGAAAAAGGAAGAAATAGGAGAAGACAATAAAAGAACGCACGAGGATGGAGAAAGAAGGGGAAAGGAAAAAACAAATTGTATATATATATATATATAATCAGACCTAACCGATAAAATGAAACGCAGTTTCTTCCAAGCAGCAGTCACGTCGATACTGCTGTATGGATGCACTACATGGACTCTAACAAAACGGCTGGAGAAGAAGTTAGACGGCAATTACACAAGAATGCTGCGAGCAATCTTGAACAAGTCCTGGCGGCAACACCCCACAAGACACCAACTGTACGGCCACCTGCCTCCTATCAGGAAAACTATTCACGTTAGACGAACCAGACATGCAGGACACTGCTGGAGAAGCAGGGACGAACTCATAAGTGATGTACTCTTATGGACCCCCACACATGGCCGTACAAAAGCAGGACGACCAGCACGAACATACATTCAGCAACTATGTGAGGATACGGGATGTTGTCCTGGGGACCTGCCTAGGGCGATGAACGATAGGGAGAAGTGGCGAGAGAGGGTCAGGGATATCCGTGCTACCAGCACGACATGATGATGATGATATGAAAAGCACTTGTAATTTAATAACCTATAAGGATTAATATGCCATAAAACACCAACCAACGAAAAGAAAAAACACACACTGACTCTCTCACAATCATTTCTCTCTCTCTCTCTCTCTCTCTCTCTCTCACACACACACACACACATATATATATATATATATAAACAACGATACCAATAGTTTATGAAATTAAATTTTCTTCTCAATTAATTATCATCATCATCTCAAGACGTGCCGCCAGCACAGATATCCTTGACCATCTCTCGCCACTTTTCCCTATCGTTCATCACCTCCGGCAGGTCTTCTGGGTTACATCCTGTGTCCTCACATAGCTGCTGTATGTAAGTTCGGTCTGGTCGTCCTGCTTTTACTTGGCCATATGTGGGGGTCCATAGTAGTACGTCACTTACGAGCTCGTCTTATATAACTTCTAGTTTAACTTTTTACGCTAAAAGCAGATATCATGCATTATTGCCGGAATAGGTTATCAAAAATATGAATGTATAGATGCTTTAAAAATGCAAAACACTACATATTATGCACATTTTCAAGCTATATCTTTTTTCTTTCGCAGTACAAGGTTTGGCAGTGATTAATTTATACTAATAACCATTTTGATTAAATAATGTACCACCCAAATTGATAAAAATCCGGGTATCTATGAAAAATAACTTTTTCATGAAAAAATTCGTTGGAGTGTACTTATTTGTATCTGATACTATATATATATATATATATATATATATATATATATATATATATATGACGTGAATCTGAAGGAACCAAATAACCTCGGAGAGACGACCGGTTTTTAATTAATTCGATCACTCTCCTATACACTTCTTTCTTCCTTTCTTTCTTTCTTTCTTTCTGTCTTTCTTTCTTCAGGAAAGAACCAAATAAACAAAGCGCAGTGATTCACGTGCAGTGGTTCATAAATATTTTTGGAGATGACAGCAACCTTCCAGCACTCTTAGTAAAGGCTGTAAACAAAGATAATGGCTTGCCGTCTTCAGTTTAGAGCCAAGGAAAGAGAATGGAATGAGATAATGTGGCGCTTTTCCTGGGGTTGACCATAGCAAAACCGGCTGGCTGGACTCTCATGACCTCTGCTTGTATAAATAAGTAGTTTACTAGACACGCACTAATAAACTGGATCACAGATTAGTATATACATAGATCGACCACTAAATAAGCCAACACCAAAAGATACTGCAATATATATATATATATATATATATATTTATATATATTGTGTGTACGGGCTCGTAGACAATCGACGTGGGAGGCAGGGCTGATGAAATATTTAAGATCTTTGGTTAGAATTTATTTGGACTAAGTCTTTTTTCCTCGTAAGTACCGTAGCACGGTGTTAGTCTTCAAATTCACTTAACACTAATCTCTCTCCACCCCATATCCTGTTTTTCTTTATCTGTCTGTCCGTCTCTTTCTCGTTCTGTCTGTCCCTTTTTGTGTCCCTCTGTCTGACTATTCATCTGTTTCTTTCCCTTTCTCTCGCTCTCTCTCTCTCTCTCTCTCTATATATATATATATATATATATATGTGTGTGTGTGTGTGCGTGTATGAGTTTTTACATATTGCTATATATATATATATATATATATATGGAAAACGAGCATTAAAATGTTTCGGTTTTAATAAACCTTCATCAGGGCTATATGATGGTGAAAAATGTTGCTTTAACAACCATGTATGCTTCATTAAAATAATGGGAGAACTGAAAATATATATACAAAGAAAGACTCAAATATATATATTGTCAAACACAAACAGACTGTTTCGTTTTATCTGAACTCTTCAGTGTGGCTAGACACGCAGCACGCTCAATGCCGGGATCAAACCCCGTCCAACTTTGCGTTAGACTAACTTTCAGACCTCTCGGGCACCAAGCGGGCCACGTTGACTAACGGAATTTTTAAGGTATTTCAAACCAATAGAAATACTTTGTAGTTATTTTTTTATATTCTCATATTTCCATTGATATCTATATATCTATAAAGGTCATTCAAAATTTCTAAATCTCACGCAGACTTTAGATTCTTCTCAGTCCCAGCAACTTTTTGTAGGCCTTACTAGCACAGAAATTAATTCAGAAATCTGAACTTATTTGTTTTAGACTAAAAAGAAGTGATTACGCGTGGCCCTAACAGGAAACTTACAATATAGTTCTTTTTTCTGAATGAGGTTAAGAATTTTTTGAACGACCCAGTTAGGTATTTATATTAGGTAAATAAATATGTTCTCGCATTTTTCCAACAATTGGAGTTTCTCAGAATTGCGTGGATTTTATTTCAGACAGTAACACATCTATAAGGAAGTACTATAAGCAAGCTGGAAATTCAGGGAATGTCATTTCGCCGAAGTGTAAACAACTTAATTTTTCATAACGTTAAACTTGAAAGATTTCTTGCCAAAGAAAGAGTATTAGTAGGGAATTTTACTGCACTACTTTATTCAAAAGAAATATGCAGCTGAATCCTACAGAATATTTGTTGAGACTTACGATGACCATGCTCAGTCACAAACAACATGCAGGGATTGGTTTAGACGCTTTAAAAATAATTATTTTGATGTTGAAGGTAAAGAACGCCCTGGTGTACCAAAAAATTGGAAGCATTACTTTCTGAAGACCTATGTCAGACGCTAGATGAACTTGCAGAATAATTAGGAGTTGATCACACAGCAATTTCGAAATGTTTGAAAACATTAGAAATGATTCAAAAGCAAGGATATTGGGTGCCACACGAGTTGAAGCCAAAAGATGTCGAATGGCGTCTTGTCACGTGTGAACTGTGGCTTCAATAGCAGCAAAGGAAAGGCTTTTAGCATCGTATTGGCAATGAAAAGTTGATACTCTACGCGTAAAAGATAGTCTATGTATTAACATATCCATGGTTCAAGGCTTCTGCTCTGTAATTCTTGGGTTCAAATGGTTGTAGTTTATTAGGAGCTATTCAAATAGCTGGAAATCGTTACAGACTACAATTAATGCATTTGAGCCGATCATTGAAGAAAAAACGACCGTAATAAGAGTAGAGACACGACAAAGTGATTTTGCAATATGATAACACTAACCCACATGCTGTAAAACGGGAGAAAACCTACTTGAAAACACTTAAATAGGAAGTCCTATCCCATTCGCCGTATTCACCAGATATGGCCCCGTCCGATGATCCCTTTTTCCGACCGATTTCACATGGCCTGGCTGAGTAGTCCTTTCATTCTTATGAAGATACCAAAAAGTGGGGTGATTCATGGTTAGCCTCAAAAGACGTGTCATTTTTCCGACTTTGAATTCAAATGTTGTCAGCGACATATTTCTTACTATTTTTGAAAAAAAAAATCATTACTTTACATGAAAAATCAGCGAGAATTTATTCAGGGTCCTCATATATATATATATATATATATATATATATATATATATATGGGGAGGAAGCAAAAATTTATGGCTGACGTTTACAGTTATCAGCATGGAGACATTATCATGACGTCGGATTTGATACGTCCAACTTACATTAACGACTTTGGTAAAGTAAGAATCCATTTCTTCACTCCAGCAGATATAGCGAAAATATTGAATTTAAGGAGAACACCATTCTAAATTCAAACGCTATGGTATCACTTTATCATCCATTCTAACATTGCAAGGTGCATTAGTCAACATGTCTTAAGGGCTTTAAGACATTTTTGTCATATATTGGAATAAGGAACAAAAAAATTGATCTATCATTCCCTAAGATTTTTCTTTCTTTTTTATTTCTCTTTCTTTCACTTTCTCTCTCTTTCTCCCCCCTTCTCTCTCTACACAGACAGACAGGCATACACACACACACACACACACACACATATGTATATATATATATATATATATATATATATAATTACACTATCGATTTTCTCCTGCTTTCCATTATCTTTCAGTGATTCTGCATTCCATTAACCTTTTGAAATTATCCTGTCTCTTATTCCTCAGATTTAAATCTTTCGGACAAATATTCTATCAAAAAGAGCTGAATGGTTCAATTTGAGCCACTTTTATCTCAAAAGTGATCTGGAAGGCTCCCTTCACCATACATCAAAGTTCAAAGTTCATGGGTGTATACAACTTAATGACGACTTCAGTCGCCTTTATGCAGTAACCATTTCAAGTCCAGCTGTTCTATAGTGGCTATAAAACGACTATCGTAAACCATAACTAATGTAAAGAAATAAAAGAGAATGATAATGTTAGATCATGAAGGCTTAGGTTATATATATATATATATATATATATCACATTTTATATCTTTTTCTGAACAAGTTAAAATGACTATCAATGTAATCGACAAAATTATTTTAAAGTAAAGTATTTTGGAAGTTTAAAAAGTATTTGAACACTGAGGATGTAGTCTTTTAGGCCACTACTTGAAAAGTAGCTACGCGTAACATCCTTTTGTCTGATGATTGTAGAAATATGAAAATCAGAGTTACAAGGGAGTAGCGACGAATGGGAGTTATATATATATATATATATATATATATATATATATATATATATAATTCTCTTGAGAAAATCCTTTTTCCTGCTCTTCAATCCCCAAGATATAGTTAAGTTATAGAGTTGACTGGACTCTCTAGCTTTTTGTAAATCAACCAGATGGAAAATGCTAAACAATATTGTTTGGAAGGATCTTGGGCATAATTTTTGTCAAAGACTGAAAAATGTGTGGCTAGTCCTACACAATACTTCACCAATATAAACAAATCACCTGTCAAAGTAATCCAACGGTTTACGTTTGTAAGTGAACTGAGTTGGACAAGAGAGTACGCTCTCTCTATATATGGAATTAAAAAATGGAGTGTAATCCAGCAATATATAAGAAAAAATTGAAAACAAGGTAATCCAAGTAAAAGGAGTGATTTACTGAGAATCAAAGCCGACACTATAGCATTTCGGTTCTAATCTATCTATCTATATATATATAAGGAAAAATTGATAACAAGGTAACCCAAGAAGAAGGAGAGATTTATTGAGAAGCAAAGTCGACACTACAGTGCTCCAGTTCTAATGAACCATCATCAGGACTATGAAGGATGATTTTAATGATGTTAAATCAAAGATGGATATGTAAAAAGTGTAAAATATAAAGACTCAGGGAAAATTTGTATAACAAGAAAAAGTTGGCCATTTATGACAAGAAAAAGTTGGCTGTTCGATTAATGAATCACTAATTAAACGGCCAACTTTCTCTTGTTTTACAAATTTTCCCTAGTTTTTCCATGTTATAAGTGAATAAATTGAATAGCAAAATTTGGCCCTCAGCAAATCGTAAGAAAATGCATCCATACCCATTTCTTCTGGGAGAAATCTCCGTAATATCGTGGCTGATCATATTTACCAACCCCTCTGCTCGGGCAGGACATGACACAAGGTCAATTTTTTAATATCGTGGCTGATGTATAAAACTGTAACATAGTAATAAGCGAGATCGGTCTTCAGTCACTCGATAACGTTCATTTTTGGAGAAATACACTTGGGAAAGGTCATAACTCCTTTATTACACATCTGTGGTTAATTAGAACAACTGCTGTTCGAAGAGGACGACTTTAGCTTTTAATAACCTAAGAATGTTGATATGGCATTACAAAAAACACGAACCGAATAATCAAATTAAATCAAATGAAATGTATGATGTGTTGCAATGTCTAAGAAGAGATTAGATTTGTTTATAAGAACAAAGGACGAACTGAAACTGTCAATGATGTCATGTTTAGATCTATGATAGAAAGGTTTTGGCTCACAACCACTGAAAATAATCCATGAATTTTGTTTGAGCAGGATGAAACCATTGCTCTTGCTACCTTGACAACTATATAAGTGACCAATATTTTTAGTTGTTGAATAATTTCAAGAATTTTAATATTCAAGTAGCCTGAAAGGCTACCTTATTTGTCTGCCTCAGATATTTTTTTAGATTTAAATAAATGAGTTTAAAGGTTTATTTATATAAATAAGTTTAAGACGTTACAATAGCTCAATAGTATTGTTCATGCAGAGGTAAGAGTAATGACTACAGACATTCAAATTATGGTCCAAAATTTTATACGAGAAAATTAAAGCCATCAATAAGATATTTTTTTTTATTACAAATTGCAAAAAAATGTTTTCGTTGAGTATATTATATAACTAAAATAATAAGCTATTCTTTTTTTTATTTTTAAACATTATTCATATTTTTCATGTTTCATCCTTATATATATATATATATATATACATATATATATATATATATATATACAGCGAACAATGTAACCATGACGACAATGGTACAGTATATATATATATATATATATATATATATATATATATATATATATATATATATATATATATATTGCAGCGCGTATATCACGTGATTGAAGCATTTTACGGTATAGAAGGTATCCGCTGTACTTGGTATTATTGTGGTATTTGGTGCGTTAACATTCTGAATTGCTTAACTCCGTACTTGATTTGAAAGCTGCATATATGAACATGCAACTTGGTCTAACTCGGCAACATTTACTTTACAAATTCGAGATGGGCTATTACGCGATAGAAGCCACAAAAACATTTTGTGATGCGAAAGCTGAAGATGCAGTTGATAACGGTACAGTAAACAGATGGATCTAGAAATTTCACTAGGGTTGCAGAATCCCGACGATCAGGCAAAGATAGGTACGCCTGAAACGCAGGATTTCAAGATCACGCTCTAACCCAAAGAGAAAAATCGGTTGAACAGCACCCGAGAGGTATCAGGTGGGATCGGTGACTCACAGTCGAGCGTGGTTCGTCATCTTTAGGATCTCGACAAAAGCATCCGGAGGGGCCAAATTGTCCATCCTATTAGCATAATATTGCAAAACGGGTATGACTCGTACTGAAATGTTTTCCTGGAGCAATTGGCGAACACTTAACCAACAATGCCAATTGGCCGGTCAATAAGTATGTTTTAAGAAAGAGCGAGAAAGAGAGTGGAGAGAAAGAAGTATAGAAAGAAAAGGAGAAAATGAGAGAGAGGGTAGAACTATATCTTACACTGCCATATACATCGAACACCCACTTTGAGCTAGAGACACCATGTCAATGTGTTTTTAATTGTTATCTTTCAGGGCATGCAATCTTTTTTTGAGTTTTTGTTTCAGTTATAATTAATTATCATATAAATAAGTTGCATGTATTTTGAGACAGTTTTGAATGGTTTTGTCTTAAAATAAATACTAACGCTAAATACTTTTCCTTTCTCATCCAAGGCATTGCGATCGAGGAATAATAGTTGTTATGGTATACTATTTTCAAATCTGAAACAAAAAAGAAAACAACATTAGTTGAATTATTAGCAGTCACATGGATCCCATGTATATTAAGACAATATATATATATATATATATATATATATATATATACATATATATATATATATATCAGAGCGAGTTTTTGCTGCGTAGCGACAACATTCTCTAGTGTGATATCTTTTTAAGCGAGTTTAAACTTCACTCGCGCTATTGTGTTCACTTTCGGACTAATACAAAAGGGAAAATTATGAACCCCTTATCCCCTGCTACTGTTCTGTTACTAGGATAGATTAGGCAATAAATAATTCACTAAGGTTGATATGCCATTAAAAAAGAAATCAAAGTAGATCGATAGAGAGAGAAAGTTATATATATATATATATATATAGAGAGAGAGAGAGTTTCATATATACACACACACACACACACACACACACACACACACACACACACATATATATATATATATATGTATATATATATATCTTGAGACCTTTAGTAATATACAAATACTATTTCTAGATTGAATTTTTTTTTCTTTTCTTAAGTTTGCATAAAATCGTTATCTTTTTTACTTAATACCACTTCTGTTTGAATTGTGAACGTAAGGGAGACATATTTAGTGTTCAAGAATGAATTGACTTAAAACTGAAATCCTGCGTTTTCATTTTTCAGTTTAGCACCATTTTCATGACGATCATTCTTATATACAGAAGCATTTGTATATATCTAATCGTTTACATTTACAGATATATACCGTCCTTCTCAATTACAAACAGATTTAGGAGCGCACGTTCGTTTAATGCGAGTACGATTACTGGCGTACATCTACATCCTTTCATAACAACTGTTCCGCTAGATTCACACAGCGTCCTGTTTTTTTTTCTCTTCTTTTTTTTTCTATTCCAATGTTTATCAGGATTCTACAATGGAGGGAAATTAGCTGGTAACCGTCGCTACTGTTGACAAGCGATTTCAAGCCACATCTTGTCTTTGCCAGTTCTTATCTTCTAGAATACACCGAGAATCAAGAAGGGTTTAGCGAATTGAAATAAGTTCTCTTGTTACGACAAGGAATAACTGGAAAGATATATTTTGATAATAGACATAAATTCGAGCTTTCTTTTCCTGCAAAGAAAGAAAGAAAGAAAGAAAGAAAGTGAGATAGAAAGAAAGATAGTAAGAAAGAAAGAAGTCTTACGTTGCAATATAAAATTCAAACATCTAGCTGAAAACCCGCACTTTAGAAGACATTTTAAACTAGATTTGCTTAAGATTTGTTTAATTGTATATCAATGTTTGAGGGTTATTCAATGCCAAAGCCTTCTTGAAGAGTAGTTCTGTTGCTTCTTAAACCATAGCAAGAGGAATTAGGATGTTCATAATTTTTCCAAGGGTATTAGCCCGAAAGTGAATGTAATAGTACGAGTGGCATTTTAACTCAGTTACAACAATGTCATATTTCAGTTCGTTTATATCTACTCCACGAGGACTCTACTTTAAGCTTGTAACTCTATACTGTACATTTCTCTGGAATCACAAACTAACAAACATTGTCCGTAAACCTTGCTCGAACAACACTTATTAGTACACTATTTTATATATAAAATGTCATGGGCTATTTTGTGAGTGCGAAATTGTTCCGTGTGACCGCTCTCTCTTTCCTTGTGTCTTTTCCTTTTCTTTGAATCCGTCCTTATGTATATATCCCCAAAAATTATTAATTACGTAATCACTCCTCCTAAAGTGACATGTAACTTCCAAGTCACAAATATCAGCTGATTTTGTGCAATTGTTTACCTTAGAATATTTTTCATTCTAAGTCACAAATATCAGCTGAATCTAAATAATTGTTTATCTTTTGATATTTTCCATTCCAAATATCTCTCCAACGTTACAAATTCGACAACAAATGTTTATTACTGCATGTTCTACATTCTTAGATATTAACTTCTAAAGTAACGCTTATTCTCGTTTTGGACCCAACATTATAAGTGAAATTTTGCAACTCGATTTGAAATTAAAATTTCATCTTAAAGAAAAGAATTAACGACAAAAATAACCAATTGAAACCCTTAATTATTTTACACGTAAATCATGGGCTGTTTTATGATATTAAACAAAATCTAGAAAACAAAAATGAGAAGGAAAAAAAACCACTGTATGGATATTTCAAGAGACAAACTAAGAAAAAGGAACTTGAGATGACCTTAACATGTCTAAGATAATAAAACCAGAAGAAATAAATTGAATCTTTTGTAGTTGTAATAACAAATAAATAATGCCTCAAGAACTTATCTTGGAATCTATTCAAGAAAATCAAACATAAAATTCTCTAAGGTTTCAAGATAAAAGCCAATCGCAAAATCCAAACCAGAAGTCCATAAAAATAAATGAACGTGCCAACAAGTAGACATTCGCCTTTCCAGCAGATCACTTAACTGAACTAAAGATAGCAAATGCCAATTCTCGTTTTGGATCTAACATTATAAATGAAATTTTGTGACCCGGTTTGAAATTAAAATTTCATCTAAAAGAAAATAATTAACGACAAAAAAAACTAATTAAAACCCTTACATGTAAATCGCGAACTGTTTCTGGGAAAGAATGAATGTTGAAAAGGAACTTGAGAAATGAATTATCTAACACATTCAAAAAATAATAAAGACCAAGAAGAAAAATGAAGCCAAGATGTGGATAAAATAAAAAAAGGACGAGATAACCCCAAAAACCTGAATAATTGAACGTTGGGGTGGCCTTATGGTGTAATGTTTAAAGCGACGAACTGCGGAATCGTAGATAGCGAGTTCGAACACCAGTCGCGTTATTTCGGACAAATACCTTTCGAAAAGGTATGATCCCCCTTATTCTCCCAGCTATGGTTTAAATAGTACCACTACTTTTCTTCCATAAGGATGCTTTTGGCATTAAATAACCTAAAAAAGTTGATATGCAACCAAAAATCAACAACAACAAAGAAACTAATAGAACCTCTAGCAATGTTATTAAAGCAACAATTAAAGATACAGGAACCCGACGAGTGTACCAAAAATAGCAAAAAGAGGCTAATTATAGCAGATGTTGGGAAAAAATAATTAAAGAACTAACAGGAAATGATTATAAACAAAATCTAGAAAACAAAAACGAGAAGAAAAAAACACTGTATGGATACATCAAAGGAAAACCTAAAAAACTTGAACTTGAGATGACCGGAACGTGGATTATAAAACCTTCAGAAAAAAACTGAATTTCTTTCAGTTGTAATAAAAAAAAATGTCTCAAGATCTTATTTCAAAGCAAAATTGCTCATACACTGAAGAATAGCGAGTGAATATCAAGTAGTGACAGAAATAAAACTATAAATACCATAAGTGAATGCAGGAAACTCTATGAAAGGGAATATATGAGTAAACATGACTGGGTTGGAAGGGCGATTCACTGCGATTTGTGGACGAGTCTAAAACTTTGGTCATGCAGAGAAATGGTTTATGCAAGAAACAGAAAGAGACTCTATCCATGAAAATGTGACGCGTAAAATTCTCTGGACTACAAGGGTGTCATCAAATCCTGGCCAGAAGACACACATTTATTAACAAAAAAAATATCTTGTTATTTTGTCGCTCAAGCGGTCCATACAGTGATCAATAAAAACAAGCAAAAACATAAACAAATACTTAGATCTTGCTCGAGAACTAAACGAACTATGGAATATGATGGTGACAGTTGAACCAATTGTATTTGGAGTCTTTGGAACAGTCCCTAAAAGCCTGGAAGAGAGTTTGTGAAAACCAAAGATAGTAGGAAGAATCGAGATCATCTAGACCTCTGCACAGTTAAAACCAACAAGGATACTTAGTTCTAGTGAATTGAGGTAACTTGCTGTCACTCAGATAGAAGGAAAAACAATCAGTTTAAATTGTTTGGAAAAACTTGCAAGAGATGACAATAATTAAATTGACTACTCATTTAACCGAACATTGGCATGATGGTTAGAGTGTTCGCCAACAGCCTGGGAGACCTGGGTTCAATCCCAGGTCGAATCATACCAAAGACTCAAAAAATGGTACTTCATACCTCCTTGCTTAACACTCAGAATTATAAGGTACGGATCAAGGGTAAAGTGAAGTAATCCAAGGAAAGGAGTAGCACCCTCCCATACACCTCGGTGTTGTAGCTATTGAAAAGGGGTCTTTCTGGTTGTCCTCGAATACAGTCGCCAACTTATTCATTTAAACGTTTAGGCCCACTCAAATGTTTTCAATAATTCAGTCGTATAAATTATAAATTAATCAAAGCACCATATATTCTTGTTCATTTGTATAGAGAGTACCAGGCCAGAGAACTTTTAACGTAACAGTGCCAAAACTCACAAAAGTGATTCGTGTATCGTTTTTAATGATATAGAATTGCTGAGGTTATAATATTATGTGGGAAAATACAGAAATTCTCATTTTTCTGTAATTCAATGGTTACTCTGATACAATTTCTTATACGATGAGATAGTTTAGTCATTATAAAAAGCTGCTGCAAACGTCATTGAAAGAAAAATCATTGTATCAATGAACAACCATGCCACCCAAAATGTTAAAGGCCCGAGTTATCCTTTCATTTGGAATGACTACCTATTTTATTATCATTGCTTATAGGTTATTTTTTGAATAGAAAAGTGTAATAAATTCATAAGCGTGATTTGACTACAAATAGTCATGGTTGAATGAGATTATGTAATTGATGATTATCTAGCTTTAACAATGATATTATATTAAATAGAAAAACGCTCAGCTAGATTCAGTGGTCAGCGAACCTATATAAATCATAAGGTAAATTAGAGGAAATAAGATTCCTTTCGGTTATACTGTCCTTAATTACTGTTGGAGGTCAGTTAAACTTAGCTTCATTACTTATAAAGAAACCTCAATCTAATGTTCAGTTCCTCAACAAAAATGCCTGGAATACAGAAAGACTCTCAGTTAAAACCACAGAAATTCGAAGTATATTTTGACAGTATAACCTCGAGGTTAAAAAAAAACGGGGGAAAATAAGACAACTGCCCCCGGAGAACGAAATTCTCTAAAACATATGAAATTAGACTTATGATATGCGTTTTTTACATATAATTTACACACCAGTCATTCTATGATTAATGAAGTTCCCATTCACAAAAACACATCACACAAATTTTCCGCGACGTATCGTCAGCGACGTTCCTGGCTTCATCAGTAAATTCGGATCTTTCAACATTAGCATATTTACCAACCCCTCCGCTCGGGCAAGATATGACATTCTCAATTTTTAAGCGGAGTTTAACAGGTTTGAATTCAGAGTTTTCCTTCGAGACTAGTTGCCTCACCAAGGCTGAAGAACCTAGTCTGTCCTACTATTTACCCATAGCTGGAGGGAAAATTATTGGATTCATACCTTTCCCAAGGGTCTTAGTACTATGTGAAATGCAGTCAGTCTCGTCCAGGATTTGAACTCGCGTCAATTTCCTACGACGATAACCATTACACAACGGGCACGGATCTTTCAACATTAGTGTTCTATCATAGTTACCCTGCTGGGGTTGATCCTTTCCCTACTGGGTATAATAGAACCTACAGTCTATGGGTTCATCCCTTTTATCCCAAGCCATCATAAGGACGTAGCTATGGTCCCTAAACAAATACTGTAACATACCAAGTCAAAAAGAAAATAAGAACTGAATATGCAGAGAAAGATCGACTTTGTGTTTAATACTTTGATATGAAAACGCCTTCAAAATCCCTCAAGAAGCTTGCAAAAAAAAATAAAAGAAACTGGAAATTTAAAGAAAATTTGAAACCTTGTTAGTCTAGATGGTTATCCATCTGGAATATTGATGAGAATTGAGGACATATCTAGTCATTTAATCGGAGGGCACATGCAATATAACATATCGCAGGATATGGACTCAGTGATTGAAGTTCAAATCCTGGACGAGGCTGCTTGTATTTCACGTCGAATTAATACCCTCGGAAAGGCATAAATCCGATTATTATCCCACTAGTTATGTGGAAATAGAAGGGCAGACAAGGATCTTTTGTTGCAAAATAAATTTGCAAAATATATTATTGACACATAGAATTAGTCATATTCATTAAAATATCACTTGTTGAGAGTAGGCGGACCGTAACCTCAAAGGTTGTTTTAATCCATGGTTCTGATTGGACGAAGAGCACATGATCAACCAACACTGGGGAAAGAGTTTGAAATCTATTCAGTTGATTCCAAGATGTCGTCTTGCACAATTAAATGAGAATGGTTGCGCATATTATTCCCATCTATGGAACTGACTCCCCAATTTTTTTTTTCAATTTGTGTAATTAAAGAGAAAAATAAAGTAAGATGTGTTCACAGAAGTAGCTTGTTTTTTTTTTGTTTTTTGTTTTTTGTTTTTTTTTGTTAAGTTTTGTTCCCCCCGATCCTGGATATATCTCGAGGTCCTCAGAGAAAGAAAAAACGCTGAGCAAAAATACAGCGTGGATGTCTTTACGATCACGGTCAACCTCCGAAGAAGATAGCAGTAGGCTCTTCATCACTTTAACATTGGTATGGCAACAGTTCAAGAAAAAGACAAACTCTGAATTCCAGTCAGTTGTACTCCGGTTTAAATTCGACATCCTGTTCGTGTCAGAGGTTCAATTAGGTTTCTTTGTTTAATGGCATATCAACCTTCGCAGGTTATTTAATGCCAAAGCCATTGTTGTAGAAAAACAGCAGTGATACTATTTAGCCCTTAGCTGGGAAGGAGAAGAGAGTTCATGCCTTCCCGATGATATTAGTTTGAAAGTGAACGTAATAGCACGACTGGAGTTCGAAATCACTTACCTCTAGGCTGCAGTTCAGTACTTTTGCCATTCGCCACAGGAACTATACTTTTCGTGATGGAGGGACTTGGTAAATACTTATTCGCTTAAAAAAGTTTCCAGTTACTTTGGTGTGAAAAATTAGATAACATTGTATAAAATAACGTTAAACACAAATAACATTGTTTATTTGGTTGTCTTAAGTAGTAATAAGTCTAAAGTTTTTCTAAATCCTGAAAGAATACCAAACTGATCCTATAACTGGACCTCAGGAAATCACAAACCTCTGGGTCTAGTATAGCCAAAATATACCATTCATACAAAGCATCTTTGCTTGGTTTGGTTTGGTTTCTTTTTTTAAATGCATATCAATCTTCGTGGGTTATTTAATGCGATTGCATTACGAAAGTCATTAGTATGTCAAAAGCGATTTTCGTACAATGTTTCACACATCATTGGTGTTCAATATAAATAAATTTGATAACATCTGATATAAAGAACTAATAGGCAAATGAATGATAATATTGTGTTAATGAATCGCTAATATTTTCTTTTTTGAATTTCTATCCATTTTTTTTACTCAAATATGCATGGGTCTCACCTGAGAAATTTCCGTGTCGTTATCGACAGATCCTTCAACAGGTGGAACCCAATGGTCATGCGGCAAATATAAGGTACCTAGACAAGACTACAGTCTCAATATTTATAATAAATACCAAAAAATGCATATGAGACTGGCTTAACTCAGACTGCAGTTAAAACTTGGGGGGAAACTCGCATAGAAGAAGAAGAAGAAGAAGAAGAAGAAGAAGAAGAAGAAGAAGAAGAAGAAGAAGAAGAAGAAGAAGAAGAAGAAGAAGACATTCCGTTGATTGTGAGGAAAAAAAAAGAAAAGGAACACATCAGAGAGAAAAAGAAAACAATTATGTTTAGAAAGAAAGAAAGAAAGAAAGAAAGAAAGAAAGAAAGAAAGAAAGAAAGATTAGGGAGAGGATTTCATAATGCTAGACACCAGGTACTAATGTTTTCTTTCAGTGGAACAGAATGAAAGTAAATAAAGAAAGAAGAAAATGAAAGGGATAGAAATAGAACGTAGAGAGAGAAATAAATGAAAAAGACACATATATATATATATATATATATATATATATATATAGAGAGAGAGAGAGAGAGGGGGGAGAGAGAGAGAAAGAAAGAGAAAGAGGGGATTAAGGAGAAACATAAAAGTAAAAAAAAAAGATCGCTTTTGTTAGTTCTACTAAATTGAGTAATAAATTAAGAGATAAAAGCTGTTGTTCTCTTATATAAATTTTATTCCAGTATCATTATATTGTTTACAAGAATGGTAACTTTATAAATTATCAAATTTTACCCAGCACAGCAAATAATAAAATAAGTGATTCTAATAACTTCAAAGAACCAAATAAAGAGAGTCAAAAAGCTAAAGTGCGGGAGATCTGTGGAAGGATTGAGGCCACCCAGATATCAGCATTACGAAGATTGGCTGGAATAAGAAAAAAAAAAATCTTAGAGAATTGAGAATCTTTTTTATCACTGAGTCTCCAGTGAAGGCCACCCACTAGTTCTTGAGAAAACTCAGGAATAGTTCAATAATAATAATAATAATAACCACATTTAGGAAATGCTCGGATGGATACACGCTTAATAAATGGCAAGAAAAGATTAACCATCTAATGAAGATGGACAACATTAGACTGTTTGCCAAAAAAAAAAAAAAAAAAAAAAAAAACAACAACTGGAAACCCTTGTACAGGCAGTGAGAATATACAATCAAGATATGGATATGGAATTTGGTATGGAAAAATGACCCATGCTAATAATGAGAAGCGGGAAACGACACATGACAAAAGGAATAGAACTGTTATATCAAGCAAAAATTTGAACACTTGGAGAGAAGGAAAGTTGCAAGTATTTGGGAATATTAGAAGCGGACACGATCAAACAAGGGTAGATAAAAGAAAAGAATCAGATTAGAATATCTCAAGAGAAGGAGAAAACCATTTGAAACCAAACTATATCACAGAAATCTCATCAAATGAATAAAAACCCGGGTTGTCCCTTTTGTAAGATACTCGAGACCATTCTTGAACTGAATGACAGTATAACTTCAACAAATGACAATATAGAAGGCCTTACTTCCAATAGATAATATAGAACGGTTTTATGTGTCAAGAAAAGACGGAGGAAGAGCACTCAACAACATTGAAGACAGAGTCGATACGTTGATACGACGACTCGAAGACTACATAAAAAAGAGCAAAGAAAGATTGATTACAATGGCCTGAAACAACACAAAAAAACTCAAGGATAAACCGAACAGCAATAACTAGAAAGCAAAAATGGGAAGAGAAAGCACTGTATGGATATTTCAAGCGACAAACAAATGACATTTCTCATGAGATGACTTGGACATGGTTAAGAAAAGGAAATCTTTCGAGAAAAACTGAATCTCTTCTTATAGCCACTCTAGGCAATGCCAAAAGGAACAAATATGTTAAAGCAAAAATATATTAGACGCAACAAAATAGTAAATGTAGGTTATTTGGTGATAGAGCCGAAATGATCAATCATATAATAAACGAATTCAGCAAGTTAGCGCAAAAATTGTAAAACACTAGATACGAATAAGTGTGAAAAGGTAAACTACAGGGAATTGTGCCAGAAATTCAAATTTGACTATTCTAGCAAGTAGCATATGCACAACCCAGAATCCGTCCTGATCAATGAGACGTACAAACTTCTTTAGGATTTTGAGATAAAAAACGATCACATAATCCTAGCCAGACGATCAAACCTTGTGATAATCAGTAAGAAGTAAGAAAACCTGCCGAATAGTGGGCTCTGCCGAGTAAAATAAAAAGAAATCGAAAAGAGGGATAAATGCTTAGATTTTGCAATAGAACTAAAAAAATCTATTGAGCACAGTGACGGTTATATGAATTGTAAATGGCGCACTTGGAATCATCCCCAAATGATTGGCAAAGACAGAGGAAGACTTGGAAATGAGAGGACAAAGGGAGACCATCCAAACTACAACTTTATTAAGATCAGCCAGAATCCAAACTACAACTTTATTAAGATCAGACTTGAATTTACTTACTGTCACTCAAACTCAAATTAAAAGCTAACAGCCTACGCTGGTGTAAAAAAAAAGCAACTTTCAAATACGTAAAATAATAATAATAATAATAGATTGATGGGACGGTGGTAACAATTATAATTGGGGCACTTTGATCAGTCCCCAAAGATTAAGTAAGGAGACTGGAAAAGCTTGGAATCATAGGACGTGCTGAGACCATTCAAATTACAGCATGACAAAGATCTCTCAGAATACTGAAAAGTGTCCTGGAGATTTGAAGAGAGTCGTTGTCACTCAAACTTCAGTGAAAGACTCTCAGCTAACAATGGCATGAAAAACTCGCAAGGAGTAATAATAAGAAATCGATTATACGTAATAGATTATCAAGTGGAGGTTATGTGGGGATAAAGACGAAACCATTAATTACATAAGAAACGAATGTTGCTAACTAGCGCAAGGAGGGTAAAAGACTAGATACGACAGAGTGGGAAATGTTATTCTCAGGGAATTGTGACCATATTACCAAATGGTACTTGCACAAACCAGAATCTGCCCTGAAGAATGAGACATTAAATTCTTTGACATTTTGAGATCTTAGTAGCTTACCTAATCCTAGCGAAAAGACCAGACCTTGCGATAATTACCACCTCAAAAAAAATAGTTTTATAGTAGACTTTGCTGTTTCAGTGGACCACAGAGTAAAATCCAATGAAACCGAAAAGAGAGACAAGTATTTGAACTTTGATAAACAAATAGGAAGCTGTGGAACATAAAGGTGACGATGATAGCAACTGTAATTGGCCAGCTTAGAACGGTCCTTTAAGGCTTGTAAAGAGGGCTGGATGAGTTGGGAATCGGTTGATGAATCGAAACCATCGATACTCCAGCATTGTTGAGATCGGCCAGAATACTGAGAAGAGTCTTGGAGATCTGAGACTTAATATCGCTCAGAGTCCAGTGAAAGGCTATCACCTACTGCTTGCGTAAAATCTAGCTAGGAGTAATGCAATAATAACAATTAAAAAACCTTTGTTTCAGAATCTTCAAAGAAGAAAAAATTATGAATAGCAAAATATGATTACAAGTTAAAAAGCCAAAGCGTTGACCAATTAACTCCGAGAACAGTGTGTTACCAATACAGATGGAGTAACTTAATTCGAGGGAAGCATTTCAAATTCCGACCGAGAATCATGAGATAAATCCTATTCACCTTCTGCATTTTGGTCAGAAATATACTGAAAATGTCTTGTAAGTAAATATCTTGCATATGAGCATGATGAAAGAAGACACACTTCCCAAACTACCTTCCCTGTTCAAACAGCAAAATCTATTACCATCAGTATTTGTTTTGGCAGGGACCATCCTGTAGTAATTCTTTTGTCTTTTCTAGGGTACACGGAAACAGAATGAGTAAGCAAGAAGAAGAAGAAGAAGAAGAAGAAGAATGTTAATAAAGTCGTATGACATGCAAAACAAAAAATAACAAGTCAGTGGTATTTGATAATTTTTATTCAGAACAAATTTAAAAGTACAAATAATAATGCATTGAAATCTATAAATTCATCTATGGAATATTTGTCTCACCATTAAAAAATAATCCCAAAAGGATTAAGAATTTATCAGGATATCGTATATAAACGTGGAATTTATCAGGATATCGTATATACCCGCGTATAGGTCGATTATTGGAGACGTAACTTTTTAGGCAAAATATAATTTTAGAAAAAATATAAGTTTAAAATTTTAGTGGAAATATCAAGTTAAAATTCAAACATAATTGGGAGTTTCAATTGCAGCCATTGGCTTCACAAAAGGATTCTGTAAATTAATGATTTTATTACAATAAACTAAGAGTCGACCAATACAGGACATCAATTTTTATACGGTATTTCGTCAAGATAAGCTAAATTACGAAATTTACTTTTTGCTTTATTCATACAATTAAAAAACAGAAAATGGACTAAATTTCTGAAAATTGCTATTCTCAACAATTTGCTAAATTCAAGATTCAATCTGTTGTGAATTATTTGACTTTTTTGAATCAACAGAAAAATCAAAAGGCCTTCAAAGTTGATTTGATTTTGATTCCTTTATTGGTTATTATTTTTTAGGACGAGAAAATGATTCTGCTACAATATACTTACCGAATTCTTACCAGGCAATTACAAATTATTTCATGTGGTGAATCAAATACACACTTCTTACATCCTAGATATATTGCTGACAAGTTGCAAATTCATCAGTTTTCTAGCTGAAAATATACAGGTATTAATTGATGAGTTTTCGTTGATTATTGGCATAATTATTAAAATGCTCACCAATGGTCAAAGACACCAGGGTTCAATCCCAGGTCGAGTCATTCCGTTGACTCAAAATCTTTTACTTGATGCCTCCTTGCTTAAAACTAAGAATTATTACGTATGAATCAAGGGTAAATAGAGTAATTGATGGAAAGGTGTAGAGTCCCTCCTCTACACTTCGGTGTAGTAGGTATATATGTATATCTCTGTGTGTGTGTGTGTGTGTGTGTTTTCATACGAAATATCGTATTGGAATTTGGGCGTTTGCTTTCTTCTTCTAGAAACATTTATTATTTATTGTTTCACTCTGTATATCACCAATAAAAAAGGAGTATGCCCTTTACAAATTCTTTTAAAAATTTAATGTTCTTAAAAAGTATAGGAAAGATTTTATTCAATAGTAAAATTTTACAGAAAGATTTTAGTTTTTTCCTATACAATCAAAATATCAATTAGTATGATCTATTAATAAATTGTACGGAATGGAACATCTCAAAACACCAAAATAAAAATGCATTAGTATTTATTTTAAATTCATATTTATCATAAAAATGGATAAGTAAAGTAGACGACCTTAGTCGAGGGTGATCCGATGGCTTCTTTTCCGACGAGTAGGGGAGGGCGTTACTCCATTCCCTGGATTGCTTCACTTTACCTTTGATCCATACCTTATACTAATGAGTGTTAAGCAAGGTGGTATCGAGTACTATTTTTGAGTCTTTGGTGTGACACGTCTGGGGATTGAACCCCGGTTTCCGTTCCTCTAATCATGTGTTAAATAATACAATTATAGTTTTTCTACAAGGATGGCATTGGGATTAAGTAACCAACAATGGTTGATATGGCATTATACAAAGAAACCAACCTAAACTCAATCAAGGATTATGAACTCATTTAAGTTTCAGTGTGTTTTCATTAGAGATTATCAAAAGCAAAATATTTTCACGGGTCCACAGGAACTTTTTGGCAAAATCTTAATTTGATTTATCATAATTTGGGTTTTACGGCATGTAAATTTAATAAATTAGCAGAAGAAAGTTGATTGATTTGATTTTATTGTTTAAATACATAAAATGTCGTGGGTTATTTTATACTAAATCCATTCTGATAGGAAAAACAGTGGAAGAACTCTTTAACCAATGGTTAGATAATGGGTTTCATACCTTTCTCAATGATAGTGGGGTGTCCTCGTGGTGTAATGGTTAAAGCGATGGACTGCGGAATCGTAGTACGCGAGTTCGTTCTCCAGTCGTGCTATTACGTTAACTTTCGGGCAAATACCCTTGGGAAAGGTATGAACCCCCTTATCCTCCCAGCTTTTTGGGTTAAATAGTACCACTACTTTTCTTCTAGGAGAATGGCTTTGGTATTGAATAACCTTAAAAGAGTTGATATGCCATTAAACAAAGAAACCGAAACCGAAACCAATGATAGTTGTTCGAATCTGAACGTAACAGCATGACGGAAGTTCGAACCCACTTATTTCAACGTCACAGTCCAGCAAGTTAACCACTACTTTACAGGAACTTCCCCTGATGAATATAGAGACACCCAGAAAAAATAATAAAGAAATATCACAATAACGAAATATTTCTCTTGAAATATACTCGGTAACTATGAAGCAGAAATTCTAAGAGCAACCTGAGTCAATGAAATGTTTTTACACGTATTCTCGAGACACGCGTGCCATATGTTACCAACCCCTGACCAAAATTGTTTATATTTTAAACAGGTTCATATTTCGTAAGATATGATGACCAATAAAAAGTCTCAACCATAAATTTCCTGGATCTAATCTATGTTGAATTCATTGGTTAGTTGGTTGGTTGGTTTTGTTTTACAGTTTATCAACCCTTTTCGGGTCATTTAACACTGAATAAAATTCCAATCAATTCAGTTTAGTATAAGTATCGTTTTCGTTTACACACAGTTAAATGTCAAAACTGTTCTATTTCGAACAATTCAGTTTAGCATAAGTACACAGTTTAGTTCTATTTGAACCATAGACATGACCCTGTCAGTGTTACCACACCGGGCCATAGTGGACCTGGGAGCGATAGCAATGAATGGGTACTCCGTATTCCCCAAAGCTGCAGCATTACAGTAACCTCACCATCAGATTGTTTAATGTCATATCAGGACACTCGTTGGGTGGGGTCTTAACCCTTTGCAGGGATGCATTCGGGGTATTCTATAGTCTCAACTGACTGGGCAATGAATTCATTGGCTATTTATCTTTACGACTCTATAAAGAGTGTTTGAATGGAAATTTACTAAGCGTTTGGCTTAGATGTGGTACAAGGCCATATGAAAGCGGCACCCAATGAGACTCGAACTCACTCGTGTAGGTTTGCTAGTCGAGCTTGCTAACCATTACACCACCAGAGGCGCATATAAACAATGTTTGAATGGCTTTACCAAATATCTAAAACTTGAGTTCGATATTGAAAGCTTTCAATCAAATCAGGTAAATATTCGCTTCTTGTACATGGTTAACTGTTCAGGTCCTGTGAAAGAAAAAGTATCGTTGAGAATATATCAATAAGTAAGCAAACTTGGCGAACTTTGTCGAGAGTGACCCGAAGGATCCCTTTTCAATTGCTACAATACCAAGGATTACTTCATTTTACCCTTAATCCTTACCTTATAATGCCGAGTGTTAAGCAAGGTGGCATCAAGTACCATTTTTCGAGTCTTTGGTATGACTCGACCTGAGACTGAACCCCGGTCTCCTGGACCACTGGCGGACCATATAACAAAAAAGATAAAGTTATTAGTCCGAATATTCTAAGTAATAACAATTATCAATCTTCATCACAGAATTTTAGTCAAGTACTAAAAAACAATCGCTAATTTCTTTTTGCTTTGGTTAAAAAGAACCCTTTGCCTACCTACATATATAATTTTTGTATAATTATATGGCTTCAAGAAATTATTTCTAATTAATAACATTTATCAACACGCAAATATTCGTTTTTAAGTAAATAATGATAATAATCCTTTGTAAACAATTATAGCTTCAAGTAATTATTTCTAATTCTAATACTTTACAGTTATATGGTATCACATATTCCGATCAAATATCCTATCTAATAATAATTTTTAAACAGATTTATTTGACACATCGATAGAATTCTTAGAGGTATTACCTCTCCAGATATGAGTGCACCTAGAAGAAATGACCATGAAAAGTTCTCAAAACTCACTAAATCTCGGGATGTAATTTTATGTCATACATAGGATACCACTTTTTTAGGATCTTAATCTTCCGTAGGGGATATAGTCAGGTAATTCTACGTGGTTACGAAGTATGAGATAAAGAGGTTTAATCCCAGAATATGTAAAGACAAATTCTATTCGACATGTAGCCATTGTGAGGCGGCACCAATGAAGTTACACCATATTCCAAAAATGGTTCGTTTCGGAAATACATTCTTTGAAAGGAGGTAAAAGAAAAAGTAAAGAAATGCTGAAAAGGTAAACTTGAAGGAAGAAAAAAAAAAAAGAACTAATATAGAAATAAAGAAAAAGAAAATAAAACCTCAAAAAAGAGAATAATTAAATAAAGAGTAGGAGAGAATGGGAACAAGAAAATAAGATAAAAACAAAGAGGCGCAGATAAAAAGACTGAAATAAAGAAAAGGAAGAGAAATAAAATAAAATAAAGAGGAAGATAAGGAGGTAAGATTAAAAGCGTAAGAGAAGGAAGTAAAGGAACAAAAAAGTAAGGTCAATAAAGAGAATAATTGTGCAAAGAAGAGGAATATAAGAGAAAGAAGAAAAAGAACAAAGAGGAAGAAGGAGTAGAAGTAAACAGAAGGAAGTGGAAAAAAGCAGATGAAAAAGAGGGAAGAGAATAAAGAGAAAGAAAAACATAATTGTAAAGGAGAAGAGAGACACCAGAGAAGGAATAAAAGGAATAAAAAGGAAGGTGAATAAAGAGAAGACGAAGAGTGTGAAGAGGAAAAATAAAGAAACGCATAGGAAAAAAGAAGTAGAAAGAAAGAGAAAGAAAGAAAAAAAACGAGAAGAAAAGGAGGGGAAAAGAATAAAGAGATATAAAATCATTATGGATTGAAGAAGAAGAAGAAGAAGAAGAAGAAGAAGAAGAAGAAGAAGAAGAAGAAGAAGAAGAAGAAGAAGAAGAAGAAACGGTTAAGGAAGAGAGAAGAAAAAATATCAAAGGGAAGGAAGAAGTGAAATGATGATAGGGAATAAAGAGAAATAAAAAAAGACAGAGCTCATGGTATACGAGGGAGAGAAGTGAAAAAAAAAACTGAATTTGAAGAAGAAAAAGAAAAAAAATGAAAGAGAAGGAAGAATAGAAATAGAAAAGAAAGATTAGCCTAAGAGAATAAAGAAGAAACAAAGTGGAACCGAAGAAAAGAAAAGAAAATACTAAGAATGAAGTTAAACGGATCATTTTTGGTTTCCATGTTTAATGGTAAAGTCATGGTAAAAACAGAGTTTCCCTCCGTATCACCGAAAGTGAATCTGTTCAAGTGAGAGACCACTTAAACTAACAGCAGTCACTATAAGCAACCTAGGCATGTGAGTCATTTCTAAGCAAAGCTTCGAAAACAACAACCTTTGTGGGTTATTTAATGCCAAACCCATCCTTGTAAAAGAACAGTATAAATACTAATTAAGCTATTGCTGGGAAAGTAAGGGATTTCAATCCTTTTTCAATATATTTGTTCAAGAGTGAACTTATTGTCATAGCGCAACTAGAGTTCGAACTCACTTATTTTAAGTCCATAGTCCAACGTTTTATCCATTACTCCACGGAAGAAGAGAAAAAAAAGAAGAGGCGATAACCTTGAAAAACAAAGAGAAATAATACGGTCGAAGAATTAGGTAATCTTAGTTCAGTTTTCACCACACAGTTAATTTCTGTAGCCTTGTTCCGTTTGAAGCAAATTGTTAAAAAAAACTTGGCATTTTTTGGTTGCTACTCTAGATACGTGTTGTTCACCAAAAGCAAAAACTCAAATTTTGAATACTGATGGTAGTTTTTAATTTAATAAAACGGCGAAAAACAATTGTCTTCATTTTATGATAAAAGCTACGCTTGGGAAATAATTAAATGATTATTGATAAATTAACATTTTTTCTTTCTTTGATTGAGACGAGGAGGAAAAGAAATCCTAATAAAATGAAAATAGAGGGAGGACAATGAAAAACGTTCCATCCAGTTATTTATCAGGTATAGATTTTTAAAAAAATCAATATATCAAGTATAAATACAAATAATTTTTAAACACACCTTTTTGATCAATAGATAGGGACCGTAACAGAGATGACCTCTAGAGATGACCTGTGGATAAAAGCAATGAAGTGATACTCAAAACTCTCCAGATCTTCAGAACTGAAGCCTCACCATCTGATGTAGATTATTGCTATACCCAGAACACAAGTTTTCTTGGGGTCGTAAACTTCAGCGGAATTTACAATCGGTATATCAGATGTCCCATCGATTTGGCAATTAGATTTATTTTTTGGGTTTTATGGTATATCAACACTTATAGATTACTTAATGTCAAATCCTGTTTAAACACACACACACACACACACACACACACACACACACATATATATATATATAGAGAGAGAGAGAATTAACTTAAATCGCGAGTTTTAAACACACCTTTTCCCTCTAGAGATGACCTGTGGATAAAAGCAATGAAGGGGTACTCAAAACTCTCCAGATCTTCAGAACTGAAGCCTCACCATCTGATGTAGAATAAGTACTTAATGTCAAATCCTGTTTAAACACACACACAAACACACACACACACACACACATATATATATATATATATATATATATAGATATATATGATTTGTGAACGAGTAGTTTTTTTTTTCTGGTACCGTGAATACTGGTAGATATTAGATTAGTAAATATATATATATATATATATATATATATATATATATACGAGGTGCATACAATAAGTTTCCTGACTTTTTCGTATGGGCATTTAAAATAGTTGTAGACACTTGAAAATTCATTATGTTATTACTATATATTTTATGAGAGGACTGACCAAGTTTTATGGTTTTAGCTTCAAGTGAACAGCTACAGCAGCAATTGGAATACACCCTACTAAAGCCTGATTGTCACAGCTGGTGAATTTCAAAAATGCAATCTGACACTTTAGAAGAACGATATGCAAAAAAATTCTGTTTTAAACTAAGAAAAAATGCCACAGAAACGAATGGAATGCTTCACACTGCTTTTGGAGTATCTTGCATGAATCGAGCATCAGTTTCTGAGTGGCATAAGAGATTCAAGGAAGGCAGGGAGTCTGTGAGGGATAATACGAGGTGTGGGAAGAGTAAGTAAGTTAAAACACCAGCGTTGATAGGCCAAAGGGTTAGGGTAACTTTGTTGATGTTTTAAGGGAGTTCAGCAAGAGATTCCGTCTGAAGAGGCCAGCACTCTTCAAATTGGGTCAGTGGCATTTCCACCGGGACAATACACCAGTCCACAACTCCATCGTTGTCAAAGACTATTTGACCAAGATGGGCATGAAGACATACGAAAAAAGTCAGGAAACTTATCGTCTGCACCTTGTATATATATATATATATATATATATATATATATATATATTAGATATATATGATTTGTGAACGAGTAGTGTGTTGGTAACATTCCAAACAAGCCAGAACTCATTAATTTGCACACAGTTAAATGATAAATTATTTTAAGTATATATATATATATATATTGTTGGTTTTATACATTGTTACTTGCTTTTTTCTTGGTTTTATTTTCTCCCTATTTGGGGAAGTTCCCTGGTTTCTGTTGTAAACTTGATGAATTGCTACACCGTAGTAAGTGATTTCGAACTCCAGACTCGTTATTAAATTCATTTTCGTTTTAATCATATTTACCCAACCCCTCCGCTCGGGCAGGATATGACACAAGGTCAATTTTTAAGCGGAGTTTAACAGGTTTGAATTCAGAATTGTCCTTCTCCTAGACTAGTTGCATCACCAAGGCTGAAGAACCTAGTCTGTCCTGCTATTTAACCATAGCTGGAGGGAGAATAATTGGATTCATACCTTTCCCAAGGGTATCAGTGCTATGTGAAATGCAATCAGTCTCGTCCAGGATTTGAACTCGTGTCGCCCTGTTCATTTCCTAAGACGATAACCATTACACCACGGATTAATGTCCCCACTTTTGAGTAAAATAGTGTTCTTGCTGTTCTTCTCCAACTATTGCTTCAGCATTAAACAAATCACAAAGGTTTATATACCATTAACGGTCACGTCGATACCACCATATGAAATCAATCTAATAATGATTATTTGTTTGCACACAGTTAAAATGTTTTAAAGAGTGATATTTAACGCTACCAATTCAGCAGTAATTTGATTGCACTCAGTTAAACAGATCTATTAAACCCATAGATGGTGATGACCCTAATAGGTACTACTATTCAGAGTCAGAGTTGACCTGGGAGTAATAGTTATGAAAAGATACCCTAAATCTTGTTGGGGGTCTTAACATTCTGCAGGAGATACAGTCAATTTATTCTATGCCCCGCTGGCAGGATGAATGGGAAGAAGAGAAATTATATTAAAACTGTTAGCAGTATATTGTCCCTCCGTAGGAGATGCAGTCAGAATATTCTATGGCCTGCTGATAAGATAAATGGGTGGAAGTGTAATGATATTAAAATGTCTTCCGGCAAAATTGGGCGGATAGTGTCCTCTTTGCAGAAGATAGAGTCTGCCTGTTCTAAGCCCCACCGACAGAATGAATGGGACGAAGAGTAATGATATTTGAATGTCTTTTGGGAAAAGTTGGGTTCATATTGTCGCTTCCACAGGGTATAGAGTCAGCGATTTTTAAGCCTCATCGACAAAGATGAATAAATGAGTATAAGAAGGAAGGAAAACGGAAGAACATGAACATGTTTTGATATAATTTCTTTATTTCATCATCATCATAATGCCGAGCTGCCAGCACAGATCTCCCTGACCCTCTCTTGTCACCCCTCTCTGTCGTCCATTGCTCCCGGGAGGTCTTCTAGGCTACATCCTGTATCGGTACAGATCTGTTGTATATAAGTTCTAGCTGTTTGTCCTGCCTTTAATCGTCCTTGTGAAGGGGTCCATTGGAGAATGTCACTTATGAGTTTGTCCTTACTTCTCCAGCGGCGTCCCGCATGCCTGGTTCGTCTAACTTGATCGTGTCCGTGATGGGTAGTTGGTGGCTGTACACCTGCTGTTTTGTAGGGTGATGCTTCCAGGACTTATACAATATTGCTCGCAGCATTCTTGTGTAATTGCCGTCAAACTTTTCCTCCTTACGTTTAGTTAGCGTCCATGTAGTGCATCTATATAGCAGTATCGACACGACCGCTAATGGTATATAAACCTTCGTGGTTTATTTAACGCTGAAGCAATAGTTGTAGAAGAACAGCAATGACACTATTTAACTCAAAAGTGGGAGATAAAGGGGGTTTGTACATTTTCCGGGGGTATACATCCGAAAGTGAATTTAATAACGAGTCTGGGGTCCAAATTCACTACCTACGGTGTAGCAACCCTTCACGTTTACTACTAGAACTAGAACAAATAGGGAGAAAATAAAATCAAGAAAAAAGCAAGTAATAATGTATAAAACCGAATATATATATATATATATATATATATATATACGTGTTTAGAAAAGCAGATGAGGAACAAAAACAGAATGATTTAGCAAAGGCAGGAAAGAGATGAAGAAAGGAAAAAACAAAACAAAAATAAAAACAGAAAAAAGAGAAAAAGAATCGCAGAGGAAGATAAAGAGAGCTCAAAGTGAGAACCAAACGTCGGCAAACAATTTGAAGCGAATCTAACGAAACATTGTGTTGAATGTCTTTTTATTGCACCAGAGATTTTCCCCCGAGGAAGGCCGGTGACCGTTCCAACGATCTGTTTGGTAGTTAAAGGCAAAGCGTTGTCACTTATTATGATAGACACGGCTTCTTTATGGTCGGGTCCCGGGCCAACCCTTGTAATGGTAGACCTCGGCTATTTACAACCTTCTGGCTCGCTCACGCGGTAGTTCTGATGGTGTGGTAGAGTTGGGAGTTGGTGGTTGGATGTGTGTGTGCGAATGTGTGTGGGTGGAGGTGATTAAGAACCATAAAGGAATAAATAAAAGAAAACAAAATTAAAGGGACCTTCCCCCATCTCCAAACAGACGAAAAAGAAAAAAAAGGAGCTAATAAAAAGCCTGAAAGAAAGTACAATAAAGAAAGGAAATAAATAAAATGAAAGGCCATAAAGATTAAAACAAAGTGCTGCTGCTGCTGCTAATAATAATAATAATAATAATAATAATAATAATGATAATAATAATAATAATACTATTAATAATGATAATAAATGCTGGTACTTATAAAAAGAAAAGGCAAATAAAAAAAAAATGCCATATCTCTTCACGTATGGCAAAATCCGGTCACAGTTTCGTATAAAAGTTGAAACGCAGACGAAGGTCCCGGTTTATTAGATTCGAGCTGGTGGAACCAACAACTTGTGATTTTCAGCCCATTCTACATGATTCCTGTCTGCAAATACTTCATCATCATCAATGGATTTCAACTACAACGTGATTGAGTCCATAACCATTTTTTATTCACTATTGGTTTTCAACTCCATTTCGTGGACATTTCACTCAGCATTTTACTGCCACAATCTTCATCTGAGAGCATTTGTCGAAACACGTACAATATATATATATATATATATATATATATATATATATATATATATATATATATATATATATCTTCATCTGAGAGCATTTGTCGAAACACGCACAATATATATATATATATATATATATATATAAGAATGAATTCTGAAAGACATTATTGAGCAATTTTGTCTTACCTACCATTATTAGGACACGGTGGTTTGATGTACCGCGTAAGGATTTATTTTTCTCATTTGCGGCATACATATATATTTTTTTAAATGTATTTCAGTGCATATCTGAATATTTATTTTCTTTTATCTTCGTTTATCTTAATAGGATCTTTGAAAACTTTTTGGTTCCTAAATTTACATTCACGAATGTTACTCTATCAATCTATCAGCTACTTGTCTCGCCGTTTATCGACCAACCTATCTATCCATTACAGATTATATATCAATCAAGCCCATTTTATCCATATCTATCTATCTATCTATCTATCTATCTATCTATCTATCTATCTATCTATCTAACAAAGTAACTAACAGTTTGGGTAACAAGTTCACAGAGAGATGTCCATATAATGTATGTATGTATGAATGAATGTATGTTCTACCCACTCTCAACTTATCTCTCTCTCTCTCTCCCTTTCTCTCTCTCCCTTTATCTCTCTCTCACTAACTCACTCTCTCTCTCTGTTTATTTTCTTTCACATATCTCTGTATGTACATTATATTGTATAGTAAGTGCATCTGATTGCTTGTGCACTCTATCTATCTATCTATCTATCTATCTAACAAAGTAACTAATAGTTTGGGTAACAAGTTCACAGAGAGATGTCCATATAATGTATGTATGTATGAATGAATGTATGTTCTACCCACTCTCAACTTATCTCTCTCTCTCTCTCCCTTTCTCTCTCTCCCTTTATCTCTCTCTCACTAACTCACTCTCTCTCTCTGTTTATTTTCTTTCACATATCTCTGTATGTACATTATATTGTATAGTAAGTGCATCTGATTGCTTGAGCACTCTGAATCATAGCTACATATTATTTAACCCTTTCATAACATGTGTCTTTATTTCTATCTTTTAATTCACTTTCGTTCTTTTCTTTGTTTTTCTCTTCTATCAAATTTTCTTGTGTCTAAATGAATGTACCTATCATTTATGAACTTTTTGTTGTTGTTTTCTGCGTATTTTCGGATATATACATATATATGCAAGCATCATACATACGTTAACACACACACACACACACACACACACACACACACATACATATATATATATATATATATATATATATATATATATATATATAAACGCTTACACAGATCAACACAAACCTACTATATATATATATATATATATATATGCATGCATGTATGTATATGTATATATATATATATATATCGTCATACACAGTGGCACACACACAGAATTACGTCATACATACATACATACATACATACACTCATACGTGTACACTCTCTCTCTCTCACACACACACACACACACACACACACATATATATATATATATATATAGAGAGAGAGAGAGTTACACAGACCCATTCACAGACCAACGAAATATATGCATATATGTAATGCAATTAGAAGAAAACTCAAACATGGTTAAATTGTCATTTTAAATTTATTTCAGCGAAGAATATCATTGTACTCTTCGTCTCATCAGAAGACTTCACACCTTTAATTTAAGGTTGAAAAACAACCATTGTCATCTGACGCTGATATATATATATATATATATATATATATATATATATATATATATATATATATATATATATATATTCCTGTATGTCTGCAGAATACTATCGACAATTTTTTCTTATTTCATAAGCATTAGCCTCTAGTAAAATTTATAGCTCCCGATTGATCGTTTTTTTTAATTGACTTTTAATCAAGCTAAACACCAATTAATTGCATCTTCTATTATTATACCATCATTGAGAGTTTTTGTGGATAATTCGTAACCGTACTTTTTAAAAATTTCATTTTGATTACATGGTTATTAAAGCTAAAACTCTCATCATATATACTCGCATAGACTTTTGCGCACGCACTCACACACACTCACACACACACACACACACACACACACACATATATATATATATATATATATATATATATATATATATATATATATGTGTGTGTGTGTGTGTGTGTGTGTGTGTGTGTGTGTGTGTGTGTGTGTGTGACTATGTGACCGTTTTCCTTATTTAAAATGCATCCACCCACGGAATTACTAGCAATTAAACACACGTATATACACGTGTCAATGATGTTCTTTTATTGTTTATATCATTGCATTTTTTTTTATTCTACATTCACTTGGTACGATAAATTATGATTTACAATTTTTTGGGCTATCTATCAAGTTATCAAATATATATATATATATATATATATATATATAGTAAGAAGGTTGGCCAACCATAGTCGAGGGGTACCCAAAGATTCCTTTTTCAATATATACTACTACGAGATGTAAGGGAAGGTGCTACCCTTTTCCCTGGATTGTTCCACTTACACTTGATCCATAACTTATAAAGAAAGGGGGCATCAAGTACCATTTTTGAGTCTTTCGTAAGACACGACAAAGAACTGAAATTCGGTCCCCTGAAATATTGGCGAACAGTCTACCAATGGGCCAATACAAGCACTGATATGTGTGCATATATATCCACCTATATATATATATATATATATATATATATGCCTGCACTGATATCTGAGCATACATATTCACCCATATATATATATAAATATATATATGCATATATGTATACCTATACTCATATATGTATATTTATATATATATATAACCATATTAGTACATACATATATATATATGTGTGTGTGTGTGTGTGTGTGTGTGTGTGAGTAATTTCTTTTCTATTTTTTGCTTGTCCAAAGAGAGAAAAAAGTAAATATTTTAAAATCAATAGGTCCACAAAAAGATTTATTTTCTTTTAAAAATTATTTATCTAGTTTTAAAAATTATTTATTTAGATCTAACGCAGTGTTTCGAGCCTATGTCTTTCTTCAGAGAGCTTTAATGTATTTTTTCTCTGGTGTGGTGTTCGGTTAATACAGAGGTAACAATTTTGATGGGGTAAAAGAAACAACCACACAGTCTAAACACTGACCTCTATATAAACCGAACACCACACGGAAAATAAACCTTAAAAGTTCTCAGAAGAAAGCCATAGGCTCGAGACGCTGCTTATATATATATATATATATATATATATATATATATATATATATATATATGTGTGTTTGTGTGTGTGTGTGTGTGTGTGTGTGTGTGTGTGTGTGTGTGTGTGATCAGTATCTTCTATTTCAATCATGCTCGATTAAATGTGTCTGACACTACTTGTTTGCCTATTCTGTCTTTGATCCGATCAAGTTGTAGTATGAGTCGTTTGGCATGTGGAATGGAACGAATTCAAAAGAGCTCTAAATTCTTCTCTCTCTCTCTCTCTCTCTCTCTCTCTCTATATATATATATATATATATATATATATATATATATATATGAACATTTGTTTATATATATATCATGTATTTATGAATGTTTCTGCGAGTCCCTTTTGGACTTTGATAATAGAAACGAATAATTTTTGCTATAATTGAAAATAACTTCAAACTTCACAAAAAGAAAATTATTTTGTATGCATTAAATCAAATGAATTAAATTTTTAACTCCCAAATTGATAAATTGGTTCAAGAAACCAAAATTCTGTAAATAAGAGTTTTCAATATTTTATAAACAATATCACTAAACTATCATTTATAAAGTTTTAGTGTTTTCGCAATAGATAAATATATAAAACCTTAAACATTAAATTAATTGCAAAGTATGTAATGTTTTATTCGATCTTAACGTTGTATACAATGTTGGTCTTATTTATTTACTAAACTTCACTTTCTCGGCCAATATTCAAAATTATTACATAAATATTAAGATTTATTTTGGGAACTAACTTCGAAAAGTTGTTTGTCATCGGGAAAAAAAAATTGTATTATCAAGATATTACTTGATGTCAGAATTATTTAATTATGTATTTCATAGAATTATAAGGAAATAATATTTTAAGACATTTGTTTTGGTTTTTTAAGTGTAAATATCTGGACAGATATTTTGTTTTGCATTATTTTATTATGGATAAAACAAACGATTATACATGATTGTTGAATTTCTGAACCTGTTCTCAATTTTAAAATACTAATTCCAGACACTAGAATAAAGAAGAAAAAAATCTTTTAAAAATGTCTAAGTTAGACAGAACTTTTTCCGGATGACTGGCGGTGGAATCAGAATTAACGCAATTCTGATAGACATTGGTAAAATACATTTAACCAATTTCAAATGAATTTTGAGGTATTTGTCAACTATAATTTTTAAGATTTCTTATTGGGAACTAACTTCGAAAAGTTGTTTGTCATCGTGAAAAAAAATGTATTATCAAGATATTACTTGATGTCAGAATTATTTAATTAATGTATTTCATAGAATTATAAGGAAATAATATTTTAAGACATTTGTTTTGGTTTTTTAAGTGTAAATATCTGGACAGATAGATTGTTTTGTATTATTTTATTAAGGATAAAACAAACGATTATACATGATTGTTGAATTTCTGAACCTGTGCTAATTCCTGACACTAGAATAAAGAAGAACATTTTTTTTTTAAATTTCTCAGTTAGACAGAACTTTTTCAGGATGACTGGCGGTGGAATCAGAATTAACGCAATTCTGATAGACATTGGTAAAATACATTTAAACAATTTCAAATGAATTTTGAGGTATTTGTCAACTATATTTTTTATAATATAAGATAATTGCGCTGAAGACATAATACAGAATATTGTTTTTCTATGCTTTTTTTTCACATAATCTTTTCATTTTATTATTTTTTTTTCCAAAATAATCGCATCAAATTGATACCTATTTCTTTCATGGCATTCTGGTCACTGGGTTCGAAATACAAGAGAAATATTATTATCTAATGCAAATTGTAAAGTAGGTGTCGGTGACCCTTATGAACAAGTAAGATAAAATTAAAGTAATCGTGTAAGCAAGCAGGTAATGAAACATTTTACATAATGATCGATAGAAAATTATTTTTGCTGTAATATATGTCCGTTATAAGCCATTATATATGATATTATATGCATGCATGAACTTTAAAAACAAATAAGATCTATAATAATTTAAATATAATAGCTAAAATCGATAAATCTTGAATATCAAGTTTCTTGAGATATTTAAAAATTGAATACTCAAGAATCAATTTTTTCCTGAAAATTCATGCTGAAATTAATTATTACACACACACACACACACACACACACACACACACACACACACACACACACACACACATATATATATATATATATATGGTTATCTTTGTATGTAGATCTCTCTCTCTCTCTCTCTCTATATATATATATATATATATATATAGAGAGAGAGAGAGAGAGAGAGAGATCTACATACAAAGATAACCACATAAATCATTGCTGTTAGGGAGTTTGAACCAATGTGCAGAAGATGTAGACGAATTGTGTTTTATGAGTCGTACTTATCAGTTATTATTATTGTCCCTGTTGTTTTTGTTGCTGTTGTTGTTAGAATTATTATTATTATTAGTAGTAGTAGTAGTAGTAGTAGTAATTGTTGTTGTTGTTGTTGTTGTTGTTGTTGTAATAATAGTAGAAGTTTATTATTTATGGGTTTTCACAATTGTTCAATATGGCAGCCTTCATTAAACTCCAAGTAACAGCTAGCCTCCTCCTGGATGTTTTAGAAGTTTAGAAAGAAAAACATTAAATGTTTGTGTACAGAAGATATTTTATTTCAATTTTCATAAATGTCTCTCTTCTGAGATAAGGTTATTGCTGATATTGCTGAGAAGTTGATTTGCAAAATCATCTTACATATTATTCTTCACATCAGTTCTCACTACCAGTTTTTCACTGGAATCTCAGATCTCCAGGACCCTTTTGAATACCCTGACAGATTTTAAACGTGCTGTGGTCTAGGGAATCTTGATTCTTCTTCTGATCTTCACTTCACCCAATTTCTTTTCCAGGTCTTTTTGGGCTGTTCCGGGATTCTAGTTATAACTGGTATCAACGTCATCTTCAAGTTCCACAACTTTTCTATCTTTCTGGCCATGTCCAAGTATCTGGTCATTTTTTTTTGTTTTCATTTATTCTCACTCGCTATTCAGCTGCAATAGAAAAATCCACCAAATTGTAAGCTATTTCATCCTTCTAAATAAAAACAAGGTCTGGACTTCTGCTCAAAGTTTCTGAGAAATCTATGTTTTCTTTCTAACGGGTTATTATTAACTTGCTCCTGGTGAGTTTTCACACCAGCATTAGTCTTTCACTGGAGCCTGAGTAACACAAAGTCTCCTGAGGTCTCCAGGACTCTTCTTAGAATTCTGGCTAATCCTCATAATGCTGTAGTCTAAATGGTCTCGATTCTCCTTATCATGTCCAATTCCTCCAGTCTTTAGTGACTATTCCAAGCGCATCAATTTCAATTGGTATCACTTCCAACTTCATGTTCCATATCTTATTTTTAGTTATCTAGCAAGGTCCAAGTATTTGGCTATCGTATGATTTCTTTTATTTATACTCTGTTGTCGTCTGGAACAGCAAACTCTACAAAACGGTAAATTCCTTTTTTCTTAATAAGCAAAATGCCTGCTCTTCTGGCTAATATTAATCTCACAGAGAATTTTATGTGTTTCCTTTTCAATGAGGGTTATTGTTTTGTGAACGTAACATTTAATAGTATTGTCAAAACTTACTCTTTTGCACAATTATTATTATTATTATTATTATTATTATTATTATTATTATTATTATTATTTACTCCTTTAGAGCTTTTCATATCAGTGTTAGCTGATGGTTTTTCACTGGAGTTTGAGTGACAGCAAGTCTCCCCAAGTCTTTCAGGACTCTTCTCAGTATTCTGACCGTTCACAATAATGCTGTCGTTTGGATAGTCTCCACTCGTCCTCCAACTTCCAAGTCGTCCAGGCCCTTTAATAATTCTTCAGTTACTGTGCCAAAAGCACCAATCACAATTGGTATAATTGTCACCTTCATGTTTCATAGTTTTTTCAATTCTCTAGCAAAGTCGAGGTACCTATCCTTCTTTTCACATTCTTTCAGTTTTATTCTGTGGTCAGCCGAAACAGCAAAATCGACAATTTTTCATATTCTCTTTTTTCTTGTTGATTATTATAAGGTCTGGTCTTCTGACCGAGATTAAGTGATCCGTGTGTATGTCAAATTATTATTATTATTATTATTATTATTATTATTATTATTTAAACTCTTACGAGACCAGTGTTAGCAGATTGTCTTTCACTGGAGTCTGATTGACAGCCAGTCTTCTCAGAATCAATATTATTATTATTATTGATTTTTTATACTCTTTTGCGAGTTTTTCATTCCAGCTTTAGCTGATAGTTTTTCACACGAGTCTGAATGATAGCATGGCTCCCAAGTCTCTAGGACTCTCCTCAGTATTCTAGTCGATCTCAACAATGCTCCTTTAGAGCTTAATTGCCACATTTGCTTGCTATGATATCGATAGTTTCGTCTTTGTCACCACGTAATCAACACTTGCTATTATTTTACTCATTTAAGAATTTTTCACACCAGCATAAGTTGATAGTTTTTCACTGGCGTTTGACTGACAGCAAGTTTCCGCAAGTCTCCAGGATTCTTCTCAGTATTCTACACGATTTTAATGATGCTTTATTTTGGATTGTCTCCACTCGTCCTCTTATTTCCAAGTCCTCCAGTCCCTTTATCAATGCTTTATTGATCGTACCGAGTGTACCAATTATAATTGGTATCACCGTCACTTTCAGATTCCATAACTTTTTTCAGTTCTCAAGCAAAGTCTAAGTACTTATCCTTCTTTCCTCTTTCTTTCAGTTTTATCTTGTGGTCAGCCGGAACAGCAAAGTCCACAATTAGCTGGTTCTCTAATTTTTTTCACTATCACGAGGTGATCTGTCTTTATCTCAAAATCCCAGTGATTTTTTTGAGTCTCATTTTCTAGGACGCATTCTGGGTTGTGCATATACCATTAGTTTGTATGGTCTAAATTATCATTATTTCTAAGTTTTGCTCACTCAGAGGGGACAATCACCTTAGTCCGTGTAACAGCAAATCTATTCACCTCTCCAGAACTCTTCTCACCATTCAAACTGTTCTCAGCAGTGCTGTGTTCAGGAGAATACCTTTTCTGAGCGTTTTTTTTTGGGAGGGGGGGGGCTCGATCTGAAAACATTCAAACTGATGTAACCGTTACTTTCAGTTCTGATAATCTTTTCATTTCTCAGACAAGCTCTAGGTATTTATCCAGTTTTTGATTCTCCTTTACTTTCATACTGTGATCTGTTGGAACGGTATATCTAATTGTTGACAAGTTATTTTATTTTTAACGTCTTAAACTCGACCAGGTCTCCTGGTCCGGATTTAATTATCCGTTCTTATTCCAACATCCCCATGGATTTTCTGCCTCATTTTTCAGGTCGGATTCTGCTCTGTGCATATGTACCGCTGGCGCTATTCTCAGAGAGTCACAAATCCTAACTAGTCATATCTGCGCTTCTTTTGTACTTCGTCTGAACCAGATTCATGCATATTATTTTACTCTTTTGAGAGTTTTTTCACACCACCGTTGAATGGTGATTTTCTGCTAGAGTCTGTGTGACCACAAGTCTCCTCAAGTCTCCAGGACTCTTCTTAGTATTCTGGCCGATTCCAACTACGTTGTCGTTTGAATGCTCTCTACATTTCCTCTCATTTCCAAGTCATCCAGTCCTAGTTCCAATCCTTTGATGTCTGTAGCGAGTGTACCAATTGCAATTGGCATCACCGTCAATTTCATATTCCATAGATTTTCCTCGTTCTCTAGCAAGGTCTAGGTACTTATTGCCCTTTTATTATTATTCGACTAGTCGTTTATCACCAATAAAAATACCTACTCTACGAAGCGATTAAGTGGCAGCAAGTTTACTCATTTTCACTTTGTATTCTTCGCAATTTTTCATTGCTTATATCATCACCTGAATGATTATCATTTTTGTTATATCTTGATAAATCTTAAAATCACCATTTTATTTTTGCTGCTGCTTGCTCTTGCTATCATTATAATTCACCTTTCAAATTTTTCACACCAGCTCGAAATGAGCAGATTGGCTATCACTCAGACTTCAGTCTGGCTGACTGCAAGAGTCCTCAGGTCTCCAGGACTCTTTCAAGTCTCCTAGCTAATTTATGTATTATTGTGATCAATTCACTGATTATCTCCAGTTAACCCTGCTTTATTCCAGGTTCTTGCACACTGTTCCTTACCACCTTCATGTTCCACACATTTTCATCTCTCTCTCTCTCTCTCTCTCCTTCTCTCTCTCTCTTTCTCTCTCTCTCTCTCTCTCTCTCTCTCTCTCTCTCTGTGCAGGTATTTTTTCTGCTTTTCGCCTTCTATCAATATTCTGCTGGAACGGCAAAATCCACTAGATGGTAAGTTCTATTTTTGTTAATTACTTCTGAGTCTCGTATTCTAGCCTAAATTGAGTGAGTCTGTTATTTATATCCATATTTACCAACTCCTCCGCTCGGGCAGGATACGACACTAGGCCAATTTTTAAGCGGAGTTTAACAGGTTTGAATTCAAAGTTTTCCTAGGCTAGTTGCCTCGCTAAGGCTGAAGAACCCAGTATGCCCAACTATTTACCCATAGCTGGAGGGAGAATAATTGGATTCATACCTTTCCTAAGGGTATTAGTGCTATGTGAAATGCAATCAGTCTCGTCCAGAATTTGAACTCGTGTCAACGTGTCCATTTCCTACAACGATACCATTACTCCACGGGCAGCTCCTTTGTTTATATCAGATGATTATATGCGTTTCATTTTCAAGGACAGATTCTGGTTTTTGCTTGTACCTTTTGTCAGTGTGATACATTTTCAGTTTCTTGTACAATTTTTCATCATTATCATTTTACTCCTTGCGAGTTTTTCATATACGCGTTCGCTGCTGGGATTTCACAAGAGTCTGAGAGACAACATGTCTTTTCAGGTATTCAGGTCTCTTCTCAATATCTGACCGATCAGACCAATGCTGTAGTCTGAATGGTCTCGATTCTCTCAATGTCCCAATCAGCTTTTCAGTCCTTTGGGGGACATTCCAAACGCACTAGATACAATTGATATCACTGCTACCTCCATGTTACCATATTTATTTTGTGCAAGGTCCAAGTATCTGATTACCTCCTCATTTATTTAATTTTCAATCTGTGGTCCGTTGAAACGGCAAAATCTTTTAGAAAACAAGTTCTCTCTTTTTTTTATCAATTAGCTTTAGGTTTGGTCATCTGGCCGGGCTTAGGGGATTCGTTTGTGTCTCAAAATCACAGATAATTTTAAGCATCTCATTTTCTAGGATGGATTCTGGTTTGTGCAGATGCGATTTGGTAGTAGAGTCGAATTTCGATCTTTTGACCCAAGTGGATCACTTTTACCACCCAATCGTGCCTATCACAACTTTTTGCAAGTTTGCTTCATTATGTAGCCAAGCAATAAATCGATTTCCTTCACTCTATAAAAAATGCTCCATGTCTTTGCACACTGTGTATTCCTCTGAAGAAGCCCGTACTAGGAATCAGTCGAAATGTGGTAAGTAGCAAACATAGAATACAAAATGAGCTCAGTAGTACAATTAACACTTGAAAAAATAATGATTCTTCTCAAAATTATGAAAAACGCAATGAAGTGAAATGTTATTTTATATAAAAACGAAGCATTTTAAAGAGAATTGAGATAGATCGTTGTGCTCTGTTTGTGTGCTGATTAATTTGTTAAAATCGCCATTTATCATCATCAACTTGTTTTTCGATGGCTTCCCGCCAAAAGTTTGTCTATGATAAAATATACAAATAAAATGTGGAGTTTTAGAGATATTCCCCAGCGGTTATTATAGCTAATGCATTGGTAAACCTTATTATGCCGAAATAGATAAAAGAAAACTGGCATAAAAAATTCCTTGCAGCTGACAATAAATAAACACAAGATAACTTATGATAAGCTTGTCAGAATTTGATGAGCATTCAACATTGCACTCGGTAACTGCGATAAACTGTGATAAAGCAATAAAATGCATCATCAGTTGCATCAATAATAATATCAATAATAATAATGAGAAGAGTTCGATAAGGGTCCTGAAGAATTGAGAAGACTTGCTGTCACTTGGGTCCTAGTGAATTTGAATACTTAGTACTGGTGTGAAAGCTCATATTGATGAGTCCTGGAGAGTTGAAGAGACTTGCTTTCACTTTGATTTCGTTGAAGTTCGCCAGTTTGAAAACTCGCCTAGATAATAATAATAATAATAATAATAATAATAATAATAATAATAATAATAATAATAATAATAATAAAGGGACTGGAGAACTTGGAAATAAGAGTACGAATGGATATCTTCCGAACAACTACATTATTGAGATTGGCCAGAATACTGAGAAGAGTCCTGGATACTTGAGGTGACTTGCTGTCTCTCAAATTTCAGTGAAAGACCATATGAAATGATATGAAAAACTCGTAAGGAATAATAATAATAATAATAATAATAATAATAATAATAATAATAATAATAAAAAAAAAATCTGAAAAGCCATCGAGAAATTAAAACTAGCCAGACAACAGCTTTACTAATGTTCAGTAAGTATATTGAGGAGACTGCTGGCGTTTTGATAAGATAGTCTTAGCTTATCTCCAGTGAAAGTTAATCGACAGCACCACCACCACTACTACTACTACTACTACTACTACTACTAATAATAATAATAATAATAATAATAATAATAATAGTATTCTATTCAAACTACAACAAAACTAAAACTGGGCTCCTCTTTTGGTATAATGGTCAGCGGGCTACGCAAGCAGATCATTGCGAGTGAGTTTGATTTCCACAAGGTGCTCCATCCTACAGGTCTTGTTCCAAATTAAGCAAAGCTAAGTAAATTAAAACATTGTTATTCCAATTTGCAAATAATAATAATATTTTACTAACCATTACACCATGCGAGGTGCCTATTTAAGAATTGTAAAGTGTAACTTACTTCTAAAACCTAGCTAGAATAAGAATGGGGTAACTTATTGAGACTCGCAATCACCAGTAACGCTTCAGAAGACCAGCTTGCTCATCTCACGACAACAACCAAATGTACCAGTAAACAATGATGATTGAATAAAAAATTGGCTCTTATCCCCATTTCTCAAAATTGACTCAAGTCACAAATGAAATTAACTAAGTGTAACATTTTGTCGTAATTAAATAAAAATAGCTGAATAAAAATAAAGGCAGAATACACCGAAGTGAGCAAATTTAGGATTGTTTTACCCGGTTTCTCGTTTCTGAGCCGTGAATAAAAATAAGCTTGAATTCTATTGGACGTTGCTTTTTTAAAATAGGATGTTACCAATGTGTACCAATATTAATGGCGGTAGAAAAATTTTGACAGCAAAAGGAAGTCCTGAATAATGAAACAAAATCATGCAATAAAATGTAAATGACAATAGAAACAAAAGACTAACAACAACACCAACAACAAAATATCAATAACAATATTAAAAAAAAGTTAACGAGGAAAAAAATTTGCTGCATCTATTTCATAACAATGGAAGACAAAATAACTTACAGCAATAATGATAAATTTTCAAAACCATTAACAAGGAAAACAACAACACCACCAATAAAACAACAACAACAACAACAACAACAATAATAATAATAATAGTAATAATAATAATAATAACACTGATGTGAAAAACTCTAAAGGAGTAAATGATAATAACAATAATTTATTATTTATACCTTGAGAGTTTTTCACATCAGCGTCAGCTGAAGTTCTTTCACTGGAATTTGATTGACAGCAAGTCTCCTCAAGTCTCCAGGACTCTTCTCAGTATTTTGGCTGTTCTCAATAATGCACTAATTTGGATGGTCTCCATTCGTTCTCCTATTTCCAAGTCCTCCGGTCTCTTTATTAATCCTTTGGTGACTGTACCAAAAGCACCAATCCCAATTGGTATAATTGTCACTTACATATTGGACAGTATTTTCAATTCCCGAGCAAGGTCCTGGTAATTATCCTTCTTTTCGCTTTATTTCAATTTTATTCTGAGGTCAGCCGGAAGAGCAAATATTATTATCATTATTATTATTATTATTATTATTATTATTATTATTATTATTGTTGTTGTTGTTGTTGTAAGTAGAACATAATAATAATGATGATAGCATAGATTATTATTATTATTATTATGATTATTAATAATAATAATAATAATAATAATAATAATAATAATAATAATAATAATGATTTCCAAAAATTACGTGAAGGAACTGGAAAATCTAGATATCAGAACTTGAATGAAGACCATCCAGATTATAGAATTGTGATGATCGCCCAGAATACCGAGAATAGTCCTGAAGACTTGAGGAGATTTGCTGTTACTCAAACTCCAGTAAGAAACCACTGGCAAACGCTTGTGTGAAAACTCTCAAGAAATAACAATAATAGAAATGAGGAAGAGGAGGAGGAGGAGGAGAAGGAAACTGCCGTCACTCAGATTTCAGAGCAAAACTACAAGTTTAAAAACATGAGAACAAATCTTCAGTCGTAAAATATAGCATAATAATATACTTTTGCAAAAACCTAATATAATTATATATTAAATTCTGTGATGATGCAAAAAATAAGAATATTCTTTTAGACTTTCAAATTCAAACCAAGTCAAGGCGAGGAAAAGATATTTATTTATTAAAAAAGAAGTGATGTCCGACATAGACATTTCAGAAAAAAACAACAACAGTGAAACGTTATATGAATACCACTGTCGGAAAACTAAAAATAAACGTGACAGTTGGACCTATAATTACTAGAGCACTCGTTGCGATTCTGAGAATACGAGTAAATAAAGGATGAAATGAAACAATACAAAGTTACAGAATTATGGAGGATAGAACTATAGATTTAAAGAAACTAGCTGTCTCTTACTCTCCATCGAAACTCACCAGATACACTCGGTCCTAAAATTCATTAAATAATAATAATAATAATAATAATAATAATAATAATAATAATCTAGGGCAGAGGACCGGACCTTGTAATTATCCCCACCCCAAAAGAAAGAAAGAAAGAGAACTTGAAAAACTGCGAAATTTGCTGTACCGGTTAACCACAGAAAAGAATTCAAAGAAAGTGAAAAGAAGGACAATTACCCCAACTTTGTTAGAGAACAGAAAAAAACTGTGGAACATAAAAGTGATAGTTACACCAATTGTAATTGATGCCCTTGGCAGTCACCAAAGGATTGATCCAAGGACTGGAGGACGTGGAAATAACAGGACGAATGGGACCATCCATCGGCCAGAATACCGAGAAGAGTCCTGGAGACTTGCTGTCACTCAAACTCCAGTGAAAGATTCTCGTGGAGTAACTACAATTTTAATAAAAAACTAAGTTTTGTCATGATTGTCCAGTTGGGAAGTACTTAAAAGGGAAAAGCATGATAGTCTGAATCTCGTATTAGTTGTTAAAATTGCACATGAAGTTTTAATATTGACCTAAGAATTATCAAGAAGCCAGGGTAGAGATAAATACACCAAAATTATTCTTGATTTTTAAACTTAGTGATTAATCTTTATAAAGGGAAAAAAATTGAGCTTTTAACCTGTTAGCATATTTATAATTACTTTCTAAAATAAATGTCTTCTCTAACGCTATCTTTGTTAACATCGTAAAAACAAACAATAAAATACGCATAAACCAAAGTGGCTATTATAACATTTGAAATTCTATATGCAAATGTTACCAGTAACAATCGAATCTAATTCTATTTATATAAAAGTGGTTAATAATGCTATGAATAGTATATGTGTAGAGGTTATGGTAAAAAAGGAAACCAATGTTAAAGAATTTAAAAAATATATATTGTTTGAAAAAAACGAGGCAGTGAAAATGTGACATGCAGCGATGATAACATTTTGATAAATATTCAAATTTATATTAAAGGCCAAATCTAAAGTTTTTTTTTTGTTTTTTTTTAAAGTCTTTTCCTGATTTTTTAAAAAATCAATGAAGTATTCTTTTTTCTATTATTATGTATTTTACTCCTCTTTATTTGGGGCTTTTTTCATCCAACCAATCTGGGTCGATATACTCTTCGACAGCTGGAGGAAAAAGCACGAAAACAGAAATAAAAATACGGCTTCCGACAAGTCTTATCCCACGGGAGTCCGTCTTTTCATAGACGCCGCCTTAATAACTTAGATCACGTAAGACTTTGATGATTAATCGGAGCAAAAATCTATAGATATATTTCTACCAACGTTTTTACGATTATCTTTACAAATTATATATATATATATATATATATATATATATATATATATATATATCTTGATAATATTTTAGACGAATCGTTTTCATTCTTCTTCTTCTTCTTCTTCTTCTTCTTCTTATTATTATTATTATTATTATTATTATTATTATTATTATTGTCGTTGTTGTTGTTGTTGTTATTGTTATTATAATATTCCACTCTTTAAAGAGTCTTTTTTTTAATCAGCTTTTGCTTGTGGGCTTTCAATGTCTGAGAGACAGTAAATCTCCATGGGTCTCCAGGACTCTTCTGAGTATTCTAGCCAATTTAAACATTATTATTATTATTATTATTATTATTATTATTATTATTATTATTATTATTATTATTTTTATTATCATTATTCACTCTTTTAGAGAGTTTCACATCAATATTAGCTGATGGTTTTTTACTGGAGTTTGAGTGACAGCAATCTCCTCGAGTCTCCAGGACTCTTCTCAGTATTCTAGCCGTTCTCAGTAATGCTTTCATTTGGATAGTCTCTACTCGCCCGCCAACTTCCAAGTCCTCCGGGCCTTTTAATAATCCTTTTGTTATTATGCCAATTGCACAAATCACCATAGGTACAATCGTCACTTTCATGTTCCACAGCTTTTTCAATTCTCTAGCAAGGTCGTAGTACTTATCCTTCTGTTTACATTCTTTCAGTTTTATTCTCTGGTCAGCTGGGACAGCAAAGTCGACAATTCAAAAAAAAAATTATTATTATTATTATTATTATTATTATTATTATTATTATTTTTATTATTATTATTATTATTATTATTATTATTTCAAGTAAATTATTGTATTGTTTTTGCATTTTATCATTGCTCGTTCAGTACTGAGTCCACTGTGGACGAATTGGTTAAGTTAAAGTCGATGAAAGATAAGCTCGTGGGATGTAAGTTCACTACTCGCAGGATGTTATTTCTGATTTCATTGATTTTTGTTTTTTTTATTTTGTTTTGTTTTTACAAATAGGGAAACAAGTTATATCGACATTAATCATCGTTATAAAAAGAAACTGATAAAATAATGTTTTTTAAAATCGTTTGTCCTAAGAGAAAAGGAAAACAGTCAGTTGATTAGGATATTAGGATCAGTTTAGGATCATTAAATACATAGCCAATCTATCTATCTATCTATCTATCTATCTAGCTATCTCACAAGGAAGATAGACCCATCGATCGTCTGAAGCTTTTTCTTTCTTTCTTTCTTTCTCATTCAAATAAATTCAAGTAGATAATTTGATCTATTTTTCCTGTTTGTTGTTTCGAAAATCAATTTAGTCTTACTCAGCAATTTACATAATTTAGTATTTTTATGAATGTTTCTGTTTTTTTTGTACAATACACACGCATACACGTGTGTGCGTACGTCAAAAGAATGTTATAACGTATTCACATCAAACAATTTATCAAAAAATATTTTTTTCTAAAAGCTGACCTGTTTTATTACACCTTTCATTATTTCAAATACTCAAATAAAATTAATCAATATTCACTTAAAAAAAAAACACAAAAAAAACAACAATGAAACAAACAAACAAACAAACAAACAAACAAAAACAACAAAAAAAACAAAGTTCTAAATTTTACTCAATTTACGTTCACGCGAATGGTAACAAAAATACGCAAAGGAAAAAAAATTCGTACGTAAAAATACTCTTACAAAGGTATTAAAAAATCATCCTAATTATTATTATTATTATTATTATTATTATTATTATTATTATTATTATTTCACTCATTTGAGAGTACTAACCTCACCATTAGCTGATGGTTTTCCACTGGAGTAACAGCTGAACAGTCATAACAAAACTTAGTTTGTTTGTTTTTTTTAATCATAATTATAGTTACTCTATGATAGACTTTCAGTGGAGTTTGAATGATAGCAAGTCTCATCAAGTCATCAGGACACTTCTCAGTATTCTAACCGATCTCAATAATACTGTAGTTTGGATGGTCTCCACTCGTCCTCTTATTTACAAGTCCTCCAGTCCCATTACCAATTCTTTGGTGAATGTACCGAGCGCACCAATTACAATCGGTATCACCGTCTCCTTCATGTTCCATAATTTTTTCCGACATCATTTATCATTATTATTATTATTATTATTATTATTATTATTATTATTATTATTATTTCAGTCTTTTGAGAGTTAAATGATTATTATCAATGGAGTAATAGTAGTTGTAGCATTTAAAAATATTACAATTGTTTCAAAGAATAAAGAATTAATTTTCAGCCGAGGTTAATTTTGGTTCCAGTATTTAATTTCGGTGTTCAAATTTTCATCAAATTGTTTATATTTTGATTGTTACCATTATTATTATTATGGTTACTCCTTGAGAGTTTTTTTCCAGCGTTAGCTAATGGTCTTTCACTGGAGTTTGAGTGACGGCAAGTCTCCTCAGGTCTTTAGGACTCTTCTCAGTATTCTGGCCGATCTCAGTAATTCAGTAGTTTGGATGGTCTCCACGAGTCCTTTTATTTCCAAGTCCTCCAGTCCCTTTATTAAACCTTTGGTGACGGTACTAAGAGCATCAATTACAATTGGTATAAACGTCACTTTCATGTTCAACAGTTTTTTTTCTCAATTCGTTTGCAAGGTCCAGGTATTTATTCTTATTTTCATTTTCTTTGAATTTTACGCACTGGTCGGCCAGGACATCAAAGTCCATATTTTTTTAAAGTTCTCTTATTTTTTGGTTAAATATTATAAAGTCAGGTCGTCTGGCCGAGATTATTATTATTATTATTATTATTATTATTATTATTATTATTATTATTATTTATTTATTTATTTATTTATCTATTTATTTTTTATTTTTCACTCTTTTCAGAGTTTAAGAAAATTTTATCATTAATTGTAGAAATAGTAGTTGTAGCAATTGAAAATTTTGAAATTGTTTCAAAGAATCAAGAATTAATTTTCGGCCGTGGTAATTTTTTGGTTTAATGATTCAATTTCGGTGTTCACATTATTATTATTATTATTATTGTTGTTGTTGTTTTTGTTGTTGTTGTTATTATTATTATTATTATCAAGACAGGGTTTCCATAGATAGAATGCCAGTAGATTTCCACAAAAAATCAATGTACTATCATCAGAATTTTTGCTGATTTATACGATGCCGTTGTTGTTATCACCTCAATCCTCCTTAGGACCAAAGAATACTTCAGCCACTTTGAGTGGTCGTTATCTTACAATTGTTTTGAATATTTCTCGTGTACCTTTATATAAATTTCGCGTTTTCTTCTCTATAAATTACTGTTTCAATCGTAATGAACGTTTTTACTTTTGCGCACGAACTTGTAAAAATGTAATCAGTTCTTTTGAATATGAACAGATAAGAAATTATAGATTATTAGATAAGGTCAACAACTTCTTGTTTAAATACGGCAAACAATAATCAGTTATTTGAAAAAAATAGTATCAATAAACTCCAGAATCACATACAGCAACATCATTACATAACGAAGAAAAAGAAGAGAAACGTGAAAATTTATCGTTATAAGCAAAGAAAAATACACCTTGGTCTTAGATTATTTAGTGGAAAGGATCCGCTGAGGAGAATAATAATGCTGGAGAAAAAAATGGTAAAATATCAGGAACTAGCCCAAGAGCAGAGAAAAGTGGTAAATGTCTATAATAACTGGAGCACTTGAAACTGTGTCAAAAATATAAGCGGGGAGATAAGATCAAATAAAGATTTAAAACTGACCAGAACATGATACTGCTAGAGTTTGCAATGATACTGTGGAAGGTGCTGGAGACTTATTATCACCCAATCTTTAACGATGAGTATGAAATGCATGGAATATTTGTAGTAGTCGTCGTAATAAAGTGTACAGCGAATAATCAAATAATTTTTCTCGCAAAGGTTGAAAAAAAAAATGAACGTGCTGACAGATTATCTCTCATAAGAGGGATATCCTCTGGAGACTTTTAATCACTTATCCCTTATGACATTATCTCAAAATTAAAATTTCTACTAAATTCTGACGTCAACTTATTTCTGTGTAAATGATAAAAAATATTGATGTAAATACATTGTCGCACGCCCACGTATGAGTGTATGTGTGTGTACGCTTGTGTGTGTGTGTGTGTGTGTGTGTGTGTGTGTGTGTGTGTGTGTGTGTGTGTGTGTGTGTGTGTGTGTGTGTGTGAATATGTCTTTGTGTGCGTGTTTACTATCAATGTTTTTGATACCATTTTACAAAGAAGATAATGTAGAACGTATTGTATATTTTTCGGCACCTCGTAGGATAATGGTTTTTAAAGTAAACTGATCATAACCGACTATTTCTACAGTGTCATGACTTCTATCCGCACTGGGTGCCCTATAATTGCTGCTTTATGTGCGACTGATCTTATCTCTTTATATAAACTCAAAACAGTACCCCCATGAGCGTACACAACATGCAAACACCCACGACACACACGCGTACATACCACAAAAAAAAAAAAAAAAATTAAAAAATTGGTGTACACAAACTACACATGCACCCCATTCCATGAGCACACGCGCTCGAGTACACACACACACACACACGCACACACACACACACACACACAATTTTCAACATGAATATATTTATCATTCTGATTGTGAAAATATTGATGATGATGATGATGATGATGACGACGACGACGACGACGACGATGATGATGATGATGATGATGATGATGATGATGATGATGATGATGATGATGATGATGGCAAAAATATATTCGTTGTTTTAGGTGTAAACGAAACACTTGAATTTTATGTTGAAAAAGCACAAAGAGAAAATAAGAATGTTGCTTATTGCGATGCTGAATTTGTTTTTTGATGATTATAATAATAATGAATTAAAATCGAAATCATACAACGGAGTATTTAAAAAAAAAAATGATATAATTTGAAATGAGTACATCTGAAATGATATCAAATTTATATTAGGTGTTTCTGAAAAGAATAATATAAATTCCTCATCTAATAACAAGTCCAAATCTTGTTCAAGTGATTTCAAATCTTAAACAGCATGTGTTAAAAGAACTCAAAATTCGATGATTTATGTTTAAACGTCTTTTCTTTACCTAAACAAAAAAAACAAAAAAAACAAACAAACCAAAAACAAAACGTCTTGATCATAGCATTTTGAGCGGCTTCAACATATGTGGTTAAATTTAGAGATAATTTAAACATCAAGTTATTGAATTATAAAATCATATAATTTTTATAAAACACTTTGTCTCAATGGAAAAAAAAAAACAATAATATGATTACTTAATTTCTTTTCATAAATTATAACTTCTTGAAATAAAAATATTAATAACTGTTAGTCGAGTAAATAAGATGATTTCAAACAGAATCTGGTTTAGTTTCTTTTGTTTTAATGGTATATCAACCTTCATGGGTTATTTACAACTAAAGCCGTCCTGATAGAAGGACAATACCGATACTATTCAATCAATAGTTTAGGGGATTAGGGGGTTCATACCTTTTTCCAAAAGTAAACGTGAGAACACGACTGGAATTCGAACTCACTTACTACCATGTCGCAGTCCTGCACTTTAACCACTACGCCTCGGAGACACTTCCTGACGAAGCATCAACCTTATAAAAATAGAGAGAACACTTTTTATCGCATTTATTAATGAAGAAGGGAAAAAAGCACGATCATATATTAATTTATTTATCAGTGACTGCACACCTAAAATCAAACACAGTAAAACTAGTGGTTTTATTTTGTGGTTATTTTTTTCTTAACTGAAAAAAGAACATTATTATAGAAGTAACGGTAGGAAAGAGAAATATCAACACTTCATTATATGTACAATGCGTTGTAAGAGTAATTAATGTCACGATTTCCTTCAATAAGATTGAATATTTCACAAGATTTCTCTTTGATAAATATTATAAAAACAATATCCACTAAAACTGATTATTGATTATTGACACCTGGCGAAGCCATCGATATAAAGATATATTTTGTATTTAACTTATTAGAAACACGTTGAAAAATTATAAGAATTTAAGAAATGTATATTTCCTGTTTGGATTTTAAAATGGATTTCAAAGAGTTTGTTTTTGTGCTAAACATTTATCAGCAAAACATTGTTAAATTTATTCAATTTAGTCTGAAAAAAAGGTCACATGTGAGAGACATTCAATGACTTTCGAAGTTGTTACAGTAACAACTATTAAGAAAAAAAAAACGAAAATTATTATTATTACTCTTTTTAGGGGTTTTTCATTACTACTACTACTACTACTTGGGAGTTTTTCACGCTGATGGTTTTTCATTTGAGTTTGAGTGACAGCAAGTCTCCTCAAGTCTCCAGGACGCTTCTAAATATTCTGGCCGATCTCAATAATGTGGTAGTTTGGATGGTCTCCACTCGTCCTCTTATTTCCAATTATTATTATTATTATTATTATTATTATTATTATTATTATTATTATTATTATTATTATCGCTCTATACACGTTTTCCCACCAATTTTAACTGGTTGATTGTTTTTCTCAGAAATCTGAGGGACAGCAAGTCTTTTTAGGTCTCCAGGATTCTTCTAAGTATTGTAGCTGTTTTAACAGTGATATTGTTATCATTATTAATAGAATTGTTGTTGTTCCTGTTGTTCTTGTTCTTGTTCTTCTTGTTATTTTTGTTGTTGTTGTACTCCTGCAAGTTTTTCATACCGGCTATTACAAATAGATTTTCACTTGAGTCTTTTTGATAGCATACCTTTTTAGGTCTACAGGAATCTAATAATTATCCGTGCCGATTTTCATAGTGTTTAAATTTTAATGATTTATTATTATTATTATTATTATTATTATTATTATTATTATTATTATTATTATTTTGACGCATTAAAAATCATAGTCCTGAAAAAATTTCCCTAGTCTTCGCAAAAACTCGAAAATAATGCCATTCAATTACAAACAGCTGCAGTTTTCTCTTATTTAGAAAAGAAAAATTACATCAAGCTGGGAGTTATACGGAACAATGCCGCATCTTTATCGAAAATTATTCTGTTAAAAAGAATAACGTGTCCCTTCATAGGATTAAGTTTCATTTTTATTTTATTATGCATAAAAATGTTAGCGTTTTTTATGTCTATTTTGATAAATGCAAAAGCTGACTTTTTACTATTTTTAAGTAAAAATATTCCGCGAAACAATTTTTTAAAAGAATAAAATGTAAATATATATATATATATATATAATATATATATATATATATATATATATATATATATATATATATATATATATATATGTATTAAATAGATAGCATTTCTCTTCAGAATATGAAATCAGATTTTGTTATTTAATATTTAAAAGGAGAAAGGAAAACAAAATCTTAATGTCTTAGAGTAATGACATGAAAAATGATAAATGAATAAGAAACTGTAAATTTATATGATTTTAAAGATCTTATTAGTGAGCTAGTGTAAACAGTGTGTAATCATTTCAAAATTTCAACACGCATTTCTACCGCTAATAATATGCTTATAATTATTTTATGGGAATATAAGTATTAAACAACTTATAATTCTCAAACACAATTACTTTTTTCCTTCACACTCAGAAGCACTTTATTTACGGTCGATATTTCATTACTATTAGACGTTTTAAATACTTCTTTTAAATAACCATTTTTTTAAATAGATAAACAAACAAGAAATAGTTAAAAATAAGTTTTTTAAGAGTTCATTACAATTTTCCTTAAATTGAGTAACTGAATACACTTAAGGATGGCCTCTTTTTGGCCATAACATTTTAAATTCAAATATAAACAAACCAAATAAGATATTCAGCTCGACTTAAATGACTATAAAAGTTTGCAAATTGTCAGACAACTGCAAATGAATGAGTTCGATCCTCTTTGGGTATATCATGATTCGGCTTTCTTTTAATCTATTTATAAAATAAATATCTGTATAGTAACTCTTTCGTAATATTGATTACTTTGAATGTCTTATAATACATAAAAAATATGAACATGTTTTTTACATAAGAAATGTTTTATACATTAGAAATACGAACATAACTTCGAAATATACTTTAGAACATTTCAAATCTTTGATTAGTTATAGAATTTTGAAAAAAATAATCCTGCCCATCTCAAACTAAATCCAAAGACATTTGAAGTGAAAATCATTTTGTTAGTTAAATGAATTTATTTAGCAGATTTTAGTCTATTCTTAATGGGAAATTTAAAACAATTGCACTGATTTCCATTAAAATCTCTTAAAACCGCACGTAATTTTTTATACGATAAGATGAATTCGTAAATACTGTGAATTCTATTTTCGTTTAGGGTCACAATATCTTGGCCTTGAGCCCGAATAATCAGAGCAGATAACTTGGGTGTTTTTTTAAACAATATTTAGCGTTCAAAAGGCCAATTTATTTTTAGTGTAGCGTGATAGTTGGCAGGTGTGTCTCGCTAGAATAGTGATTTTGATCAGCATAGGTGCTTTACTGCAATAAACTTGTGCCAGATTTGGCTAAGTTTAATAACGGGTAAAAGTTTAGATACAGCATATATTAATGATCACATAATGTGAAGAAAAAATAAAAACAAAAACAAAAACCAAACTAAAAAGAAAACGGTTATATTCTCTTTAAAAAAAAATTGTGGATACTTTTGATTTCGTGAATTATTATTCTTAATGAATATGACACATCAATTCTTATAAAAAGGTCATATGGAGTAAAACAAGCTTTTTTGTCATAATCCTTAGTAAATGAACCCAAGAATAACAGTTTTTGAATGATTTTTATTTAATATTTTTCTTCTTTATTTATTTGTCGATATCTTTAGTTTGGATTAAAATGAAATGATGAAGTACCATACACATCGATTTTTACACAATGTCCGAGAGAAAAAAAACAGCTAAGTCATCTAGGATTTTTATTTTTATTTTTCTAAATCATTATAAACATATTTTTATTTTTTTCATTTATTATATTTTCTAGTTTTTAGATAACTTAGTTTTAATGCACCAATTCCTGCAACTAATAAATCTGCTCAGATTTTAAAATATCAAAAATTTAGTGTCTCAATCTTATGGCTCTAAACTAATAATAACAGTAAATAAAACCCATTTGTTTGAAGTAATCAGAACAATATTTTTTAAAAATATATTCTCTTGAGATCTTCCCCACCGAAGATTGCGGAATTTATTTATAACGATTTTCGAGATTCATGTTGTTGTAGATACACGGTTTTAAATTTAATTAAAATTTAGCCAACATATATTATCGATGTTTTAGCAAAATTATACAAATTGAGACCTTACAAAGAGACCTTACTTGCAGAATATCATAAAGATTTTTTTTTGTTTTGGAGGGGGTAATCGAGCTTATTTAGTTTCGCCAAAAATAGACTTAGACAATAAGTAATAAAATAAAGTGATATTCTAAAAAAGGATATCAAACGAATAAAAAAAAAAGGATATAATTAGATCAGTACATACATACATACATACATACATCTTTACTCCTAATAAAAATTGATCGTGTGTCATATTTTGCCCATAGCTGAGCAATTGAACACATACATACATTCATACATACATACATACATACATACATACATACATACATATTCATTTTAGAATGAAAAATATGCATTTAGTCTAGGAACAGTAAAAAGAATCTCGGCAAAAAAATGTGATGAAATATGATGTTCAGTTATTTTCAAATATATTCATAATAAAGAAAAACAAAAAACTAAAAAAAAGGACCTTCGAATGAAACGTTTGAAGTTAAAGTATTTGATAATTACTTTTATCACTATTTGTGTGTGTGTGTGTGTGTGTGTGTGTGTGTGTGTGTGTGTGTGTGTGTGTGTGTGTGTGTGTGTGTGTGTGTGTCAGATAGAGAGTTATTGATGATGATGCTCATAAGATTAATTAAAATGGAAATATTAATTAAATTTGAATATATGTTTTTGTTAGTTTTTCCAACCAAAAAAAAAAAAAATCAAGCAATTAATGCTATTTTTAGCAGTCCTCATGATCTGTGAACCTAGTTGTGTTCAAAAATTAATAATATTGTAAAAGAAATAAAAAGGCATACAATTAAAAATAAGAGAAACAATAAAAATGTGATTATAATAAAATACTGGAAAATTGACGCTCTTTTGTGCTTTTTGATAATATTGATATGTTATTTGTTTCGAAAACCTGTTTAAATTATCGCTTGCAATGTATGATAGCAAATAAAATGTATGTGATAAAAATGATTATTAGAATTATAAACAATAAATAATTCTATTCTATCTATAAAAAAAAAGAAAAGTTTCTTTTCTGTTTTTTTTTTATAGATAGAATAGAATTATTTAAGTAACAAATAAGGAAAACTACAATACATCTGAAAAAATTCCTGGTAAAAACTTTTAAATCGTTTTTCAGCAATTCTTTTTTATATATTAGATTCATATATATGAAAACTTTGCAAAAGATCTTCAGCTCTATAGAAAGAGATGTATTTTTTGTCTAGTTATGTAGGTTTTATTACTTATTAGATAACTTTCTTAAATTAAGTATTTTTTAATTGATCATTTTATTATTATTATTAAAGATTTTTTCACATCAGTGTTAGCTGATGGTTTTTTACTGGAGTTTGAGTGACAGCAAGTCTCCTCAAGTCTCCAGGACTCGTCTCAGGATTCTGGCCGTTCTTAGCAATGTTGTCGTTTGGATAGTCTCTACCCGTCCGCTAACTTCCAAATCCTCCAGGCCTTTTAATAATCCTTTTGTTATTGTTCCTAACACACCAATCATAATTGATACAATCGTTACTTTCATGTTCCACAGCTTTTTTAATTCTCTAGCAAGGTCGAGGTACTTATCTTTCTTTTCACTTTCCTTCTATTATTATAGATGCACGTCGATCTCGTATGTAGGTAGAATTTTGATTTAAGAGAAAAAAACTTTGATTTATAGAATAAAACTTGGAAACAATGAGCTCTCCTGGCATTTCCTTATGTCTAAATTTAAATCTATTAAAATTCTTGTAAATATTAACGTCAAACTTTCCGACAAATTTGACCTTTAAAACTCGATTCATACATGAATATAAGCAGCAGTTGCTGTTGATTTTATTTATTCATTTATTTTTTGGTCGGTAATATTTTTGTCTTTGCGATAAAAATAGTAATAAATGGTGAAATGTAATTTATCTTTAGAAAATATGTTAAGAAATAAAATTCTGAATCAAACAATGCTAATCCAATTTTAGTTTTAAAAAATGCGGAATAAAAACAAACATACAAATATAAATGAAGTTTTGCGGGAAAAAAATTTAATTAAAATTAAACTTGGAATTTTTGTTACTTATTTTTCAAACATTTTTTTTTCTCAGTCTATTTCTATTTTAAAGCTAGTTTCTTAATTATCTTATTGTTTTTATTGCAACAATGTCAACAAGAAAACTATCAATTAATAGCAATGCTTTTTCTTAAAAAATCAAAAATTGTTATTGATAATAATTGTTAAATGTAAAAACCTCGAAATATATAACTGTTTATTTTTTACATCGACTTTTGCGTTTATGTGTGATTTTCCCACGCCCAGTTCGACGAGTTAACTATATTCAAAATGTTAAGGTTCTTAATGGATTTTATACGCAATTTTACGGGCAGTTCTTGAATGAATAAAAAATACACAACCGCAAAAATCTTCCATTGGTTATAATCTTAAAACTTTTTGATATAATTAGTTTAACTGTTTTAATCTACATACTTTCTTTGAAAATTTTATTCTAACCGAATCTGTTTTGTTTTTGTCTTTTTTACATTTTAGAAACGGTTGTGATTGGCTGTTTTATCTTCTAACTTGTTGGTTTCGTTTAATGGCAAATCAACCATCGCGGGATATCTAATTCTAAAGCCATTCTTGGAGAAATACAGCATGTCTGGTATTCAAACAATTGCTCAGTGGGGAGGTGTATTTGGGTTCATACATTTCCCAATGATATTTGTCGAAAAGTTAACGTATTGGCACAAGTGAACTTCGAACTCTCTAACTTTGCTGTTGTAGTCCAGCACAATAACCAGTAGACCACTTATAATTTCGATTTCGCTTAATTTTAAAGCATAACTTTTTATAGTTATCAGCACGCTAATAATCTTTAAAAAAGATAGAAATATTTCATTAATATTCAGCTAATTCAATTATCAAAATTAACCATTGTCAAAGATAGATTTACGTCGGTTATTAAAATACTGATGACCAACAAGTTTTCATTGCGTCTACTTGACAGTTTTTTTTTTAACAATTAAGAGATTTTTCTTTATCATTTATGTTATTTAAAAAGAATCTAAAGAAGAAAAATCGAAATTGTTCTCTTCCTAGGTAGATATCAGGAGAAATTTCATATTCAAAATATCTCAATTATGGCTGTCGTCGGTATCATCTTTTTAATTTCGAGGCGTTTTTCTTTTTAACTTTCCAAACCTATTCATTAGGGACGGATCTGAGATGAAGCTAATGTTTTAAAGACTCTAAAGTTAGAGAGTTCCCAGAAACAACTTTTTGACCATATTGCTTTATGTTTTGAAGTCTACTTTATGAGATGGAAGCTCCTATGAGAATTCATACTTCAGCTACCAAAACAAATAGTAATTTACTAAGTTTAGCTTAGATGTGACACAAGTCCAAACTATATATATATATAAGGAGACATATTTACAAAACAAGATCAGTAGTGGGCGCTCAATGAGACCCTAAAAAACTCACAATGGTCAACTCATATAGTTTGCCAACTATTAAACCACGTAATGTGACCTACCCAACGATATTGGTCGACCACTGTTAATCATCGACTTTTTAATCATCGTTTCAAGTATATTCTCAAACGAAAAGTCCATTGTTACGACTGAAACATTAACACACACACACACACACACACACACACACACACACACACACACACACACACACACACACACACACACACACATATATATATATATATATATATATATATAAAATAAGAGATATACAAAAATAACCGAGAAATAAAACGTGTAACCACCGTGTAATTTCTTGTTATTTTCAAAGCGGACTCGGTCTTATACGAAACAATTACTTCAGAAGAAGCATCTCCGTAATTAAATGAATAAAACAAAACCACCTATCGGCCGCTTATGGACACTTCTCAATTTTAACACCCTTTACAAGTGAGTGAGTGAGTGCAATGGACTCTTTGTTGTGTTGTAAAATACTCACCTACCGAAATCCGTCCTCGACTTCACCGTTGCCTAAAACACGAACCATATAGCTGAGTGAAGACTTTAACGTCTATAAGCAACGACACTAAATTATCTACTGATTTTGTAGGTCAGTCGGCCGGTTTGTAGTAGCAGTGCAAGGAAAAAGACACGCTTTAAAAACGATCTATGTTTTTGCGTACGTTATAAATTATACAGATCTTTCTAACTGTCAGGGAAGATGTATACTTTATCCAACACATGTAATCATTTACAAGCAGACAAATAGATAATTGTATGCGTCTATCTGCAAATACGTACAACAAGAATAGCACGTTAGGTGCACATGTGCGAAAAACATTGTTTTCTATCATTAAACAATTAAAAGATGGGGTAGGCATAAAGGTCACAGCTACGTAGTTTGGTGTGGCTTTGTTTGGTTAGGTTTTATGGCATATCAACCATTGTCGGTCATTTAATGCCAAATGCTATTTATTCATGTATTAAATACATATTTTTTATACATATATTAAATACATGATTTTTAAATATATTTTGCTGATAACATTTTTAAATAAGTCTGAGCTCATTTTTTGGCACCCAGTAAAATGGTTTCACTTAATTTCAAACAATATAGTTAAGCAAGAGTATTTTTTTGTTTACACAGTTAAATGTCAGAATAGATCTATTTCAAACAATTCAATTTAGCATAAGAACAGTTTTTGTTTACACAGATAAACAATCAAACACTTCTATATCAAGCAATTCAGTTTAGCATAATTACACAGTTTAAATGTCAGAAACAGTTCTATTTGAGCTATATATATATATATATATATATATATATATATATATATATATATATATATATATATATATATATAGGAACCTTTCAGGTGCTACTACTCAGGGTCAGAGTGGTCCTGGAGCGATGGCAATGAAGAAATACTCCACATTCCCTAAATCCCCAGCATTACTGAAGTCTCACCATCAGATTATTTAGTCTCATATCCAGGTCAGTCA
>OY757916.1:71650894-71673394 GCA_963585895.1 Sepioteuthis lessoniana | reverse complement strand
AGCTATTTGTCTGCTATAGACGATGTGTACAGAGCATTGTTTATTTGTTTTTCCTTCTGTGGTAATGAATTTATGGGAATCGAGCAGCAAAATCAATTTCACTATCAATCAACTCATTAATCTCTGAATTGTATTTCTTCTACAATAAAATATACATTTACAATCATACAAGGATTGTAAAGTAATCATCTTAATACTTTCACTATTTTTTATCTGCCTCATAATCAACGAGATTGTTTGAGAAATGCAAAATTTCCACACATTGGCTTAGTGGGTAGAGTGTTTGCCAATGTTCCGGGAGACCTGGCTCCCTAATTTTCCAATAATTATTAGTTATAATGTATTAATGTATATTTTTATTTGGTTTAGTCATAGTATATTTTTGTAAATAGGATATGACTTGACGTTACGTTAATGGTCAAAAGGAGTGATATTTTAGGAATGTAATTCATAAACACACACACACACACACTTGGAAAGAAAGAAAGAAAGAAAGAAAGAAAGAAGAGAGGGGAATTGGCAAAAGAGAGAGAAAGAGAGAGAGAGACAGAGAGAGAAAGAGAGAGAGAGAGAGAAAGACAAAAGACTATTATTAAAAAAGAAAAAAATTCGAGTAATGTTATATGTGTATATGTATACTCATGAGTACCATTTTTTGTCACCTAAGTATAATTGTACGAATTATATCTGTTTTGTGTTTTCGTGGGTTGGCCAACATATGTGTTATTGGGAGTCTCAAAAGTAACTAAAAATCAATTCTAAAAGCTAATAAATATTTTCAATTTTTAACCTTTTTAACTCAATTTTTTAAAATGACTATAAATTATAATCATGTACAAAAAATGACAAAACAAAACATCATTGAATTCTCATGATTACAATTTCAGCCAGGGTTTTCTGTTAAATTTATCGTCCTTTATCTGATTCTACTTATATTCTACACATTTATAAACCATAAACGATATTTTTGAACATTAATAAGTTTCTTAAAATATTTCTACATTAAATGATTCGAAATTTGTAGCTTATTTAATGCCATGTCCATCTTAAGACATATAAACAGTTCTATTTCAAATAATTCAGTTTAACATATGTATACATTTTAATGGTCAAAAACAGTTCTATTTCAAAATATTCAGTTTAATCAACAAAGTGAAATTGTTCTAATTATTGCTAGTTATCTCTAACAATTCAATTATTAAAAAAAAATTGCTAACATATGGGATTTCGTGTAGAAATTATAAAAAAGATTCATCCAAAGATGTCATTTGCTGTAATCATTGCATGATACAAAGTATTGTAGTTGAAATAAAATTGTCCGTGGAATTTTAGCTCCAATTGTATTTATACCTGGTAAATAAATTCAAAATTTCGGTAGTTCATATGAAAGCCCTGTCGTCAGGTCTTAAAATATGTCAACTCCACCCGCTTCAGAGGTGTAAGTTATCCCCCAAAAGAGTGTATTGTCTATGACGCTAAACGATGATGTATCTCAAATTATAGAGCTCAGGAGGAGTGTCGAGAACGTCTTTATGGTTATAACTCTGAGTTGCACTCGGACCAAAAGGGGCAGGACCGGCTGGGTTTCATCTGTAAGTTACCCCCAAAAAGAGTGTATTGTCTATGACGCTAAACGATGATGTATCTCAAATTCTAGAGCTCGGGAGGAGTGTCGAAAACGTCTTTATGGTTATAACTCTGATTTGCGCTTGGAACTAAAGGGGTAGGACCTGCCGGGTTTCATCTGTGAAACAAGTAGATCTATTTAAGAAAAATATTCGCATTAGATTGGTTGTCTTAAAATTATATACAAATTATTTGCATTAAGAATAATTAATTGAATCTATAATTGTCTAAGTACGTATTATTATTATTAGTCTCTGAAACCATATCGTTGTTTCCAAAATAGTTGGTGTTAAATTGGAATACTCGAAACACTATAATCCAGTGGAAGCAAATGATTATTATATAGGAATAGTTCCTGGAAACTATATAAATGTATATGAATTATTAATATTGGATGGGAATACTTGCAACAACATAATTGACTGTAAACAAATGATTAAAAAAAAAAAGAAAGCGGAATTTAAAAGAAATGAAATAGAACATTGAAAATATAATTACGATTACAATAAAACATTTTAAATGAATCAAATTTCGGAAAAAGATCATCCATGAAAAGTTGATTTGTATTTGAATAAATAAATCCATACGAACAAATGAAAGGTTCTCACGAAAATCATCACTGATCAGTTTCTCTTCCAGTTATAGATGACCCAATTGGCTGTAGATGCAGAATACACGGACTGCATCTCAACAGAGAAGTAAGACCCCCACCCAAAGTGTCATGGATATGACACAAAAAAATCAGATGGTGAGGCTTCAGTAATGCTTGAGCTTTGAGGGAATGAGGAGTACCTCTTTATAGCCATCGCTCCCAGTCCGCTCTGGTCTTGAGTGGCAGCACCAGATAGATTTCTTTCTTACAATGGGTTAAATAGAACTAAACCGTGTACTGATGCTAAAGTGAATTGTTTGAAATAGAATTGTGTGGGCACTTAACTGTGTGTAAACATATGACTGATGTTTAATTGAATTGTTAGAGATACCTAGCAATACTTAAAATGATTTCATTTTGTTGATTAAACTAAATATTTTGAAATAGAAATGTTTTTGACCTTTAAACTGTGTACATATATTAAGCTGAATTGTTTTAAATAGAACTGTTTATATGCCTAAAAATGGACTCGGCATTAAATAAACTACAATGGTTGATATACCAGAAAACCAAACCAACCCAAACTCAGGTATGGATTGAATAGTACCGCGAATATTCTTTTACAATGATGTATTTAGCATTCAATGAATTATGAAACTTGATACGCTATTAAACAAAGAAAAAAAGAAACATAATCTCTTACTCATATACTTTGTGTGCATATATATATATATATATATATATATATATATATATATATATATATATATATATATATTTATATATATATGTATGTGTGTGTGATCAGATGATCATTAGGCTAGAAACTGACAGTTTTCAAGAGCTGTTGACTCAATATCTACGGTATCCAAACTTATATTTACAAAAGCTCAATCACCAATATTGACTGCTCTTTATTTATAAATATTAAATAATTCATAATCAATTTTGTTTATGCATATATATATATATATATATATATATATATATATATATATATATATATAAAGAAAATAACTTGGGGATGGGAAGAGACGGGTCCATGACTTTCTAGAGGATATTCAAGCAAAGGGAAACACGAACCACATAGCATAGGAGTTAAAATCAGCTTTAACTCTGCAATAATAACTCTAATTCTCTTATGACGTAAAAGATTTCTGATGCTTCAATAAAATGGAGGATTAAGTTATAGTTTAGAAATTCTGATTCGAAATAAGTTTTCACCAATGTCGCGATGAGAATACTATGCTCTAGCTATCAGAAAGATTAAGATTATCAATTTTCAGATATGAATACAGACTTTACTGACAAAATAGGAATAATTTTTTTTTTATTTGCTTGCATCAGTTATTAATTATTATTACATTTTTTTTTTATAAATATTTCGACACTCACATTTTTGTAAAAGATCGCTGTTTGTGTGAACCATTGCGTGTGTATCTTGCTGTTCTTCATCATTTTCTCAATGGTAATTTAATTCTAAGTGCCCGATAACCGATCAATAATGAACGATTTTCTGTTTTCTTTTTCGTTGGTGTTGATGTAGTCGATGACATGGCATTTCAATTAATTTTCAGATTAATGAGGGTATTAAAAATTCTAATGTGTAAATTGAACTTCATTATGTCTCATAGTTTTTTTGTTTTTTTTTTGTCGTCTTATTTTCTAAAAATCAATGAAGCAATTTTTAATTAAATACTTCCTTTCATTGTATTCCTTGTAAACGAATATGTATTTGAATGAATGTATTTATATCAACACACACACACACACACACACACACACACACACACACACACACACACATATATATATATATATATATATACACACACACACATATATATATATATATATATATATATACACACACACACATATATATATATATATATATATATATAAATGAGGGTCTTTCATAAAGTTCTAAGACTCTCCTAGAAAAAGGAGTCAGATAGTCAGAAGAGTTCTGGAAATGTCAACCTTTTTCAGCTACTTTTCGGGCGTTAGTATACTTTCGGTTCATCTTACAGACATCTTCAAGATCCCAGGTATATATGTTCAGCGATATATTTTCTTTTTATTAGAGGATTAGAAATTTTTGAACAATTCTCATATGCGTGTGTGTGTGGAGATAGATAGATAGATAGATTGATAGAGAGAGAGAGAGAGAGAGAGAGAGAGAGAGAGAGAGAGAGAGAATGGGTTCATGTTAACCTTTGTAGATATTCATACCAAAAAGCAAATTTACACGTTACTGATAACTAATAATATAAAAGTGTAACATAACTATATGGTCTGAACAGTTGAAAGTGGTCGAACTCGAATCTAAAATCACCAATATATATATATATATATATATACTTTAGTAATTAAACTAAAACAAAAATATTTGTTTTAGTTTAATATATCTATTACTGTATCATTACGTAAGGTTATTAATTAAAGTTTAAATCTAATTCAATATAAAATCTGTAATTTAGGTCAAAATGTAATTAAAAAATAAAAAAATTATAAATTTAAAAAAAAATAAATTTACTACATTTCTAACCGAAATTAAAATCTAAAACAGAAGTGGGCTTAATGAGGAGATAACTCTTCACCCCTCTTCTATCCCCTCCCACTTTTTCTGTGTCTATTCTAGTTTTTTTTTTTTATCTAAAAGATCTGAAGAAGTCCTGTTAATTTTTTTTCGTGTTTTTGGAAATTTCAAAAATGCTTAACAGGATGGAAATAAATTTATAATCCTATGTGACCGGTTTTGTTATTTTTCTTAAAGAATTTATTGCTCTGTATTATTGTTACATTTAGCTCTTTACCAGGAAAATTTAAATATTCACTCATGAATAATTTCTTGTCCTGATGGAATTACTCCCAACTCCGGTTTAACTGGACCAAAGAATACTACTATATATATACATGTGTGTGTGTGTGTGTGTGTGTGCACGCACGCGCGTACGTGTGTGTGTAAGAGTCTGTAAGGATAGCATAAACGCGGTGTTAACATTGAAAGTTATTCGCTTATGCGATTATCAGACCAGGTTTGAGTCAACACTATCCTGACTTAGATCTCCATACGATACTCTGCAATCTTTAATTAAAAGTATAACAAAATAATATATATATATATGTTGAAGGGAGCCTTCGGGTCGCCCCCGTCTACGGTGGCCAACTTTACTTACTCATATATTAGTTATTCGGCCGACCGTAGTCGGGGGCAAAACTGAACCCTGAACGTCTCTAATGTTGAAGATACTTAAGAGGGATGAATTCACACTCATTATAATGATCTACAATTAATATAAGAAATATACTTAATGAAGTTGTATATGAAATTAGGAAGACTGAATAGCATCAGAACCGGCCTATTGGCTTAGTGGTGGAGTGTTCTCCAAATGCCCGGGAGTCCGGTGTTCAATCTCAGGTCGCGTCATACCAAACCATACTTGATACCTCTGTGCTTAACACTCAGCATTATAAGGTACGTTTCAAGAGTAAAGTGGCGCAAACCAGGGAAAGGAGTTGCGCCCTCCCCTACACGTCAGTGTAGTAGCTATTGAAAATGGAGCTTTCGGTTATTCCTCGACTCCGGTCACCAATAACAACAAAATAGTGATATTCGAAATGACTATTTGAAATCGGATCATGAATACTGTTCACTGGATTCTTGAAGAAACGCAAAATATACAATGAAGACCATTCGATGACCATAGTAAGACAGATGTTTAGGTTCCTATCATGAAAATAAACAATGGAAATCTGAAATCAATTAAAACTACAAGTATCAATAATACCAACTCCAAACAACCGTGGGGTGTCCTCTTGGTGTAAGGGTTAAAGCGATAAACTGCGGAATCGTAGCATGCGAGTTCGAACTCTAGTCGCGCTATTGCGTTTACTTTCGGACAAATACCCTTAGAAAAGGTAAGAACTCCCTATTCATCCCAGCTATGGGTTAAATAGTACCACTACTGTTCTTCTAGAAGGATAGCTTTGGTATTTAATCACCTAATAATGTGGTGCAATGGTTATAGTCATATGAAATGGATACGGCGACACGAGTTCAAATCCTGGACGAGACTGATAGTATTTCACATAGCCCTATTACCCTTGGGAAAGGTATGAATCCAATTATTCTTGAACTGAGTATGTATACACACAAACGCACTTATTGGCTCACATTCACATACACACCCACAAATACACACACGAAAGAACAGAGATAAATTCTTGAGCCACACTAAGCTATATCAATGCATATACCATGCGAAATTTTCCCAAGCTATTTTCTTTATAGGATAATTCGTTTCTTAGTTTAATGGCAAATTAACTTTCATGAGTTATTTAATGCTAAAGAATCCTTGCATTTGAATATCAGTGATATTATTCAACTCAGAGCTGTTGGGTGGGGGCAAGGTTTTCAATAAAATTTTTGTTTAGCAAAACATAATAATTCATGTTGTGATTGCAGCTTTTGACACAGTAACTGAAGGATTATTAAAGGGCCTGGAGGATTTGGAAGATGGCGATCATCCAAACAACAACATTATTGAAAACGGCCAGAATACTGAGAAGAGTCCTGGAGTGAAAACCATCAGCTTACGCTGATTTGAAAGACTATAACGAGTAAATAATAATAATAATAATAATAATAATAATAATAATAATAATAATAATAATAATAATAAAAAAACACGACAGGGTGGGCAAGGTGATTCACTGGTAGATGTACATGAAATTTCAATTTGACCGTACGAGCAAATAGTATATGCACAACCCAGCATCTGTCTTAGAGAATGATACACATAAACTCTTATGGGACTTTGACGTACAAACGGGTCACCTGATCTCGGCCAGAAGACCAGACCTTATGGTAATCAACAAAAAAAAAAAAAAAAAAAAGGAAAAGAAAGAGAACTTGTAAAATTGTGGATTTTGCTGTTTCGTCTGACCACAGAATAAAACTGAAAGAATGTGAAAAGAATGATAAGTACCTTGACCTTGTTACGGAATTGAAAAAGTTATGGAACATAAAGGTGACAATTATACCAATCATGATTGGTGCTTTTGGTACAGTCACCAAAGGATTATTAAAGGGACTGGAGGACTTGGAGGTAGGAGAATGAGTGGAGACCTTCCGAACTTCAACATTATTGAGAACGGCCTGAATACTGAGAAGAGTCCTGGAGACTTGAGGAGACTTGCTGTCACTCAAGCTCCAGTGAAAAACCATCAGCTAAAACTGATGTGAAAAACTCTCCAGGAGTAAATAATAATAATAATAATAATAATAATAATAATAATAATAATAATAATAAAAATAAAACCCCAAACAATTGTATGCGTCTATATAATAATTAATATTATTGATAGAGACGAACAAAATTCTTTAGGATTTTGAGATAGAAACAGATAATCTAATTTACGCTAAACGACCAGACCTAGAGATAGTTAAAAAAAAGAAGAAAAAAAAAGAAAAAAAAAAGATAACCTGCCATATGATGGAATTTGCCTTTCCAACTGACCACACGGTAAAACTGAAGGAAAGCGAAAACAGCGATAATTACCAAGACCTTGCAAGGAAACTGAAAATTTTAAAAATAAAAGCTGAGAGTGACGGCGATACCAATCGTTAGTGTTTCGCTCGTTTCAGTTACCAAAGGATTGCTACAGGGACTGGAGGGGTTGGAAATGAGAAGACCATCCAAAATACAACATTGTTGATATTGGCCAATGTAGGAAAAAGAACCACGGAGACTTGAGGAGATTGCTGTCACTCAGACACCAGTGGAAAACCATCACTAACGCTGGTGTGGAAAACTCTCATACGAGTAAAATAATAATAATGATAATAATAGTCGAACGTAGTTTAGGGTGACCCGAAGACTCCCTTTTAAATAGCTACTACACGGAGGTGTAGGGGAGGGTGTTACTCTATTCTTTGGATTGCTCCCCTTTACCCTTGATCCTTACCTTATAATGCTGATTGGTAAGCAAAGCGGCATCAAGTACCATTTTTTTGAGTCTTTGGTATGACACAAAATGGGATTGAACCCCAGTCTCCCGGACCATTGGCAAACACTCTTCTCATAAGGCCAATGGTCCAGTTAAATAATAATTATAATAATAATAAACCATTAATCACATAATAAGCGACTGTAGCAAAATTACACACCAGGTGTATAAGATTTGACACGACTTGGTGGGAAAGATAATCCACAGGCAATAGTTCATGAATGTTAAATTGAAATTTGACCCAGACAATTTCAAGGAACAGCCAACAAATCAGAATTTGTCCAGGAAAATGAAACGGGTAAAATACTCTGGAATTTTGAGATACAAACGGATCTTTTTTCCCGGCCATAAGAACTGACCGGCTGATAATTAACAAAAAAAAAAGACAAAAAAGATAACTTGCCGTATAGTGGACTTCCCAGCAGACCATTCAGGGAAAATCAAAGAAAAAAAAATGAGCGACTAGTACTCGGACCTTGGCAGAGAAGTAAGAAAGCTGTGGAACATGAGGGAGACAGTTATATCAGTTGTAATTAGCGCGCTTGGAACAGTCTCTAAAAGATTGGTAAAGGGACTGGAAGCGGTAGAAATCAGTATTCGAATCGAGGCTATTCAGATCACAACATTATTAAAATCGGTCAGAATACTGAGAAGAGTCCTAACAACTGAGGAGACTTAAAGTTACTTAGACTTCAGTGAAAGACCATCAGCTAACGCTGGTGTGAAAACCTCGCAAGTAGAGAAATGACAACAATAATAATAATAATAGTCGACGTGGCTAAGAAAGGGAAACCTTTAGAGAGAATTGCCAAGGAAAGAAGGAGAAAGAGGACTTGCCAGCATTGACAACAGCTTTGACACATCGATTCACCGACTCGAAGATTACTTGAAAAAGCGCTGAGGTTGCCTGATTACAGCCACCAGAAACAATACTGACAACCCGAGGATGAACAGACGGAAATAACCAAAAAATAAAATTGGGAAGGAAAACAACTCTGTGGATGTTTTAAACGGCTAACAATCGACATCTCACACGAGAAAAAGTGGACGTGGATAAGAAAGGGAAATTTTAAAAGAAAAACTGAGTCTCTTCAAATAGCATCAGAAAAAAATGCCATAAGGACTAATCATATCAAAGCAAGATAAGAGGCCTTAAAACAGCAGATGTTGGTTATTTGGTGATTGGGGCGAAACCATCAATCACATTATAAGTGAATGTAGTAAATTAGCACAGAAAGAGTATAAGACTAGACACGACTGAATGGGTAAGGTGATCCATTGGGAATTATATAAGAAATTGAAGTTTGACTGTTCAAACAATGGTATACGAACAATTCAGAATCTATCCTCGAGAATGAGATGCACAAACTCCTCAGAGATTTGGATATACAAACAGATCACCTTATTTCGGCCTGACAACCAGATCTTATAATAATCAACAAGAACAAAAAAAGAAAGATAACTTGCTGAATTGTGGACTTTGATGCCGGGCTGACAACACAGTAAAATTGAAAGAAAACGAAAATAAGAGATTTTTCTACGTGGTAGAGAACTAAAAAAAACTGTGAAACATGAAAATGGCGATTATACCAATGGCGATTGGTGCTCTTGGAATAGTCACTAAAGGATTGGTACAGGGACTGGAGGACTTGGAAATAAGAGGCTGAGTGGAGATCATCCAAACTACTGCATTGCTGAGATCGGTCAGAATGCCGAGAAGAGTCTCGGAGACTTAAGGATACTTGCTGTTCTTCAAACTCCATTGAGAAACCATCGGTTAATGATAGGGTGAAGATTTAGAAGTTGGCGGCCGAGTGGAGACCATCCAAACAGCATTACTGAAAACTGCCAGAATACTGAGAAGAGTCCTGGAGACTTAAGGAGACTTGCTGTCACTCAATCTCCAGTGAAAACCATCAGCTTATGCTGATGTGAAAAACTCTAATGAGTAATAATAAAAAAAATTATCTCTTTGTTGTTGTGATTGATGAATCTGTGGTCAAATGCCCGTCTTTGAGCTCATGTCAAAGTTTAGATTCCGAATATTGGCGACATCTTCTCCCTTGAAAGATTGTATTTACTCAATCTTCCTCATTCTATTTCCTGTCATATGTTCTATAACTGGGCTAGTTATAATCAAAATAACTTGATAAAATTAATTAAAATAATTCTGTTGCGACATTTATTTGTACTACCACAATTAGAAGACTACCACGACAACCTCTACAACCACAACAACAACAACAACTACTGATAATAATAATACTATTACTACTACTACTACTACTAATAATAATAATGCTACTACTATTACTACTTCTACTACCACTAATAATAATTATGCTAAAAGCAACATAAGCGATAACAATAATAATTATTGCAGTAGTTTTCAAAATGATTTAACAAGATTCAAGGAATTGGAAAGTAAACAAACAATGATTCAAGGAATTGGAAAGTAAACAAACAATGACAAGAACATGACAAGACTAACATCGGCGTCAATACTTTGACTGAACCCAGAAGCCAGAGACTTGATGTCACTTGAATCACAGCATTTGTTGTGAATAATCGGGAAATGCACGTGTAAACAGCATCTGTACTGCAGGCATCTTTTCTTCACTACGTCTTTAAGATTAAGACGAATAAATAACAGTGATACTATTTACCCAACCCCTCCGCTCGGGCAGGATATGACACAAGGTCAATTTTTTTAAAGCGGAGTTTAACAGGTTTGAATTCAGAGTTTTCCTTCTCCTAGACTAGTTGCCTAACCAAGGCTGAAGAACCTAGTCTGTCCTACTATTTACCCATAGCTGGAGGGAGAATAATTGGATTCATACCTTCCCCAAGGGTATTAGTGCTATGTGAAATGCAATCGTTCTCGTCCAAGATTTGAACTCGTGCCGCCGTGTCCATTTCCTACGACGATAACGACTACACCACGGGCACCTCCATAAAATAAATAACAGTGATGAAACTTTAATTTCAATAGCCACACAAACATTGCATACATCAACACACCCTTCAAATCTTACTTCGGTGCAGACATAAAGATCTTTTTTCATGCAAACGGATACACTTCTGTAAATATTCAAACGAATAAATTGCAACACGACCAGTAATATGTAAGTGTATTTTTGAAGGTATATTTTTCTGCTTTCATCTTTTTTTTTTTTTTCAAAATTAAATTCAAACAGTTTTTACAACTCGGAATCAGTTATGTCTCTTGTAATATTTTATAGACAACACATTTTGTTACCTATTAAAAGAATTCCGATGCTACGTTCATTAAACTGGGAAATGCAGAATTCATATCTTCATTAAGAAATAGTTCTGCATTTCGAAATAAATGATTCTCTTACATTGGTTTTCTATAACAGTGTAGTCCATGGCTAGAAGCGCCGGAAGGTCAACCCTAGGCTGAATTTTCTTTTTACCTAATTTTTTACGATGCAGATATCTTGGTGATGGAGAAAAACTTTGGTAAACTGGCAAAAATCTGACTCATTTATCAAAGTTTTTCTCGTTACCCAATGATACCAGCATCGGAAAAATAAGGTCTAAAAATGTCCGATTAAGGGTTACCCATACCGAACTTTTAACGTGAAGTAGATACTAAAATAAAGATAAATAAAAAAAGAAAAGAACTATTTAGTTTTAAATGTCTGCAACCAAAGTTTTACATTCCTTACCTTATAAAACACTGTGAGATATTAAAATGAAAGAGAATCAATTGTAAAGTGTAGTGCAGAAAATGTTTTTGGTGTTTTATTTTTCGTTGCTATCATGAATATATCTTAATTGCTAAAATAATAATGAAATTCAAGTTGTTTATTATTACTATTATTATTATTATTATTATTGCTTGCGAGATTTTCTCACCTGAGTTCACTGATGGTCTTTCATTTGAGTCCAAGTTACGGCAAATCTCCGGAACTCTCCTCATGTCTCCAGTATTCAGGTTGACCTCAAGAATGCTATACTTTGGATAGTCTGGATTGGTCCTCCGATTTCCTGCTCTTCCAGTCACCTTACCAAGCTTTGGAGATCTTCCAAGCGCACCTACTACAACTGGTATCACCGTCATCTTCACGTTCCATAGAATTTTTCCCTTTTTCTGTCAACTATCACTAGGTCTGATCTTCTGGCTGGAAAAAAATTTTAAAATCACACTAGAATGATAAAATTGTGAATAAGTGGTATATAAATTATTTTATTCATTTATTTTTTTAAATCACTGTGCGAAGCAATGTTGGGACTCAACGGTTGATTTGAGATATTGATGGTTTTCCAAATCAGTTATATTGAGAGCAAGGGAGGTGGGGGAAGAATGGAGAGAGAGAGGTAAATGTGATTGAGAGAGTGGAATAATAATGAAAGAAAGAGCAAAAGAAAAGAACAACAGAAAGTGAAAGAGAGTAAGAGAGAAAAATGAGGAACATGTATAAAACCTTATCAAAATACAACTATGAAAATAAACAACAACAACTACTACTACTACTACTACTACAACTACTACTTCAACTAATAATAATAAGAATAAAAATAAGCGAAGAATCGAGACGATCATGATCACAAATCAACTACAATACCTAAAAGAGTTATAGAGACCTGAGGAGATTTGCTTATTACTTAGGTTTTGATTAAAAAACCTTTTGTGAAAATCTCACCAGGAATACAATCCAAATAAATAAATAAAAATACAATGCATAAAATTCTCCGGGATTTTTAGATAGCACAATCCATGTAAGAAGACCAGACCAAGTGTTAATTAAAAAAAAACAATCATCTGGTGAATGTTGCTATTTTAGCTGACCCCCATTAAAGAAACTGAAAAGACAATTACCTGGATCATACCGGAGAGCTGAAAACACTGTGGAACATAAAGGTGACAAAGTGTTTGTTTGTTTGTTTGGGTTTTACGGCATATCAATCTTTGTAGGTTATTTAATGCCAAATTTATTTTTATACAAATAAACAGTTCTATTTCAAACATTTCATTTTAGTATAAGTATAGTTTTTTCACACTCAGTTAAATATCAAAACTGTTCGATTTCAAACAATTCAGTTTCGCGTAAGTACAGTTTCAATGTCAAAAAACATTTCTATTTCAAACAATTCAGTTTAGCATAAGTACGCAGTTTAAATATTAAAAACAGTTATACTTTAAACAATTCAGTTTAGCATAAGTACACAGTTTAAATGAAGTACGCAGTTTAAATTTCAAAACATTTCTGTTTCAAGCATTTCAGTTCAGCACAAGTACATAGTTTAGTTTTATTTGACCCATTCATAGGACCCTATCAGGCGATACCACTCCGGACCAGAGTGGACCTGGGAGCGATGGTAATGAAGGGGTACTCCACATTCCCTAAAGCTCCAGTATTACAGTAATCTCACTATCAGACTGTTTAGGGTCATATTCAGGAAACTCGTTGAGAGAGTCTTACCCCTATGCAGAGGAACAGTTGGTGTATTCTACTGCACCAGCCGACTGGGCAAATGTGATAATGATATCTATTAATGTTAGTTCGCCTGGAACGATTCCCAGAGGCTTTGAAAAGAAACTTAAGAAATTGGAAATCAGAGGAAGGATCGAAACCATCCAGACTGTTGCATTGTTAAGTTGGAAGCGAATGAATTTTTAGGTATATATTCACATATACGCTCATCGGCTACCGAAGAGCTCAATTCAGGCTTTACATATACGCGTACGTGGAAACCAGAAGTTCTTCATTCAAGTTCTCAAGCCACTGGGAGGAGCATATATTGTAACATACCCACACATGAATATGTGAAACGTACATATGATGTTCATAACATATATACATAGAACACATGAATCCCGAAACACGAAAAACACTTACGACTTCATAGTTCAGGTACGAAACTTTTTATTACCTTTGAGTTAAAAGGTTTTTCGACATAAGGAGAGAGGCACAATCTTTCTATGCAGACTTTTCCATCTCCCCCCACCAACACGTGTGGCACCCGCCACAAGGCCACTGGTCTGGCTTCGGCGTACAAGCAAAAGTCAACCTTCTTCCTTCGAGGCAGAACTCAACTTAGTGACTTTATCCAAAATCCTCCGCGCGCTCTTCTGGTGCATGACGCCATTCACATCTCCTGGTCCTGGGATTTTTATTTTGACATCTGTGAACGACATATCCTTCCCGCGCGTGCGTCAACGCCTGCACTCAAGTTTGCACCTAACTAACCCATGCACTGAGCCGAAATGTTCTCAGCCTAACTAAACCCAAAGGCAAGATATATAAAACAAAATCCCTCGGCCATTATATTACAATATATTTGTGTATGCTTGTATATAATTCATAAGCAAACACACACACTCACTCTCTCTCTGTCTCTCTCTCTCTCACACACACACACATTGCTTTTTTAGTTCTGTATTGTTCATTTTCAGTATTAGACTCATTTTGTCAGACTACTCATCTTGCTACCAGTTGCATTAATGCTTTAATACATGCGTCGGATCTATTTTGATATCCATTGTTGGAAAATCTATTTAATCCAACTTAAATATTTGTGTTAATTATTAACCAACGTAATACTTACTTTTTTGTGTGAAGTTTTATGAGAAAAGTGATCACGTAGCTAAGTCAAATTTATACTGCACATATTTTAGCAATAATGCACACAAAACTGAATATATGTGTTACAACCAAACGGGCAACATCACCACACTAGACGGAGCCTCTCTGAAACTAGTAGACAAATGCACCTACCTAGGAAGTAGCGTCTCTGAAACTAGTAGACAAATGCACCTACCTAGGAAGTAGCGTCTCATCAACCGAAAACGACATCGACACACGACTGACGAAAGCATGGACGGCTATCGATAGGCACTCGATCATATGGAAATCAGGCCTGACCGATAAAATGAAACGCAGTTTCTTCCAGGCAGCGGTTGTATCGATACTGCTATATGGATGCACTACATGGACGCTAACCAAACGGCTGGAGAAGAAGCTAGACGGCAACTACACAAGAATGTTGAGAGCAATATTGAACAAGTCCTGGCGACAACACCCCACGAGACACCAACTATACGGCCACTTGCCTCCCATCACGAAAACTATACAAGTTAGACGAACCAGACACGCAGGACACTGCTGGTGAAGCAAGGACGAGCTCGTAAGTGATGTACTCCAATGGACCCCCACATATGGTCAAGCAAAAGCAGGACGACCAGCTCAAACTTACATACAGCAACTATGTGAGGACACAGGATGTAACCGTGAAGACCTGCCAGAGGCGATGAATGATAGGGAGAAGTGGCGAGAGAGTGTCAGGGATATCCGTGCTGGCGGCACGACATGATGATGATGATGACCTATATAGACCCAAATAAAAGCATAGCCAAATTAATACTTAGCTTATGTTTTTTGTTTTCTTTTCTTTCAAGAATAGTTGTCTTCGAAGTTTCATTACTTTTTTGGTGTGTAACGTTGGTTATTTGAAGCGACATTATTCCATGTCGAAAAGATTTTGTTGATTGTGACGTTATTTGTCATACGTGTCTTTTAAACAACGTCTGCTTATTTATAGTAATAAAATTAATATTTACACAAAGATAGCTTTTTATACTCAACCAATAAAAAACGTCTTTTAATTATTATTAAAAATGAATACTTGTGAGAATTTGTAATTATTTTATTTATTTATTTAATTTTGTTTTATATTGCAAAATTACATTGAAGGAATATTTATTTCTGACACCATAACATCCACCGGCCTTAAAGGAATCACAAATATCGGCGGGCACAGTATTTGATAGAGGATGATCGGGTTTGGTTTCTTCGTTTAATAACATATCATCCTTCGAGGGTTATTTAATGTCAAAGTCATATTAGTAGACTAGTAGTGGCAGTAATGTTTTATCCATAATTCCTGAGGGAAAATGATTTTTAGTTCAAAAGTCAATGCAATAGCCCCACTGGATTTTGACCTCGCTTGCTTCGATGTCATAGCCACAACGCTACAGAGACTAACCCACAAGAGGATGAACGAAAATTAATACACGAAGTCAAAATCAATAATAAAATACATATAATTGATAATGATGGTGAGGACTCACGGTCAAGTCACCCTGAAACTACCAGTTTCCTCTAGATCAACAAAGGCATGCAGTGAAGAGCCAGTTCACTACTTAGATAGGTGACCCCTTTGCGACACACACACACACACACACACACACATCTATATATATATATATATATATATATATATGGAAGAGTCCCCGTGTGTTAATGTTTAACATATTGGACTCTGTCATTGCAGTAAATAAGTAAATGACCTCCTGTCTCGCTATTGCGTTTAGTTTCTGATGAATAACTTTGGGAAAGATTTGAACTCTCTTATTCCTTGAGCTACAGATTAAACAGCACCAATACTGTCCTTCTTCAAGGATGGCTTTGGCATTAATTAAACTAGGATTGTTGATATGCAATATAATAAAAGACACCGAGATTCACACACACACACACACACACACATACGCGCGCGCACACACACACGCACGTACACACACATGTTTATATATATATATATATATGGGTGTGTGTGTGTTTGGGTGTTGGAATAAAGTATGATAGTATGAGAAAAAGTCATCAATAAGCAATCATTTAGAAAATTAAATTCAATTAAATTTATTTTTCAGTTATCTATAAGCCATACATGAAAATTTAACTTACCTTACTGTTTTCATTTCTCATATATTTGTGGGATCGATGACTATGTGTTGTACACTCACAATCCTAGCCATAATCATATCATAATCACAATGATATCTCAATCCAACGGCACATGTACAAATTCAAATACAGGGAAATACACAACCCATAAACGGGCGAACTCTGTTAAAACCTGTTAAACTCCGCTTAAAAAATTGACCTTGTGTCATATCCTGCCCGAGCGGAGGGGTTGGGTAAATAGGATAAACGGGCGAACTCACTGTTGTTCAGGTACGAACGTTTATTGACTTCTGAGTTCGGTTCTTCGACACGAGGAGCGAGAGAGACACAATTCTTAAAAGTCTTTCCTATCATATTATGCTAACAAAACTCAAACGGTTGGCACATCTTGTGGAGTTTTAGATCTGCTTTCATCTTCGCTGGTCGGGACCCGAAAAACTTAACCGTCTGCCTCAACGGTCGAAACCCAAACTTCTCAACACCATAGTCGGAACTCAACTTCTACTGTCTGTCCACGGTCGACAACCAACTCGACCGGTCCCCATTCGACAACCACCTGGACTGGTCCCCAGTAAAATACCAACTCGACTGGCCCACAGTAAAAAAAACCCAACTGACGTCTTTTTCAGAATTTCCAAATTCTCAGCCTATCGCTTCCTGGCATGACGTCATTCACACTCAAGCCTCATTTCCTATCTTGAGTTTATTATGACAGTTGTTATTGTCAAATCCACTGCGCGCGAGCGTAAACTGTACCCAATGTCTGTGCACCTGAACTAAGAGCCGAATAGTTCAAAGCCCAACCAAACTGAATGATAAAATATATTTAATGAAAAAGGATTAATATAAAAAATCATTCCGTAATTATATAACATATGGTTGTGCGATAATTACAATATTTTCTTACATATAAGATAGTCTTTTTTTAATAAATAAATAAATATATTTAATCATTTCTCGAATCTTATACGTAAAGTTGAGATATTTACTAGTTTAATACAACCGCAGACGTTGTAGATTATCAGGATGTTGGAATACCAAATGCCAATAGACTCTCTTAAATGCAATCGAATACGATAATGGGCTCAAATCAATTTGTTTATAGTAAGATTTCAGTCATAAAATTCTGTCTTACAACTGTAGCCTCGATCAGTCAGATTATAGTTTAGCAAATATCATATAGATTGAATCAAGCATCATTTGTCATTCTCTTCTTTGTGAAGGAGAAACTGGAATACAGGAGAAATCCAAATTTAAAAAGAAAAAAAACAAAAACAACAACAACAACAACAACAACAACAATAATAATAAGAAGAAGAAGAAGAAGAAGATGATGATGATGAAGAAGAAGAAGAAGAAGAAGAAGAAGAAGAAGAAGAAGAAGAAGAAGAAGAAGAAGAAGAAGAAGAAGAATTTTAGAATGAAGTATTTTCAACTCAGAATTTTGTTATTAAATTTATTGTTTCTCTATAGTTCTAAATATTTCAAATCATTTGCCTAGTCGGCAGTGCATATAATATTTTCACTGTATCTTCAGCCGAGGAGTAAAAACACTTTCTCCAAAAAAGGGGTGCCTAAAACAAAACTGCATCTGATAGCAAGATTATAGTTTAAGAGATCTGGGGAGTCCTCTTCTTTGCCATTACTCTCAGGTCACCTCTGAACAAGACTAATAGAACCTGTTAGGGTACCACCTTTAGGTCAAAGAGATCTGTTTGATAATTATTCACCTTCGATAGGACCATGCGTAAAAAAAAGTTCTTTAGGAATGACTACATAAAACATTTATATATATAGACGTGCCATAAACACAACTGTCAAGCCTCTAGGCTTAAAATAATCATAGGTGGGTTTACATGCCGTTAAAATCAATCAAACAATCATAAAAAACTCAACAATTTCTTTTGAATGAATTTGAGCATGGAAGAAAATGAATATAGATAGATACTTTACTTTAATGATACGAATATTAGTATACTTGCACACACGCACACGCACAGGTATGTAATTCCTATGGAGATGCATATATATATATATATATATATATATACATATATATATATATATATATATATATATATATTATAATCTATATATATATCATATATATATATATATATCATATATATATCATATATATATATATATTATAATCTATATATATCATATATATATATATATTATAATCTATATATATCATATATATATATATATTATAATCTATATATATATCATATATATATATATATTATAATCTTATGATATTATTATTTACTGACAACGGTGAACCTAATAAATCGTTAGATTAAATTATGAATTTGCTGTATTATATCAATAAAGACGTTAAACACCATCATTATTATTTAATAATCGTTATATTATCACCTTATTACGACTTGCTGTCGTGAATTGATTAAATCACGCGAAGCTAATAAGATCAGTTGTTGATATGAGCAATTTGCTTATCTGAGTGAGCGTATCCTGTTATCAGCTCATGAATAACGAGACATTTAATGACACAAGGAGCCTGATGATCAAAATTAATAATCGTGGGATTTACACATTATTAAAAATTCGGCGGGAAATTTCGTGTTAAGAAATATTTTTAAAACAGGTATAGTAACGAGCTCATATACAACTGAGGACTTTTTTAAGAACAAAAGAAAAAATGACCCCCCCCCTCTCTCTCTCTCTCTCTCTCTCTCTCTCTCTCTCTCTCCCCGATTTTTATTGTTTTTCCGTCTGTTCTGTCTACCTCAGATACGTAACGTTCCTAAAAAAACAAAAATACCACTAATAGATATTCTTGTCTTTTACATTTAAATAGTTGTCGATTTCATCAGATAAAGCTCACAAAATATTTTTATCTTATTTTTGTTGTTTTCGAAGTAAATTTTTGGTAGTTATTGATCGAATAATAACAAATCAACATACATTAAATATATTTTGATCTATATGGGTAATTATTTTAATTTATTTCAGACAATTTTGCTTGCTTTCTAAATTTAATATATATATATATATATATATATATATATATAAAATATATATATATATATATATATATATGTGTGTGTGTGTGTGTGTGTGTGTGTGTGCATATATATATATATATATATATATATATATATATATTATAATCAAGTCAGTAAATCCGGATTAGGGAATAATTCCAATCAGGACCAATAAAATAATCAAAAATAGAATATCAAATCTAAATAATCCTGCTGAAGAACTCAATGTAAATTAAATCCTCTGAGCAAAAATATTTCTCTTAAAAAAACCCGACAAACGTTCACATTAAGAAAATAAATGTATTTCCATTCTGTTAAAAGCATTGATTTATATCAATGCTCTAAAAAATTATCAGCACTTCTTCGGATCAAACACGAAATGGATTAGATTAATTTTTTTCCCATTTTCAACCAGACTAAAACAGAAAAAAATCTTTTATTTCTTATATCTTAAAGCAAACTTTATTCATTTATTTATCTATTCACTTATTTTTGAAAATAGTCTAAATTTATTTTTATGCCTATATCTCGCTATGAAATTACATCTATGATTTAATAGGTTACCAGGATCAAAGTATGACATAATTTGTATCTTTTCTTCCAAACACAAATTGCATCTACCATCAAAGCAGCTCAGAGTAGTAGATCTTTTCAATAAGCTCCATTGAATTTCTGGGGGTAAACCTATATTTTTCAACTTCCAAAAATGTTTGGATAAAGCTGTTTGATTTCTCAAGCGTTGATTAGAGAAAGAATGAATATGATTATTATATCTTAATTTGCAGCTAACTGACTAAATTCCAATATAAATGAATGAATAGATAAACAGAAAATAAATAACTATGATTTATTAAATTGTTAAATGAATTAGAATTTAAATTTATATTAGTGATTTTTACTCTATAATTGTAATTTGGAGGGGTTACCATATTTAACATAAGTTTAAGATTTTTCAGTTCATTTTAATTTATGAAAATTGATATATTAAAATTAGATTGTCTGAATAATCTTTTTTTAAATGTTTGAATTTTTGACATGTATTATTGTAACTGTTATTTTACCTCTGTTAAACTTGAATTATGATGAAACCGGATGTAGGTTTTATATGCCATAATATTTTGATACTTATTGTAACTTGAAGGTTTAGGTTGATTTAATACATAGGAGAAATAAAGATTATTTTTGTCTTAGTCTGCTTGAAAAATTTGAAAAAAAAAATTTTAATCCATTTCTTGTTTGATCTGAATAAGTCCAGTTAATTTTTTAGAGCATTGATTCATATCAATGCTTTTAACAGAATGGAAATAAATTCATTTTCGTAATGTACCGATTGTCGGTTTTTTTTAAAGAATTTTTTTAAATATTTGTTATTTAATACTAAATCATGTTTTTTCGTATGGTTTGAATATATGATTTGCTGGCGTATATCATCGATACACTTTAAACGAGCCTGAGCTCTTTTTTTGTACGCAGATAAATGGTTTTAAGTATTTCTATCTAATAATAATATTTCTATCGTCTCTTAATACTTTTTTGTTAATTGGTTTCCGGAGTTGCTAAGTAGCATTAACAATTTATAGTATTGCCATTATTTCTATAGAGTTAAATGGTTTCAATTATTGATATCTAACTGTAATAAGTCTATTAAATATTTCTCATTCGTTTGCACAAAGTTAAATTATTTCAAGTATTGCTATGTATCAGTAACAATTCAATTTAACATAACTCAATTGTTTGCACACACTATCAGTGTCCTATTTGACCTATATCAGGTGCGACCACTCATGCTCAGAGTGGTCCTGGGAACAATGATAATGATAGTGTACTCCATATTTCTAAAAGCTCCATGGCTGGAGTCTTGCTATCAGAATGTATAGTGTCATATACAGTGTCATATCCAGGACTCACATTGGGAGAGGGTCTTACCCCTCAGCAGAGATTCGGCTTGAGTATTCTACAGCTCCACCCAACTTGCATATGTCGAAGTATGTCACTCGAGGGATATTTGACATTTTACTGATTTGGTTTCGTTGTTTGATGACACAGAAACCTTTGGGGGTTATTCAATTCTAAAACAATCCTTGTAGAAGTAGGGTAGTGCTACTATTTAACATATAGCGAAGACGAAACGACAAGGGTTCATATCTTTTCCAAAGGTATTAGTCAGAAAGTGAACGTACTAGCACGACTGGAGTTCAAACTCGCTTAGAACGATGTCACAGTCCAGCACGTTTGCTTTTTTGCCCCAGGGATTCACACGCAAGAGTATCGACACATATATATATATATATATATATATATATATATATATATATATATATATATATATATATATATATATCAGTAAGCGTCCGAGGAAAATGGGTGTGGATTCTGAGAATTTACATTTATATAGGTTTATCTTCCTTACATATATATAGACAGCAATTACTATCCGCTATTTTTCCAACTCAAATTAAACCTGTGAAGTCATCTGCTGAGACGCAGATATTCTTCACCGAAATAAATTTATGATGGCAATTTAACCAGGTTTGAGTTT
>OY757916.1:71513394-71645894 GCA_963585895.1 Sepioteuthis lessoniana | reverse complement strand
TTTTAAAAGACTGAAAAAGTTTTGATATTATCCCCATACAAGGAAAATAACTTTTTGAAATCTCCGTTCATATCTTGTTTTCTCAAAAGGAACTTTATATTAGAACTTCTTCAGTTTTTTTTTTCATAAAAATGATAGAATTTTTCGATAAAATCAGAATCCATACAAGCTTGAGGATATGTTCTATCAACAATTAGAGAAATTTCAAAAGTCTGTATTCATGCAAAATTTTATAAATCAAATAAATCCTGAAATTAAATCAAGGAACTGTAATCACAATTAAAAACATATTTTACTCAGAAATTTGGATCGAGACCATGCTTTTTTTTTCAAAAAAGTACATTTTACCAGAATTCAATAATTAGTTGATTTTGGGTATTTTCATTTAATTGTTGCATTTAAAATATAAAAAACAAAACACTCTTTTTTTGTTTACTCGGTGTAAAGAATTCAAAAGCAAAACATTTCCTATTCTATGTCTTTAACGTTATATAGGAATTCTATCTAATTTTTTTAAAATCCTGTTTTTCTTTTTTTTTAAATTTTTTTTATTGATGGCATAAAGAGTTTGCTGATAGAATTAACTTTATACAAGTTTTGGAATATTTTTCTCTGCTATCGAGGAAAATTTTAAAAAGTGAGTTGCCTCTTCATCCTTTATCATTAAAATATGATAAAAGTATTTTGGAAAATTAAACTCAAAAGTATTTTAAATCAATTAATTGTATTTTAAGAGGGAAGTTTTTAAAAACATGCATTTCAACCTTGATTGGAAGTAAAGTGTCCGATTTTGAAAAGAACAGTACGTAAAAACAATATCGGTAAATATAAATTAAATGAAAGAAAATTATAATTTAATGCTATTTTAACCCCCCCCCAAATGCCCAAACTTCCTCGATTTTTAAAATTTCATGCCACACAACTTTCTGCTATAAATCGTATAAGTTCAATATTTGAACCCAAGTCCAAGTCGAACTCCGGCAACATTGTACTGAGTTCGAATTCCAGACTCGTTATTCCATTCACATTCGGACTAATACTCTTGACGTAGGTAAGAACCCCTTTACTCACAAAGCAGCTATAAATCAAATCGCATCAATACTGACCTTCCACATGCTTTGGCATTAAATTACTCATGAAGGTTGACATGCCATTAAAAACAAAGAAAGCAAACCAAGTCTAACGGAAAGAGACATATTACACGGAAGAGATAATTAAGACGGCGAATAAAATGATACGATATATTCCAACGGGAATTAGGCGGGAAGCCAATAATATGTCATCATGGTTTAGATAAAGCATTCAATTCGAAATCTCTTGTTCGTTACAATTACAAGGCCGGAGGGTTCAATGCTCGAATCCTTATTATTATAACAACCAAGATGAGTACAATATTCCGAATCATACAAATAATATTAATACTAACAGAACAAATAGACGTTTATTAATAGAGCCTGTATAAATAAAGTGTCCTCGTGGTGTAATGGTTAAAGCGATGGAATGCGGAATCGTAGTAAGCAAGTTCGTACTCCAGTCGCTCTATTACGTTCACTTTCGGGCAAATACCCTTGAAAAAGGTATGAACTCCCTAACCCTCCCAGCTATGGGTTAAATAGTACCACTACTGTTCTTCTAGGAGAATGGCTTTAGCATTAAATGACCTACAATGGTTGATATACCATTAAATAAAGAAACCAAACCAAGCAGACGATAAAATTTTCAGAATGAATATGCTGATTTATTTATGGAATATATTAATTCTAAAATGTAGGCATTGATGTTATCTTGGAATTACTATGAAATGAAAATCTGGCAAACACCTACATGCGACATACAGAGCACCGAACAGCTGTTTTGACCTTATTAGGTCTCATCAGCAGTACACACCGAGACCTCCACCACTGGAGATGGAACCAACAACCTCAGCATGCAGAAGCCGAAACTCTACCACTGGGCCACCGGTTCATGCCACATATAATCCTTGCCGAATTAACAAGTCATGGTGAATTGCGCGACCACTTTGATCTAATGTGTCTTGAAGGAACGTATGCCGAATTAACAAGTCATGGCTTCTGCATACAGTGGTTGTTGGTTCGATCTCCAGTGGTAGAGGTCACGGTGTGCACTGCTGATGAGACCCAATAAGGTCGAAACAGCTGTTCAGTGCTCCGTATGTCGCATGTAGGTGTTTGCCGGATTTTCTTGTCATGGTGATTCAAAGATAATATATATATATATATATATATTTAAAAAAAAAACTTATGGTAAACGAAAATTTACATAGACAGAGAAATAGGAGAATCATCTGTATAAGGGAGACACATTGATTTTAAAAAATAAAAGAAAGCGAGGGCCCTTTCGTCCGGCTCTATATCTCATTGATGATGATATCAATCTAACTGCGACTAAGTTTAAAAATAAGAATAAGATCTTTGGTCCATCAAAATGTCCAGTTAATTTTAGTCTTCCTTGGATTGGTCCTGCTAGCCAGTCATTTGCCGATAAAGTTGCTTTCTCGGTGTATCATGCTGTTAAAGTTAGATCTGTGTTCGCCACTGAGATGGCCTTCAACTCCATACGTAAGGATGTGCTGCCTATCATGAATCAAAGTCTTTTAGTTTATAAGTTTAATTGTCGGTGTAATTCGACATATATAGGTCGTACAAGCCAGTGTTTGGAAGTTCGAATAAGACAGCACGTACCCAGAGGCATTTTAAATAGTGGCTGATCAACATCCGGGCACTCTCAGGCTATGGACTCCGCTACTGGGGAACATATTTTAACTACAAATAGTTGCAGGACCGACTACTTGGATGATTGGTTTTCTGTTCTACATAGAGCCAGGAATAAGATCCATTTGGACCTCATAGAGGCGATCTATATTTCTTTAGATCGCTCCTTTCAATGTAGACAGAGAACCAATCATAATTTATATATTTTGGGAGAGTTACTAAATACTGGTGAGACATGGTTTCTTAATTTTTTTTGTCACATATTTTCTTTCCATATTTAAAATTAAATTCCCGTTTTTAATCGTTTCTCCGATGGTATTACATGAATAGAGCCGGACGAAAGGACCATCGCTTTCTTTTATTTTTCAAAAACAATTTGTCTTCCTTATACAGATGATTCCTTTATTTCGCTGTATATATATATATATATATATATATATATATATATATATATAATCAAAAATACAAAAAAATTAATTTCTTTCTTTTGTATCATTTCTGTGTTGCAACCAGTTGACTAATAGGATAATGGAAAGTAATTTCCTTCAAGTCCTTCAAATAAAAATTATTTTTCTCGCAGGTAAAATGGAAAATTGAATATGTACTTCTATGACAGCGTCAAATAATAATGCATTAAAAGCTTGTTATACATGAGTAAGCTTCTTTTGTTTGGACGAATATCAAGTTCTTCCAAAATAAAGCTAAAAGACAAATGTGGAAACATTTATGACTGATCACACACACACACACACACACACACACACAAACACACACACAAATATATATATATAATTAGGATTAAAATTTGAAGCTAAAAACGTTTTTACTCGTAAAATCTTTGTAAAAACCGCAGAACAATATAACAATATTGTTCTAAAATAATATAGGATAAAAATAAATACTAGATAAAAGCTCATAACTTTAAGATTTAAATTATCGATCCTCACGTGAGCTATCAGGTGAGGCTCGATCACACACATATACACACTCATATACGTACATATATGTATGTAGGTATGTATGTTTGCGTGAGTGCGTGTGTGTATGTGATACAAAGACAGACACTAAGAAGCTAAAGAAAGAAAAAATCGGGAAAATTTCCCCCAGAAATTCCGGTTCAAAAAGCAAGAGAAATTGGAAACTGGAAATTTTTAGTTTAAAAAGACAGAAAATCAAACTCTACTTACCTGAAAAAGTAAAATAAAAAATTAAAGGAATAAAATTGATTCACATATATATTGGTTCTAACAGAAAATAAAAGCAGATTTCAAAGGTTTTGGTTCAAAGAAAAATCCAGATATCAAAGACATTGCCAAGGAAGATAAGTTGGTCATAGAAGATTTTTAAAAGCTGGATCTTTCTTCAGGTAAATATTGAATCATGAATAATTTCTGTTTTTTTTTTTTTTTTTTTTTTTTCGTTTTTTTTTTTTCGGAAGCAAGTTGTCACTAAACATTTTAAACTTCCAATGTTTTAAACGTAACCGAAAATTATCTTATTAAAAAAATATTTCATCGTTTTTTTTCTGATTTCAGTAATTCAAGAGAGCGCATCACAATTCAGGTTATGATTTCACACCACAAAATGGAAGAACTGAAAGCTCATATTGTCATGTGATATTGCAGGAGTTTACAAATTACAAAAACGTGACAAAAACATAAATAAAAATGTGTACTGCTAATGGCCAAGGACTGTCAAGTCCAAAATTGTTTTTCAAAGTTTCGTTTTGTCGAGATGCCATTGATAGATGAACCAAGATCAGGATATTAATCAGACCACAATTAAAATGCTTTAAGAGATTTAGTGGAATGGAATTCGCGCAAAAATACTCAAGAATTACTACATGACCTTACCTCAACCAAATCCAAAATCGGTCTTTACTTGAATAAGATAAGACGATGAGAAATCTGGGTGTTTGGTTTCCTCACACTCTTAGTAAGAAGAATACTAAAGATTACATACGCATATAAACTATCCATTTCTTAAGAATATCCTTACAGGTAACGAAATATTGGTCTTTTACGACGCTCAAGTCTGTAGATTGATATGATATTTTATAGCCCGCACAGAAGAAAAGTTATGCTATTTCTATGGAGAGATCACTGCGGTATAATAAATTTTGGGTTCTTAAACCGCAGTCAGGCTCTACACGCAGACTTATGCTCTCAACAGTGGTAACGTGAGTAGGATTAACTTTATGTTTCTTCATGATAATGCAAGACCACATTCAGCTAAGAATCACGTAAGGAAAATATTCGATCAATGTTTATCTCTTCTACTTTATCCATCATATTTACCAAAACTTGCATCAAGTGATTTCCATCTATTTCATTCTCTACAAAATGCCCTCACCGACCAAAAAAATAAAAATAAAAAATGTAATGAAAAAAATCATGTAAAAATATTTGTGAAAAAATTCTAAAGCTAAACCTGCTGAATTTTACTTGAGAGGAATCAACAAGTTTTTTGATGAAAGATGAAATCTGATTTAGAATAATGGCGAATATACACTAGATAATGATTTGTTCATTTTAGAATTATTCATGAATGAATTATATTTCACAAAAAATGCAAACTATATTTAATTCGACCCGACAGAAGAAATCAAGAAGATCAATTATTTTCAAATTTCAATTCAAACCAAATCTTTCATTATTATTATTATTATTATTATTCCCAGTCTAAACCCCAAACCGTGCAGGCTGCTAATTCATGGTGCTCACAGCAATCAAATATAATCTTGTTTGTCTGCTGTTCTTCATCTTTGTACGTTCAATTTCGTTTCCTTCTTTCTTTCTTTTTTCTTTCTTTCTTTCTTTATGTCCTGAGTATAACCTGACACTACATCTAATGGTGAGGTACAGTTATGGAGCACTGGTTAATGTAGAGAACACTTTAATACCGATTATTCCCCCATTTTCTCGACCCACATTGGTAGTACCTTCTGAAGAATTTAGAATTTTCTAGAAGGACTCATAGTCAAGATACAGACAATAGAAATGCATAAATTTGTTCATAGCTTAGAGTGGAAGATTGTGTTGACCAAGCCGTCAATCAGAGATTCTCCGCATAGGACGCACCTATGAAAATAAGCGGAAGCAGTCATGTGGTTGAACCGAAATATATGGGCTTTATGAAATGATATATACAGATGCCCACGTGAGGTACGGAGAGTGTTCAATCAGTCTCAAATTTTGACCAGAAGAGATTCGGTTACTCATGGAAGCGCCAGCGAGCAGCAGGGCGCACCGCTAGGGCCAGCAGCTTATCGCGTCCCTCCGGTTAAGTATCCCCACGACGAGAAGCAAAAGAGCTAAGTGGGACCTTGATGATAACACAGCGCGGTATGGTCAAGAAAAGAAGAAGTTATCGTTCAATATAGCAATCACAATTCGTCTCCCTCCCACCGCCCGTCTGTCTCTCTCATACCACAGAAAATTTGACTCAAAGAAAGAATAACGAGAGTTATATTTTTATAACCAAGCGTTATGGCCATTCTTCCTCCGTGTATATTCATTTCTTATGGCGCTATATAACATTATACTTAATCAACCTATCTGGTTTAGAGATTCCTTAAATCTAGGAAAGGAAATTGATTTTTTATTTATTTATTCATTTTATAAAAGTTGACGTTGGAGAAAAACTCTTTATCAGTGTGACATTTTATACGGGTGCCAGTGAGTTCTATTTCAAACGATTCAGTTTAGCATGAGTACACAGTTTAATTGTAAAAATACTATTTCAGCTCTAATTCAATCAATTCAGTTTAGTATTAGCATAGTTTTTGTCATGACACACTTAAATGTCAAAACAGTTCTTTTTCAAACAATTCAGCTTAGCATAAGTAGAGTTTCAATGTCAAAATAGTTCTATTTCAAGCAATTCAGTTTAGCATAAGTACGCAGTTTAGATATCAAAACAGTTCTATTTCAAGTAGTTCAGTTTAGAATAAGTACGGAATTTAAAATTTAAACAATCAGTTTAGCAAAAATATGCAGTTTATTTCTATTTAACCCATAGATAGGGCCCTATCAGGTGCTACCACTTCGAGCTAGAGAGTACTTGGGAGCAATGGCAATAGAGGGGTGGTCCACATTCTGTAAAGCTTCAGAATTACAGGAACCTCGCCATCAGATCGTTTTGTGTTATAATCCGGATACTCATTGGGGGAAGGGGTCTTACTACTCTGCAGAGAAGCAATTGGTGTATTCTACAGCTCCAGCCGATTGGGTAAAGAGAGAGAGAGACAGAGAGAGACAGAGAGAGACAGAGACAGAGACAGACAGACTGAGAGTGAGTCAGGGAATTCTAATAATGATGTAATCATTAGTATTAGATTGGATTACTTGAAAGCACACAACTGTCCAAATTATTTGGATAACTTGGAATCATTGATATATATATATATATATATATATATATATATATACGTGCGTGCGTGCGAAAAAAAACTTAATAAACAATTATACGAAAATGTTAATATAGATGTTCAATGAACACAATTCATCTGGGCATAAAATTAACCTAGTCAAGTTTACAAATCATCCTTCTTTTTCACTTTTTATCTTCCTTTTTCTTTCTATCTTTCTCCCACGTTTTTTATTCTCTTTACGGCCTCCATTTTTCATTTAATCTTCTTCCGCTCTTGTTCACACTTTCTCTTCCCCCCCTTTTTTTTTTCAAGCCCTCCCTTCCATAGCCTGATACTATTTTCATATTTCAAAAGATCGATTTTAGATATCGAAATTACACTCAGATACAAATGTCCCTGTTTGCAGTCATCCCCGTCGACCAGAGGAAGTTGTAATGCATTTCAGCATTTTGTTTAAATCAAGTTAAAAAAAAAAACGTTGTTCGTTTGTTTCTATTGTGTTCTTATTTTTCCATAACTTGTTTGTATACCAAATAACACATATCTAGTTTTTAGAAAGATAGCACACATCTAGTTTGTAAAAAGATGAGACACGGCAAATTTGTAGAATAAAAGCACACAGTTAATTTGTTGAAAGATAGCACACAGCTAGTTCACATTATGATGGTAAATAACCCCTTTGTAATAAGATGAGTTACGCTCAGCTTTGCTTTGCTTGGCAAATTCTCATCTCCCGAAATATTTTCCTTCTAAGGTACTTTTATAATTCTGAAATCACACCATTTCTCCCTAAATCTCAGATTAATCCACTGAATTAGGAGGCGTGTACAACCGTTACATTGCATCATACTAAAACGTATTCTTCACATTTTTATCTCGTTTAACGATTCTTTTTTGCAACTAACTTTTTTACTAGCTTTTTTTATTAATGTTCTTTCTCCTATCAACCTTTTCCTTTCACTAATACTTTTTTGTTTCCTATTAAATTTTATTTTCTCATTTTAGCTTTACTTTCTTTCCTTTTAAAAGCATCTTTCTTTAATTCGATGTTTTTATATTTCTACGTTAAATCATTTCAAAATCAGCAACAATTACATAACGTTCTTACTAAAGAATCGTATATGAGAAACCGGTTCATTGGCATAATGTTTAGAGTATTCGCCAATGTTCCCGGAGACCTGCGTTCAATCCTAAGTCGAGTCATACCAAAGACTTCACAAATTGGTACTTAATGCCTCCTTACTTAACACTCAGCATTTTAATGCATGAACTAAGAGCAAGAGGAGCAATCCAGAGAAAGGATGTGCGCTCTCATCTACACTTCAGTGTAGAAGCTTTTGAAAAGAGAGCCCTCGGGTCGCCGTCAACTACAGTCGGCCAACTTATCTTAGAAACGGCATTCCTTTTGGGAGAATCCATGTGGTGTAATGGCTAATAACCTGGATATTGTAGTGAGCCAAGTCGAATTCAGTTTGTCCCAATGCGTTCATTTTCGGATAATTACTCTTAGCACTCTTATCTTCCAGCTATGCATTAAAGAGTACCACTATTGCTCTTCGACAAGGATAGCTTTGACATTAATTATCTCTCGAAGGTTGATATGCTGTTTAACAAAGAAACAGAAACCAAATTAACATTCCAAACAAAACAAAATTTGCGTTAATCCAAAAACCTGAATTAATGAACCTGAAATTCAATTTTTTTTTTTTAATTGGGAAGCGCATTTAGTGCAGCGGTTATCATGGTTGGAGATAAAATATGTGACTCACTTTCAAATATTTTGTGAAATTGTTTGCGTTTCAGTCCCCACCAATGCCATTCCAAAAAACAGGAATCCATCTTTGTCTCCACCCTACAATATATGGGTAAGTTGGCCTAATGAGTAGTGTGTTCGCCAATGGTCCGGAAGACCGGGGTTCAATCCCAGGTCGAGTCATACCAAAGACTCAAAAAATGGTACTTGATGCCGCCTTGCTTAGCACTCAGCATTATAAGGTTTGGATCAAGGGTAAAGTTGATCAATCCAGGGAAAGGAGTAGCACCCTCTCCTATACCTTTGTGTAGTTGTTATTGAAAAGGGAGCTTTCGGGTCGCCCTCGACTAAGGTCGCCAACTTTATTACTTATTTGGTCAGATTTGGCACTTAAGCGTTGTTTAGGCTGCCCGTCTAGGTGAAGAAAAAAACTCTGAAATCGCACCAGTTTTATTCCGGTTAAAAATTGACCTTTTGTTGCATCCAGGAGACGTTTGAACTGTTAAAATCAATCTCTTTATTGTGGTTTCCTTTCCAGTTCACTCACTCTCCTATTCCAACTCGCCTAGTCGGCTGGTGCCGCAGATTACACCGACTGCATCTTTGTAGAGGGGTATGACTTCTCCAACGAGTGTCCAGGATATAGCACTAAACAATCTGATGGCGAGGCTCTTGTAATGCAGGAGCTTAGAGAAATGTAGAGGACCACTTCGTTGCCATTGCTCCCATGTCCACTTTGTCCCAACTTATAGGGTCCTATCTATGAGTTAAATGGAAATAAACTGTGTACTTACGCTAAACTGAATTGCTTGAAGTAGAACCGTTTTGACATTTAAACTGCGTACTTAGGCTAAACTGAATTGTTTGAAATAGAACTGTTTTTCAGTCAACTGTTTGTAAATAAAAACTGTGTACTAGTGCTAAATTTAATTGTTTAAATTAGGACTTTTTGATCATGTGTGTAAACAAATGACCGATGTTTAAATGAATTCTTAATGATTCACAGCAATACTCAAAAACATTAAATTCTGTGTAAAATTCTGTGTAAACTCGTAAATATGATTATTCGTATCAGATAGAAAGAAGTGAAACCTTTAAACTCTGTAAAAAAAATGAGTTAAAACTCGTCTAAATATGTTATGTACAAAATGTGTTTAGAAATCATATATCTAATATATATGTAAAAAAAAGATTTGGCATTCAATAACCAACAACGGTTGATATGCTATAAAACCAAACCAATCCAAACCAAATACATTTCCAGCATTAATTTTTTTTCCTTACGATTTTTCTGTTTCATTTTTTTTTTTTTTTGCGTTGCGGGTATCTTTTTTTTTATTTTCGAATTCATTTCTCCTTTTTTTTAATTCATTATTTTAGTTTCTATGTTTTTTGTTTTTTGGGGGGGTTCTTTTTATATTACTTCCTGGTCTATTTTTATTTTATTTTTATATTATGCGTCCCTCTTCTTCCAGTCATTATTGTGTCCCCTTTCTTCCATTCATTTATGAGTACCTTTTCTTCCACTCATTATTCTGTCCATCTTCTTCCATTCATTATTGTGTCCCTCTTCCATTCATTATTGAGTCCCTTTTCTAGTCATAATCGTGTCCCATTTCTTCCATTCATAATTGTGTCCCTCTTCTTCCAGTCATAATTGTGCCCCATTTCTTCCATTCATTATTGTGTCCCTCTTCTTCCAGTCATAATTGTGTCTTATTTCTTCCATTCATTATTGTGTCCCTCTTCTTCCAGTCATAATTGTGTCCTATTTCTTTCATTCATTATTGTGTCCCTCTTCTTCCAGTCATAATTGTGTCCCATTTCTTTCATTCATTATTGTGTCCCTCTTCTTCCAGTCATAATTGTGTCCCATTTCTTTCATTCATTATTGTGTCCCTCTTCTTCCAGTCATAATTGTGTCCCATTTCTTTCATTCATTATTGTGTCCCTCTTCTTCCAGTCATAATTGTGTCCCATTTCTTTCATTCATTATTGTGTTCCTCTTCTTCCAGTCATAATTGTGTCCCATTTCTTTCATTCATTATTGTGTCCCCTTTCTTCCAATCATAATTGTGTCCCATTTCTTTCATTCATTATTGTGTCCCTCTTCTTCCAGTCATAATTGTGTCCCATTTCTTTCATTCATTATTGTGTTCCTTTTCTTCCAGTCATAATTGTGTCCCATTTCTTTCATTCATTATTGTGTCCCTCTTCTTCCAGTCATAATTGTGTCCCATTTTTTTCATTCATTATTGTGTCCCTCTTCTTCCAATCATAATTGTGTCCCATTTCGTTCATTCATTATTGTGTCCCTCTTCTTCCAGTCATAATTGTGTCCCATTTTTTTCATTCATTATTGTGTCCCTCTTCTTCCAATCATAATTGTGTCCTATTTCTTTCATTCATTATTGTGTCCCTCTTCTTCCAATCATAATTGTGTCCTATTTCTTTCATTCATTATTGTGTCCCTCTTCTTCCAATCATAATTGTGTCCTATTTCTTTCATTCATTATTGTGTCCCTCTTCTTCCAATCATAATTGTGTCCTATTTCTTTCATTCATTATTGTGTCCCTCTTCTTCCAATCATAATTGTGTCCTATTTCTTTCATTCATTATTGTGTCCCTCTTCTTCCAATCATAATTGTGTCCTATTTCTTTCATTCATTATTGTGTCCCTCTTCTTCCAATCATAATTGTGTCCCATTTCTTTCATTCATTATGTTGTCTTCTTCTTCCAATCATAATTGTGTCCTATTTCTTCCATTCATTATTGTGTCCCTCTTCTTCCAATCATTATTATATCCCTTATCTTCCATTCATTCTTATATGCTACTTCTAATATACCACTTACATCACTGTGGTGTAATCGTTATCATCTTTGGAAATGAACACGGTGACCCGAGTTCAAATCCTGGACAAAACTGTTTGCATTTCACATAGCACTAATACTTTTGGGAATTGTATGAATCAAACTATACTGCCTCCAGCAATGGATAGACGGGGCTCTTTAGCTTTGGTATGGCAACTACTCAAGGAGAAGGAAAACCCTCAATTCAAATTCTGTTAAACTCTGCTAAAAAAATTGAACGTATTTCTCATCTTACTCGTGCAGAGAGATTGGTAAATACATAATCCTTCCCTCTCATAGACTTAGCATTCATTTCATATTTATTTCGAGTCTTCTTCTTCTTCTTCTGATTCATGTTGCTAAAAAAATCAGATATGTATGTTTGCCTCTTTTTCTTCACCTTTTTACAGTCAATTTCGCTTCCTCCGTTCTTTCTTTCTTTCTTTCTTTCTTTCTTTCTTTCAGTCCTGGGTATAACCCGAAACTGCATCTGATGGTGAGGCACAGTTATGGGGCACTGGGAAGTGTGGAGGACGGTTTCATTGCCATTATTCCTACTTTTTCCCAGGTTTTCATTAGTAATACCTATTAGGGTATCATTTCTGGGTCAAATAGAATTGTTTGAAAATGATTCGTATAGGATATGAATACTTGATATCATATAACTGTGTTTTTTTGTTCTAAGAATCGTTATTTTAAGCCATAACTTTCTCCTAAGGATTATTTCAACTAATTACCTTTAACTACATAATTGAATGTAGATAATTTGTGTTTGATAGAAATATTTGCTGACACATAACCATGTGCCAAAAAAAAAAAACCGAAAAAACACAATAAAAAACATTTAAGAAACAAAAACACAAGTAATGTTAATAAGAACGTACAATGAACGCAATTCCCTCACGTCTATGCATTAAAACACCGTTGACATTTTGAGATACCGTTAAAATCAATCATAAAATTGATTGATTGATACCCATCACTCTTTTATTTCATCAAACTTTAATCTATATCTATTAGAAGCTTAATTATGCACATCTTCTTTCAGATTTTATTAATAATCAAACTTCTTCTTTGCGTCTTTTATTTCTATTTTTACTTTTTTTTCAAAACGCTTTTTTTTAAATTCTATTTTAGAATATTTTTCTTTGCTCATTTCTTATCCGTCCGGTCGGCGGCGCTAAAAATACGAAGACTGTATCCTCTTTCAGAGGAGTAAGAATTTCTCATCAAATAGGAGTTGACACTAAACTACATCTGATGGTGAGGTTCCAGATCTAGAGATCTGGGTAAGTGTGAAGTAAGCCTTTACTGATATTATTCCCAGGCACAGGCAGACCTGGAGAAGTACGTTCTGATTGTAAAGTACCAGATCTGGAGATTTGGATGTGTTTGGACTACTTCTTCATTGATATTATTCCCAGGCACACACTGATCCGAAGAGGTACATCTGATGGTGCGGCACCTGATCTGAAGATTTGGATGAATGTGGAGTACCTATTTATTGATACTATTCCAAGGCACACGCTAACCCGGGGAGTTACATCTGATGGTAAGGCACCAGATCTGGAGAGTTGAATGAACGTGGAGTACCTTTTCATTGAAAATTTTCCCACGCTGACTAGGAAAGGTACTTTCTGCTAGAGGTCTATCTATGAGTCAAAAAAACTCCTTAAAAATAATTCACATTCGAATCGACTGGGAGAAAAAAAATGACAGCAACAAAAAAATACTCTTAAGAAACAGCTTCACAAAAAAAGTAAACATGAATATACAGGGTGGAACAATAAAATTATCGTCCTGCAGAAAACAATACTACAGCGTTATTTTAAAACTTTTATTGAAAAAAATCAATTCAGGTAACTTTATTATATAGTAGAGCTGACATCTATTCAATGTAGCCGCCTTCAGCCTCAATCACCGCTTCGATACGGATACGGAACTGAGAGCATGCCTTTTCCACAAGCAACGGCGGGAACTCGGCGAATACTCGGCCGATAGCGGTGATCAGTCTGGCTTTGATGTTGTGGGAGGTCATATTGGTGATGTTCTCGACGTATGACCAAACGAAGTAGTCCAGCGGGTTAAGGTTGGGGGAGGAGGGGGCCAGCGAGAGAAGGGTACAAAGTCGTAGCACTCCTTCTGAAGCCAAGCCTGGGTTTCTTTGGACTTGTGGGCCGGCGCCGAGTCCTGCTGCCACACCCAGGGTCTGTCACCGGCCACCTGATTGAGCCAGGGGATCACCACACTCTTCAGCACATCCAGGTACACTTTGGTGTTGACTTTCAAGCCGACTTCGAAAATGTGAGGTGGCATGATGTGGCCCTCACTTGAAAGCACACCAAAGACCATAACCGTAGCCGGAAACTTTCTTTTCATCACCTTGGGCACGTCCCAGTTATTCGTGGCAATCCAGATTTGCACTTTGAGGGTGCTGGCAATGGTCCTGTTGTCATAACTTGGATCAGTAGAGAGCATGAGTTGTACCGCGGCGCATATCTGATCTCGCTCGTTGAACATTGTGTCACTTTCATACATGATAGAAGGCTCCTATTGCTCTTGGGATTTGTACACAACTGGCCAACTAGTAGATGGTCTGTAACAAATAAAGAAAACCGGTTTTCATTAAACAGAAATGGAATCATGGCGTCTTTTCTAGGGTGACAATTACATCGTTCCACCCTGTACAATAAAAGCAATTCTTTAAATTCGAGGCATAAGATAACTCAAAATAAGTTGACATACTGTTAAAATCAATCAGTTTTATTACTTGTATCAGAATACAGAAATTAAGAAAGTTATATTTTGATAAAGATTATAAAAAGCTGACATGGAAAGTATGCAGAAACGCTTACAAAGATTAACATAAGCCAGTTGTATGGAAACCCTGTGACAATCAAAAAGATTTGTTTAAAAATCATTCGAATTCAAGAGGACCGTGTGCAAAAAATATTATAAACAGCTACAAAAAAAGTAAAAATGAATGAATAATGAAAAAATAAATGTTCCATAAATGCAATTCCCAAGGCATAAAAACTAGACGGGTTGATATGCCATTAAAATCAATATTATAACTAATCAACCAAGCATTTCTTAACTTTCTTCTTTCTTATGTTTCTTCTTGTATTTCCTTACTTTCTTTTGAAAATAAAAAATAAATAAATAACTTTTTTCCCTTTAATTCTCTATCTTTTCATAAACCTTAATCCAATCCTTTCACAAACAGCATCAACCACCTGTCGTCCTTTCTTTGGAATCAGGCATAAGAAAATAACTCTTCCCTCCCAGATTCAACGACAGATTAAATTCAAGTTCCTAACCCAATGCCCTAAATCCATGAACTTGTTCTTCACCATTTGCCTCATTGTGGTTTTCTCAAATCCAAGAATAATTTGACTTGTTCTGTAGTTATGTAAACACAACAACGCATGTGACGAACAATGTGCATTCGCCTCTTCTGGCCAGCGTCAGTCGGCCCCATAAAGCCGTCTCCTCGTTCTATGTTCTACCGTGATTAATGGCCCTACATGACCGAAACAAATAAGGTTATGTAGGCAATTCGCTGTTGGGTGATTGAGGTGTATTGCATATCGATTAGTAATTGGCCAATCATTTGATTTACGACCGATGGGATGGGTTATCGATAAAACAGTATTCAAATGCCACATATTTAACGCACTCATGAGTTGGTTTTTCCCTAAACACTAATTCATATACTAACACACACAGAGAAATAAAAAGCGCGCTCAGCGTTGGCTCAGTAGGTAGAAGAGATGAATGGAGAGTGAGACGTTTAAAGATTTTGTTTTGGTTTTAGATTTCGTAAATAAACTAACAAACAACAAAAACAACAACAAAACCACAAAAAAAGTAAGATCAGTATCAGTTCAAGTATATTGTTTGCATAGGATTTACGCTAGAATGTCATATAACAGCTGAAAAATATGTGATTTTGATTTAAATTTTAGGTTTCTTTTTTTTTAATATATATATACATTTCAATGGAACGAAAAAACAATAAAAAACAAAACAAAACAAAACAAAAATACTTTTTTATGCTCTATGGTTTGAATAAAAAATCCAGATTCTTGCGCACGAGCGTAAACACACACACACACACACACTTTGTACATTTTCTTAATATATATATATAGTCATCCACAGATAGACTGTTTCGTTCTATCAGAACTCTTCAGTGTGGCTAGACACGTAGGACGCTCGAAAGCGGGATTGAGACTTTACGTTAGACTGTGTTTCAGATCACTCGTCCACCAAGCGGACCACGTTGGCTAAGAGAATTTTAAGGTATTTTTATTTTTAGAAATTGCAGCAGCAGCGTTTGTTTACATTTTTTTATACCCTATCGGCTACTAGAGTGCTCAATTCTTTCGAAGAGCTTTGCATTACGCTAGCGGCGGCCGGCAATTCCTTCGCCAGAGAGCTCAATATATATTTACGTATATGTTTATATACCAACTCCTCCGCTATGGAAGGATATGACACAAGGTCAATTTTTAAGCGGAGTTTAATAGGCTTAAATTCACAGTTTTCCTTCTCCTAGACTAGTTGCCTGCCCGAGTCTGAAGAACCCAGGCTGCCCTATATGTACTTGGTGCCTTCAATAAGTTTCAAGACTTTTTTGAACAGGTATTTAAAGTTGTTGTAGACTCTTGAAAATTCAATATGTTATTGATATAGATCTTATGAGGTGACTGACCAATTTTTCTGACTTCAGGTTCAAAGGAACAGCTAGAGTAGGAATTGGAATACACCCTTCTAAATCCTGATTGTCACAGTAGAAGAATGGTATGCAATAAAATTATGTTGTAAACTTGGAAAAAAATGCCACAGAAACGTATAGAATGCTTCAGACTGCTTTTGGACTATCTTCCATGAATCGAGCATCGGTTTTTGAGTGGCATAAGAGATTCAAGGAAGGCAGGGAGTCTGTGAGGGATGATGAGCGGTGTGGGAGGAGTAAATAAGTCAATACACCGGAGTTAATTGGCCAAAGGGTTAGGGTTAGGGTTATTATGTTGTGGCATTTCCACCAGGACAATGCACCAGTTCACAACTCCATCCTTGTCACAGACTATTTAACCAAGATGGGCATCAAGACAGTTCCTCACCCTCCCTATAGCCCAGACCTTGTTCCCTGTGACTTTTGGTTATTCCCTAAGCTCAGAGGCTGTCGTTATGAGACAATTGAGGAAATGAAAGAGGCTGTGACGAAGGTCATTGAGACTTTCTTACAAGAGGTCTACCATGGGGCCTTTCTGAAGCTTTTGGAACGGTACTACAAGTGAATTGCAGCCGGAGGAGATTACTTCGAAGGGGACTAGAGTTTCATGAGTGTACTATCAATAAAAGAACCCATACCATAAAAGTCTGGAAACTTATTTAATGATCCTCGTATATGTGCGTGTCCGTGTGTGTGTATTAATTTATTTAGAAACTTTTGTTTATATTTTTCGTTCAAACACACTCGCGTGCGCGCACACACACACACACACACACACACACACACACACATTATCTATCTGTCATCTACATATTTATCAGTGTGTGTGTGTGTGTGTGTGTGTGTGTGAACGAAAAATATAGACAAACGCTGGTAGATGAATTTTTCGTATTTACTAATATACACATTTTATAATATTTGTAAACACCTTTAAATATATAGATAAAATAAACGATTTCAAACCGAATTAAACAATAGATTCACATAGTCATCTCCTGGCCCAGTCAGCTGGGGCTATAGAATACACCGACTGCATCTCAGCGGAAAGGTAAGAACCTCACCCCGCAACGTAATTCCTAGATATGACACAAAAAATCTGATGATGAGCGTTCAGTGATGCTGGAGATTTAGGCAATGCGGAGAACCCCGTTCACTGCCATCACTCCCAGATCCACTCTGATCCGGAGTCGTAGCATCTGAAAAGGTCCTATCCATGGGTAATAGAACTTTGACATTTAAAGTGAGGGCAAACAAATGACTTATGCTAAGATGAATTTCTTAGAACTGTAAAACAAATTACTGATGGTTATTTGGATTTTTAGTAACGCATAGCAATACGTGGAAGAATTTAACTTTGTTGGTTTAAGCTAAGCTGATTGTTTCAAATAGAGCAGTTTAATCAATTAACTGTGTAAACAAACGATTGATGTTTAATTGAATTTTTCGTGATACATAGGAAGACATGGAACGATTTAACTTTATTGACATGATAAACTGAATTGTTTGAAATAGATCAATTTGAGCATTTAACTGTGTAAATAAAAATGACTGATGCTTAATAGAATTGTTAGTGCTAAATAGCAAAACTTGAAAACGTTTAACAGCGTGCAAACAAATGAGTAATAGTACATAGGTTTGGTTTGGTTTCTTTGTTTAATGGCATATCAACCTTCGTGGGTTATTTAATGCCAAAGCCATTCTCCTAGAAGAACAGTGGTGGTGCTGTTTAACCCATAGCTGGGAGGATAAGGGGGTTCATACCTTTCCCAAGGGTATTTGTCCGAAAGTGAACGTAATAGCGCGACTGGAGTTAGAACTCGTGTGCTACGATTTCGCAGACTAACGCTTTAACCATTACACCCCCCTCATAGTACATAGTATTACTCATATGAGATAGAAACGTGAAACTGATAAAATCAGTAAAAGATGAGCAAAGTCTCGTTTAAAAACATTACGTACAAATGAGTTAAGAAATCAAATATTTAACATATATCTATAAAAAGGATTTGGCATTAAATGACCTACAACAGTTAATATGCCATGAAACTAAGACAAACCAACTAGACCAATTAATTATCTCCACTTAATATTTTTCCACTTCACGTATCACAAGAAAAGTTTAACCGATTTACAAATTCTTAAAATTAGAAGAATCTGCCTTAACAATATTGATTTATTTAATCATATCAATAAACTGAAAGTAACCCGATTCGTCCGGTTTTATGCATTTTTTTTTACTTTACTCATGTTTTGAAATTAAAGAAAAAACACTGATCAAGGCTTCTTATTGTTTGATCATTAAATTTCTTTATTTAATCTCAAGTAGAAACCCATCGGTTGATTCGGCAGTCGCAGATTCTGAAATAAATATGTGAAATTTGAATTCATATTATCACTTACATCTTCAACGTGAAAAAATATTTAGAAATGATGTTACTAAACCTGCTAAAATGAAAGGTCAACTTGAAATAATCTACCATGATGAATAGAAAAAGAAATTAACTTTTATTTAAAAAAAGTCTAAAATGTAATTCAGCAGCTGAAGAGATTAGGCCATATGATTCTATCACAAAATCCCAGAGAATTTTAGGCGTCTCATTTTTACTTCGGATTCTGGTTTATACACTTAAAAATAGTCAGGGCCTGTTTTTAAGTGATTGCTATTTTGGGTAAACACAGTGTAATGATGTTTTGGTGAAATAGTTGAAGATATGGGAAAAATTAGACATATGGCTAATTGAAAGGTTTTAATCAATCAACATTTGTGAATATGTGAAGGTACTGCTTTGTATCTATGATAAAGTATGGGAGATGTTTGTAGTGTATTGGTTTTCGTCGAAATAAATGGAAACATGACATGAGTTCTTATAATGGTCGAGGCTGTTTGCATTTCATATAGCACTAATTGTCTTGGGAAAGTCACACATCCAACTTTTCTCCCTCTATCTATGAGAAGACTGGGCTTTTTAACCTAGATATGGCAACTAATATGGGAGAAGGACAACTCTGAATTCAAATCTGTTAAAATCCGTTTGAAAATTGACTGTGTGTCACATTCTGTTTGTGCGGAGTTGTTGGGTAAACACACACACACACACACACACACACATATATATATATATATATATATATATGGTTATTAACTGTAATCCAGTCATATTACCTGTACATTCAATCTTGAGTAAGGTGAAACATATTCGGATTGTTACAACTTTATTTTTAATTACTGTACGTCTAAATTTTTTTTCATCATAAAACGTGTGAAAGTACGTGCGATACCCTAGCCTCATCAGCCGCCAACCAGGGTGATAACACAGTTTCGGTAGCTCAAGGCGGTACTGCCACTCCTGGCGCTACCGAGCAGCTTTTGCCACCGGATTGGGTATTTAAAAGAAATATATATCTATATTTCTTTTAAATACCCTATCAACTAATACAACTTTTTTTTTCATTACTGTACGTCTATATATATGTAAGTACGTATGTCTCTATTTCTCTCTTTGCTTTGGAGTAAAAATGAGCATTGGAAGTCCATCGTCATATTTGTTTTCAGCTTTTAGCAAAACTGGTAAATTTCAGCGTGTGTGATTTGTGGTTAGAGTAGTACATTCTCACTAAATTTGAGAAAGAATTAGGGGCAAAAGTGAGAAGAGAAACAAAACTTTCGCATAATCTAGGCCATTAAATCAAACCTGAAGATTCCAGAAATTCTAAGTTTCGCCGTTTCCCCTCTATCAACAGCGACAAGTCTCTTTCGCTTGTTAACAAGCAAACCGAGCAACTGGCCCATGTTTCACGTACAGCGCCGATAATAGTTTTCTCGAATGAATTCATTGAATGAATTTACTGCTATGACAATCCCACTCGACAGGCCAATGTTCTCACCGACAGAGAAAAGAACAAAACGTACGGAGAACCAACAAGTTGCCGATAAGTTATTTCCAAGTCAGCTATGCCGAGTAGGGACACACATGCCATCAATTAAGAGAGATGACTGTAGGTTTTAACCAAACGAGAGGTCAGAAGAATTAAGAAATCTAGAAATAACAGAACTTTGCACAAGGAATGAGTAATGATTTTGTGCCTCTTGTTTATGTAATCAGTGTTAGATGCGCAGCTTTGTTATGTTTCACAGACTCTAACATAAAGCGATGAATCTAAATGGCCCTCGTAAATGTCACTTCTTATTAGAACAACAGACAAGTGTCATGCAGGCCACGACGGATAACGATCTAAAATTTGCTGCGTCTCGTAATTAGGTAGACTCTATTTCTATGCTAAATACATTGTATTCAATGCTTGGACGTGATCTTTTGAAACCTTTTTCTATATATATTTCAGTGTAAGACATGAAATGACTAGGAGGTTAAAAAATGTGTTTAATTAATTTACTCAGCCTATTGAGAAAGCTTGATAGATATATTTTGCGTGAATTATTTTTATCAGACATTATTTGATATATTTTTATGCATTTGATAGAATTTAGAATGCGTAAAGTTATATAGAAACGTATAATGCATTTAAAATGTATGGGAGGAAGAAAGAAAGAAAGAAAGAAAGAAAGAAAGAAAGAAAGAATGAGTGGAAGAAAGAAAGACCCAAAAGAAAGATAATGAAAGAAAATGTTATGTTGCAGTGACACTTACATAAATATATAAAGAGAGGAAGATAAACTGAAAAAATGATGGAATAAATACCTTAAGTCTCTCTCTCTCAATATATATATATATATAATGGACTCTCCTGCTGATCTTGACGTATGAGGACACACACACACACACACACACACACACACACACACACACACACACACACACTATATATATATATATATATATATTATATTTTTATATTTTTCATACTTAATTTAATTCCTTGAGTAATATAAGTTCTGCAAGTATGTTATGACATAGTAAGCACAGTCAAGTTATTGTAACAGATATATGCCCGACAGATAAAAGTTTTGTTGCTAACACTAACTAAGCAGACTAAAAATGGGGAAATAGATTCTCCTTGAAAGATTTCGAGTTAAAAGTTGTCATTTAAAATAAATTCCGTGATTATATTAAGAAGAAACTTGAAGTTCCATAATGCAGTGCCGAAAGTCTAAATCTTTCACAGCAAATGCTACAGGATCATCATTTCAAAAGTACTTAGCATACGGTGTTTAGCCGGACATTTTATTCATTAAGATTTGTCTTTATACTCATATGAACTTCCTTTGCCTTTTTTAAAAATATTTTACAAAGGATATAATAATTTAAAAATTGAGCGAATATTTTATCCTGTAAGATTGATGTAAAGAGTTTATAATTGGTTCTGTGACAGGTAATGATTCTCTAGTTTCACCATTTGTTCGTAAAAGATAATTCATGCCATTGCTTAATCATATGAACTGATCATGTAAGGCGTTTATACGGTTGAACAGAGTTTCTAATTAGTTTATGTGAGAAGATAAGCGTGTATTTAACCATAAATTGGAAGTTTTATTCATTTCTTATGATTTTCGTTTATGGTCCTTTCACAAAGAACCAACAATATTTTTTTATATTTTCAAAGACAATCTTTAGTTGGTGCTAGTATTATTATTTTCCCATTGTTTTTAAATTTTTGTGCTATTATTTTACTCTATACAAGATTTTCATAAAAGCTTCAGTGACAGAAAATCTCCTCAGTTCCCCAGGACTTATCAGAATACTCTGGCTCTTCATAAAAATGTTGTTGTTTGGATGGTCTCGATTCTTCCTCTAATTTCTAATCTTCCATTTATTTTTTCAAGCATTTGGGAACCGTTCAAATACCCAAATGACAATTAGTATCACCATCACCTTTATGTTCCACAGCTATTTTTAGTTCTCTTGTAAGGTCTTAGTATTAACTTATCTTTTCACTTTATTTCATTATCACTCGGTCGTTCGCCGGAGGGGAAAATCCTCTAGACGGTAGGTTCTCTTATTCTCTTGGTAATTGAAATTTGGTCAGGTCTTCTGGCTGGGATTAAGCGATCTGTTTGTATCTCAAAATCCCAGAGAATTTCATGCATCTCATTTTCTCGGACGGATTCTGGATTGCGTAAATACTGTTTGGCTGAGTTGTCTAATTTCATTTTCTTGCACAATTCCTTGTGGATCACTTATCCCACCTAGTCGAGCATATAACTCTTTTTGTGCTAGTTTGCTACATTCTCTTATAATGTGATTAACCAATTTAAGAATGCTCAAGATTATCTTTTAAGCTAATCAGTCCACATATTTATCCCCTTTGTGAGATTCCTGTTGAAGAGTTTGCTTTCGAGAAGTCTTTTCGTTCTTCTGAGGTAAAGTTGGCGACCTTAGTCGAGGGTGACCCGAAGGCTCCCGTTTTAATTGCTACAACACCGACGTGTAGAGGAGGGCGCAACTCCATTCCTTGGACTGGTCCACTTTACCCTTGATCCTTACCTTATAGTGTTGAGGGGTAAGTAAGGCAGCATAAAGTACCATCTTTTAAGACTTTGGTATGACTCGACCTGGGATTGAACTCCGGTTTCCCGGACCATTAGTGAACACTCTAACCATTATATATATACGAGAGAGAGAGAGATAGAGAGAGAGAGAGAGAGAGAGAGAGAGATAGAGAGAGAGAGAAAGACTATTCACAAAAGATCTATGCATTCTTTATTTGAAAAATAGATTCAGTATACACAAATGGCCCGGTCAATTCTGATATACTCTTTTCTTATTCTTTCTTTCATGTCTGTTAGTTTCAATGTGTCCGCTTCCAATATTTTAAAGTACTCGTGATTTTATTTATCTCCCAGGGTTTTGATTCTTTCCTTATGTAGCCGTTCTATTTGTTGTGGGAGCCTTACCCATCTTATCATAATGGACTCTTCTCAACGCTATTAGTACTAGAGATTTCGCTGCCTGAGGGCAGATCAATATCGGTTTTATCCAACAGTACGAGACTTCTTACCTTTTCTATGTAACTCTATCCTTCTTGTGTAATATAATCTGTTATCTAATATCCGTGTTGTGCTTTCCTTAGTGACCCTTTCCGAGGCCACAACATACTGGCGACGAGGAACTCGAACGAAAAAAGGGACTCTCCAACAAGCAAAAGGGGTTAATCGCACAACATACTGGCGAAGATACATCGCAATAACAAAGATATACCCAACTACAAGTTGTTAAAGAATCTACATAAACGTTCCAGAAATCTTGTTCGGTTCGTTGTATAACGAACCGAACAAGATTTTTGTTAAACAACTACAAGGTATAAAATTGTAGAAACGACGGAGTGTGTCGGATAGCGGATATTTAAAAAAAATCTGTAAGTAAGATTGTCACGTAATCAAAAAGTGATTTTCATATTTTTCTTTCTTCCCCACTCTTCAAAGAGAAAAAATGAATTTTGCGCTTACAGTTTGTGTTGTACAAAACACACACACACACACACACACACACACACACACACACACACACACACACACACACAGTAATTATTTCTTAATTTCTATTGATATTTACCGAAGAAAAGAAAAAACACCCCCCCTCCAAAAAAATGGAAGACCTTAAAGAAATGTTGGTACAAATGATGAAGTTCCAAATGGATTCTCAACAAAAAAAAAAATGAGGAAAAACTCCTTCAAATTCAAAAAGAAAACGAAGAAAGAATCTTAAAAATCGAGGAAAAACAACAACGGTTCTTCCTTGAATTACACAAACAACAAGAAGCACTTTTTAAAAGTTTAAGTAGTAACCAGCCCACAGATAGTACTACTATTTTCACTTAAAATGCAGTGTGGAACGCCCTCAAAACATTTTCCTACGCACCAGATGAGGATAAGACCTTTGAGGGATATTTCAGAAGATATGAAGATACCTATATTACCAACTGTGCCGATTGGACTGATGCAAAAAAACGTTCTGCTACTTCTACGAAAGCTAGGAACTGTGGAACACAACAAATTCGTAGATTATATCTTACCAAAAAAAAACAAAAAAAACTTGCGAACTTGGATTTTTAGAAAAAGTTAAATTACTGTCAGAATTATTCAGCTCCAAAACGTCTCTATTCCACAACTTCAGAAAGAAAACGAAGGAAGAATCTTAAAAAACGAGGACCACAACACTATTCCATGCATTCTTTTCTCTTTTCCCACTTTTAATTATCGGACTGACACATTTTTGAATGCCATATTGCATTCCTATATCCTGGCTGTATATTCTAGTTGTTTGTATAAAAGTTTCGATTAATATACATCTTACGAGTTTTTTTTTTTTTCACCCGGATTGTCTGGTGGTCTTTCAGTGGAGTCTGAGTGAGAGCAAGTCTCTTCAGATCTAAGTATTTTCCATCGTTTTGCTTTCTTTTATTTTCGCTCTAAGTTTCGCTAGGACGTCAAGATACATTAGAAAACATTTTTCCTGCTGATTAATGTTGGTTCTGATATTCTGGCAGTGTTTGTGTGATCTGTTTGTGTCTCAAAAGTCCTAGAGATTCAACTGTTGATAACCTAGGCATCTGCATCGCTTTGGTTATGAAATATGTATTGTAATATTCAACAAAAGCCACTCGATATAATAAGGCATTTTTCTCTCAAGTACTTTGTTAGATTGAGAGTAGCATGTGTTTTATATTGTCTGATATTGATCTGAAAAATAGATGCAATACTTCATGTCCAATTCACACTTTTCTGTAACAAAAATAATTATCAGGATCGAAAGCTTTCAGATAAATATTTTTTGAGACTAGCCAAAAGGGAATTTGAGTGTTTTACTGACATTTTGATTAGCATTTTGGGTCAGATCAGAATGTCTTTTCTGAGAAACCAAGTATTTCATAGATTTAAGCCGATTTTCTTTTTTGTATCATTTGCAAAAAATCACTAACTTTTCCGACATTCAAGCAAAATTTTTATCCTTTATTCTTTCGTATTCTCTCTCAGGACAATCTGACTTTGCATCGAACATTTTTTTGCTCCAAATGTAACGGGTGCGGAAGCAAAGATAGGAATATTCAAGTATAATAAACGACTCAATCATAAAACTAGATTAGTTTTAATTTAGAATAGAATACAAAAAAAAAAAAAAGATAGATACAAAACAGTAAATTTACCCAGTATAGCCGTAATTTTTTTTTACAATTATTGTATCAACACGCCTTCGAAACGGTTTGCTTGCCTTCACAATAAATTCTTCAGACATTTAATCGCTTTCCTCCTCAATCTCAATTTTAAGCGAAACAATATTTCGATGGGAATTTGCCATTGTTTTGTTTTCTAAAACGCCCCATATTCTGTAACCAAGGGGGATAAGGTCTGGGTTTGATAGAGACCACAAAAAATATTTTTGTTTGGGTTTCGGCTAGAAGCATATCATAAATTCTTTGTCGTTTCTCTTCTCGCTCACTCACATTGGACGGAATTTTAATGAAAAATTGCCTGACAAATAGAACTAATCATAAAACTTTAGATTTAATGCAATTTTTCAAAAATTAGCCGAATCAGACTTAAAAAAGACGTTTTATAAATTATTTCATATTTTGCATCCGCACCATGTGAAATTATCTTGTTCCTCTGAAAAAGATTATTCTCCAGTTTCAATTGGCTGCCTTTTTCACTCTCTGTATAATGTATTGATATATTTTATTAATACCAGGTTTTTAATGATAAAGTTTAGATCTATACTCAAAACGACTCACCTTTTCGGCGTATCCTGGCCATTTTTTCTTTAATTGTTTCTCCAAATAGTGGTAAGTCTTTTGCTAAAGAAGGTTTATATCGTCTAGTGCTAATTCTACATTTTCAACTTTAAATGTTTAAATGTTTACCCATTTAGTGAACTCATCAACTAGAAGCTGCTCTTTTTACTTGGGCTGTTTATTCTTATGCCTATTATATCTTATTTAATACTGCATACCCAAAATTGTACAAAAATATCCAACGCTTTGTCATATATTTTTATCCTTGTTAATTGTCATTACGTATTTTATTAGTTAATTACTATTTAATGAGATTGCTGTCTTCACTTCATGCGATATTTTCACCCCAGTTTCAACTGAAGTCCGTGGCTGCAAGTCTCCTCAGATCTCAAGGACACTGCTGAGTATTTAAGCTGATTTTAACAGTGCTGTTATCTAGATGGTCTCTATCCTCCTTCAGATCTTCTAGTCTCTCCATCTCTTTTCCAGACTTTTGTGGACCGTTCTAAGGGCACCATATATGATCAACTCCACTGACATGTTTCACTGCTTTTTCAGCTCTCTGGAAAGATCCAGGTATCTCTGGTTTGATCGAACTGCAATATCCACGAGACGAATTTTTATCCCTTCTTCTCCCCATTATTATTATTATTATCATTATTATTATTATTATTATTTGTTGTTGTTGTTGTTGTAGTGTTTATTATTTTTTCTGTGTGGTTATTGCATTCTCATTCTCTTCATCGATGTTATTGTCATTATATTAAACCCAGAGTTACCCGATGGTTATCACCAGCATCTTAAAGCCTCTTCTTTATAAATAAAGACTGAAAAAAATCAATTGACTTAAATGTAGCAGAATATTGTGCGCAGAATTATTGAAATTCTGAAACAGTGAAAGACTTAGTCATCCTCTGAAAACTTCAAATGGTTTATAATTGCATTTATAATGAAGATGTGCAATAATAATAATAATAATAATAATGATAATAATAATAAGTGAAAAGTAGGATTAGTACCACGACCTTGCTAGAGAATTGAAAAAAAACTATGAAACTTGAAGGTGACAATTATACCAATCGTGAATGGTACTTTCGGCACAATCACCATAGAATTATTAATAGGACTGCATGACTCGGAAATGACGGGACGAATTGAGACCATCAAAACTACTACATTATTGAGAACGGCCAGATTACTGAGAAGAGTCCTGGAGACTTGAGGAGACTTGCTCTCATTCAAACTCCAGTGAAAGACCATCAGCTAAAGCTGATGAGAAAACTTTCAAGGAGTAAATAATGATAATACTAAGCGACAAACAAGCAAATTCTCACAAGAAATATCTTAGACATGTCTATGGAAAAAAAACTTTAAACGAAACACTGAATTTATTCTAATAGCAACATAAAACAATGCCATACGGACCAACTATATAAAAGTGAAAATAGATAAGACGCAACAAAATAGCAAGTGTAGATTATGTGATGACAGAGACAAAACGATAAACCACATAATAAGCGAATGCAGCAAACTAGCACAAAACGAGTTTAAGATTAGATATGACTGGGTGGGAAAGGTGAAAGAGAGGTAATTATGCAAGAAATTTGAATTTAACCACACTGCCTGATGTTTTATACCCAAACCAGAACCGGTCCTGGAGAATGAGACGCAAACATTTTCTGGGATTTTGAAATACAAATAAATTACCTAATCCCGGCTGGAAAACAAGATCTAGGGATAATAAAGAAAAAGAGGACCTGTTGAATAGCGGACTTTGTCCTCCTGGCCGACGACTGAGTGAAAATCAAAGAAAACGAAACAAGAGACAAATACTTAGATCGTGCTAGAGAACTAATAAATCAACAGAACATGAAGGTGATGGTGATACCAGTCGTGATTAGTACAGATAGAACAATACCAAAAGGTTTCGTAAGAGGGCTGGAGGAGTTGAAAATTGGATTATTAGCGGTGATCATCACAACTAAAGCATTGTGTAGGTTGACCAGAATACTTAGAAGAGTACCGGAAACCTGAGGAGAATTGCTCTCACTCCAGTGAAAGAACATCAACAAATTCTGGTGCGAAAAACTAGCATGGAATAATATAATGACTGATTTTTCGATCAAGAAACTCGAGGATCACGTACGCACTTCCATCTAGGGCCTTGTGGACAATACACAATAATATAATTACTAAAAGAACATTTTCCTAAAAATTTATTGGACAAATAATGATATGAACAGTGATAGCGGAGGTAACTTCGAATATAACAAAATCTTAAGCTCCAGCATCTCGACATTTTAACCAATTGATATTGGATCAAAAGATATTATTCCCATTTACAAGTTCTTTGAGTTTCTATAAATTCATGATAAGAATAAGCTATGAAACCGTACCACATGGACTAAGTGTATAGAGAAAAAAATGCTAGACGGGAATAGCACAAAAATGCTGTATTGAACAAATCACTGAAGCAACATCTCACAAAATAGCAGCTATACAGACAATTACCTTCCGGTTCTAAAACCATCCAAATAAGACGAAAAGGACATGTAGGACACTGATGAAGAAGTAAGGACTAACTCATTAGCGACGTTCACTTATGGACCTGTTCACACAGACATGCATGCGTTGGCTGACCAACAAAAACTTATCTACGACAGCTCTTTACGGACGCAGGATGTAGTCTTGAAGACCATCAGGAAGCGAAGAAAGATAGAGACGAATGACGAGAGAGAGAGAGTGTCAGGGAAATCCGTGCAAGTATCACGACATGATGATGATGATGATGATGATGTTACCGTCTATAATACTGATGAAGATTCGTTATCCTTCAACTTGTACCTAAGTTAATTAAACTGCTGCAAAAATGGGTTCAATAGTCACGAACAATTCTTGTTTTTGATATATAAATATGTATCATCATTCCCTTGTTGAATTTTTATTGAGTAATTTCAGTACGTGACTAACCTATGACTTCTAAGTATCCGACCTGTTACTGGGGTTATGAATATTTGGCTATATTTTTTGAAAACGTATTAATAATGTCAGTTCTCATAACCTCATCAACACAAATCAAGTTCTAAAGCAAAGACTCTTATTCTCTGAGCTACACTTAAAAAATAATAATAATGATACGTAGTATATTCTAATAGTAAATCATCATGTGATATCACCATAATTCGTACAAAGACAAAAACTTATGTAATTTTGAATACCGTGAAGCAAATAACATTTTATTACGAAAGACTTTGCCTATGATTTAAAGACAACTATATTTACCATTTGACGCATCATAGACCTAGAGAGTACTAGAATATATATTGATAGAGTTGAAGTTATTTTCTTCATTTGTCTTTCGATATGGTAATGATCTGAGAAACGAGCTCTTGAAATGTGATCGTAAACTAAGAAATCAAAACCATGTGTCTCTCAGTGTGAGAGACATAGTTCTGGGGCGATTTTTTTCCATTTAAATAAAAAGAAAGAAAATGCACATTGTTGACTAGTGCAAGAGCAATATACGTAATACGATTTTCAGTTAAAAATCCTAACTCATGCTACTTCTTAAACAACTCTTTCATGACTGCAGTGTCTGTCTTTTGGAGCTCTCATCCGCCATCTCCAGGTCTGCGGGAAATGTGGAATGTCGTCCTTAGATTTTTATTCGCGAAACCAAGACAACCTAATGTAGATAGATAAGAACGTTTCCGTCAACCAATTCCAGTCTGTTGGTCTATCTCTATTTATTTAATATACTAGAGATTGTTAGTATGTTCATTGAATTTGAACTACCATTTTGCCACGAGCTTTTTTTTCTACAAGAGGTTTAATTTTCATAAGAAAACGACAACAACAGTAATAAATATATTTACCCGACTCCACCAACCCGAGTAGGAATTGACACAAGGTCAATTCTTAAACGAAGTATATTCGTTTGAATTCTGTTTCTGGCTTCTAGACTGATTGCTTAACTAAGGTTTAAAACTTAGTCTGCCCCAATATTTAACCATAGCTGAGGTAGTGGGCAAGGAATAGATGAATCTTTGCATTTCCCAAAGGCAAAATGAAACATAAATAGCCAAGTCCACGATTTGAACTCGAGTCAGCGATTCGCTTTTGTATGACGATAACCGTTACTACTGAAACGATCCTACCACCACCAACAACAGTAGCAGAAGAGCAGCAATTATAACAACAGCCATTCTCAGATTTTTGTATCCGAAGAGGCTTCTGTGCTAAACCGTGGCCGTCGCTATAATACAATTATAATATTATTGCATCGGCCACGGCCAAACCCTCCTGATACTGTTGGATTGCTGAAGACAGATTTAATTTTTTTTTGGAAAATCAAGAATTACTGTATCAAAGAAAAACAGTTTATTATTGAAATATATTGTCTATTTCAGTAAGTTATTATCATTAAAATAAAATTAATTAATTATCCTATGTTTCTAAAGACATAATTTTTAATTTGCAGGATACAATATTTAGCATATTTTTTGAATACCTAAGAATACAACGCATTTGTTCATGGCATCAAAATTGGAAAGACCGATAAATATTCTGGCGTATGTCTGTCAATTGTAACCAAGCGATTTATATTTATAGGAACATAAAACAATCTTGTCAATAACACTTGAAGTCTACAAGCAAGAGGTACGTGAAAATATTGCCTTTCGATAAAGAACTATTTGCACAAAAACATACTCGCAAAGGTTAGATGATATTATCAATAAATAAAAAGCTATTTCGAGAAAGAAATATTCGTATAAGAATACACACACATACACTGACACTCAGCAAAACTTACGCACATAAGTAATATATATTCTTTTTATATAATGAACAAGCTTACAAAAAATAAGCATATGGACAAAACTATTAGATTTATGCTGGCAGAAATACATATATAGTCTACGTTTGTGTGTGCGTCTATGGGTGCATATATATATATATATATATATATATATATATATATATATATATATATATATATATTTATATATATATATATATATATATATATATATATATATATTTATATATATATATATATATATATGTGTGTGTGTGTGTGTGTGTGTGTGTGTGTGTGTGTGTGTGTGTGTGTGCAATCATGCATACATATATATATGTGTGCCTTTGTTGTGTGTGTTTGTATATATATATATATAGATATATATATACAATCATTATATACGTAAGTATAAACATTAATATATATATATATATATATATGACACACAAACACACTCATATGTATTTATGTATGCCATTATATATATATATATATATATATATATATATATATATATATATATAAGTAAACCCATTATTATGTCTGTATATACTTCTATGCATACATATATGGATATTTGAGTAAGATATGAAGTTTATTCGGACAGATATGTTGTAAAATGATGTAAAAGGAAAGAAAAATACATATAAATGGATTAGAAAAATTATTATTAAATATTACTTGAAGTCCACAGACGCGTTTTGACCAATATGAATGAAATTATCTAAATTACAAAAAATTCAGATGGAAGGTATTTTCCATCATCTTCTGGGTAGGAATCATGAACCCATATATTTTATATATATATATATATATATATATATATATATATATATATATATATATAATTACAGATAGTAATTGTCAAGACAATTAGAAATGTTTAGTTTTTATTGATTTTACTATTTCTTAGTACCGTGGCTGAATATAAGACAAACGAGAAATTAATGTCTATTAAATTTCGTGACTAGAGAGAAGCAAATATCTTTTTGTCATTTAGCAATTAGCTTTCAAAATAGACAAAGCTAAAGAGAATCATTTGGCAAATGGACTTATGTATCTATTAATTCATATAATAAGTTATTTTAACATATTTTTGTTGTCAATATTCCCCATATATGCTCCAAAATCTATCCCCAAACTTATCTAATATTATCAATACGTAGGATAAAAACCATATCAAGTTACTAATAGAAATTCAAATTTTAAAAAGAATGAGTCAATAAATTTGATACAAATTCTGAGTCTAGTGTCTGAACATTACGTTTGGTCACAAAAACACAAAAATGGAATCGCTATATTTTTAGACTTTTATATTGTACAGTATACTTCGGCATATTTACGAATAGACTCCCAATAATACACCTACCCCAAAATCGACACACACACACACACACACACACACACACACACACACACATACACACACACACACATATATATATATATATATATATATATAATATTAGGGATAGTAATTATCAAGACAATTAAAAATATTTAGTAATTACTAATTTACTTATTTCTACGCATAATCATGGTACCATATACTTCAACATACAAATGAACAGACTCACTCCTACACATACTTAATTCATTTAAAACTGAAAAAAATGTCTTGGGCTTATACAGAGTATCTGAAAATAGATGCCACTTATTAATATGATAATGATTTAAAACTGAGACAAGTTCAATGGCCGTCACTTGGAATACGTCATGAAAAAATGAGTCCTTTCAAATAAAGATATCGAACCAATGTATTTTAATTGTTATTATATAAGCTTCTATTGCATGCTTTTTTTGAGTTTCATGTCTCAGTAATAAATCAAATATATTTATAAGTTGCATCTATTTTGAAACAGTTTCAAATGATTTCGTCTCCAAAAATGTAGTGACCAAAAATATTTTTCCTTTCTCGTCAAAGGTATTGTGATCAAGGATTAACACTTATTATAGTGTACTATCTTCAAATTTGAAACAAAAAGAACACAACATTAGTAGAGTTATTATCAATCACGTGGGTTCCATGTATATTGAGACACACTGTATAAGAAAGCACATTTAGTTGATATGTGTCTGTCTGCGTAAGAATATGTACATTTGTGTGTGTGTGCATGTGTGTGTGTGTGAGTGTGTGCTTCACTTCAAAAGGACGAAGAAATTACGTTTCTTTTTCAACTATAGGTATATGTTTTGGTCTTAACAAATGATTATATATATTAATGACTGAGCCTTAGCCATGAGAGTGATTACCTCAAGGCTTTACTCTAAATCTTCACATCCTCATGACAAACCATTCTCAAAAAGTAAATAAAGTGCCAGCCGAAATCCATATATAAAGGCACACGCATACAAACACATACATGAGCAATCATGTATGCGTAGATACATATTTAAGAATATACCCACATGCATAATTGTCACTACTCCCCTACCCCCGTGGGGTTGAGTTCTCTGGCGAAGAAGTAATCGTGTTGCCATTAGCGATTATTGCAAGCCTCTTCGTTTGAATTGAGGTCTCGGCTACCGTTTGAACGGATGTATGTAAACAATATTAATTGTGATTCAGAACCGTTTAAAATTTACTTCACAGCTAATATCTCCTCGTGGTTGAATGGTTAGAAGCTTGTGTTGACGTTTGAGTTAACCGGGATTCGATCCCAGCTACGGGAAGATACTGTCTAGCCACACTGATGAGTTCTGATAGAACGAAATAGATCTGTCTGTGGATGACTATATATATATATATATATATATATATATATATATATTTATTCATGTTATGCAATGTTTGAAAGACGTAGATAACAACTTGAAAAAGAATATATACATATATATATATATATATATATATATATATATATATATATATATATATATAGTAGTAGTAGTATTCGGTCCAGTTAAACCAGAGTTGAGAGTAATTCCTTCAGGACAAGAAAATCATTCAGGAGCTGAACATTTAAATTTTCCTGTTCTGTTTTATTTATCCATTGGATCTGAAGAAGTTCTGTTATATTCTTCTTCGTGTTTTTGGTTTACACCAGAAACTGAAAAACAGGATGGAAATAAATCTATAATCCTAAATTAACCGGTCTTTGGTTTTTTCTTAAAGATATATATATATATATATATATATATATATATATACTGATAGTTTGGTAGATAGATAGAAATGATATATCTTAAAGGATATAAGTTATGCTTTTTGAAAATAAACTTTCTTTTATAGAGATAGATCGATGTGCTATGAAATGTTTCAACTAGACAGATATAAATATTAATCAGATAGATGGATAGATAGATAGATAGATGTCATCGAAGTTTTTAAAATATAACATTTTCGAGCGCTTATTATTAAAAATTCGAAAATTTATGGATTTGAAATAAAATTCCACCAACGGAAATAGAAAGTTGAAAACTTTTTTTTTTTTTCGTTTAATTTAAGAATTCCTTAACCCTGATGAAGCATCAATGTTTTCACATGTAAAAACCGAAACCTTTAACGTTGACAAATAATTCGAACTGTGGGTAAACACGCACACACACACACGCACACACACACACACACACACACACACACACACACACACACACACACATATGTGATTATTTATAAATGTGTGTGTATACATACATATCCATGCAAACACATACGTATATATTTGTAATTTATATAAATGTGTGTGTTTTCATTCATATAGACACACACACACAAATATGTAATTATATAAAAATGTGCACACACACACACACACACACACACACATATATATATATATATATATATATATTTAGAGAAAAAATTACTTACGTATTCTCTATATAAGTATTGATAGGGTCACTTTGAATATAATCCTTTTTTTATATACGTTAAAAAGTTCTGCATATTTAAATGCTGAACGATACGTGTGTACGTGCATATGCTTGTTTTCTATATTGTGTGCATTAGTTTGCATGAGTAAATATCAGAATTTCTTTATATTAGAAGTGTTTATATATTTTTAAAATTATTATTTTATAGATATATGGTTTTAATTTTTTTTGATTATATATATATATATATATATATATATATATATATATATATATATATATATATGATTTTTGTGTAGTTTTTGTAACTCTTTTTATATTTCAGTTCAAGACATTGCGTTTGAACTTTAGACATTTGCCAGCCGTGTTTGGAATGGCTCCAGAATTCGTTCTACAGCTATCTACCACTTTTGATTTATAAGAGAGTAAAAATCATATAAAAAAATGAACAATTCTTGGCTCTCTTTGAATGATGGCATCTCAGTAGTAGACTTACATATTATTCTTAATCCTCTCTGTTTCTCTCTCATTCTCACTCTCTCTATTTATCCTTCATGATTTGTCCCTCTCTTTCTTTCACTCACCACTTACTCACTCCTACACTATATATATATATATATATATATATATATATATATATATATATATATGTATATTGTTTTTATCCCATATATTTCACTCAGAGAGACGAGTATGAGCATGTTGTATCTTTTCTGGAGAATCACTTCCTACACACACATATTTGCAAACATTTCCAAATATATATAGAGGCCACCACAATGTCTTAACTTTGGAAATTCAATAAATCTTTGCTTTTTATTTTTCATTTAGGCATATGAAAAATCGTTTAGCACAGCATTTTCGGTATATAAGGCGCATATGTTCCCCACCCTCTAAAATAAAGCTCGGAATTATTTTTTTGGTTTTCATATAGTATGAAGTATAAATCAATGCTACAAATGAAAAAAATACTACATATATACACGTGTAACATGCGACTTTCTAAAACCTAAATTGAGATTTTTTTTTTACTGTGGGAAATTTTAGGCGTCCCAGTTGGTCTAGGCCTTGCTTAGGCTAACTATTTATACACAGGATTTTGCATCTCGCGTATTCTGTGACCTCTTGGTATTAGGCTAAAATTTAGGTATTAGAAAGTCGTATGATCTGACTATATACAGTAACTACAATAAATGTATGTGTACTTTATTTTTCTTAATGAAAACTTTGTAAATAGAATGCGTCTAAAGTATCGTAGATGTTTAACACCGCGATATAGATCACATCAGTTTCTTCACAACATAATTGATGTCTTGGCAGAAATCAAATTGCTTATCCAAATAGAATTTAAGTATGCAATTGGTGACAAGGTTTTTATTTAATACGTATATACTAATTTGAAACGTCAAGTCGAAGAATTTTACTTTTATATTACGATGATAGCGGGAGCTATTGTATCGAAAAGTGAGGATTGGCCTTGTATGAATGTAGTTGTGCCATAACTTGCGCAAACCGGAAAAGGTGAGAAGTAACAGAACAATAGAGACAAGACGTGTTTGTGATAAAAAGAAAGATTTTATTCTTCTTTATTGTCGTTCGGGATGTCGATCCTTTGTTCGCTCAGGGACCTGTCACGTAGCAGAGTTGTAGTTGAGAAGGACCACGTGTGATATCTACTTGTGAGGTGAAGCTGGTGGCGTTTTGTTTAACCGACCGTCACGGTTGGTTGAGACACTTGCAGGACGTGTTCTCTCTCGCTGCTGGGTCAAGTCTTTCTTTCTGTGTGGTGCACACGAGACTCAGATCTCTTGCTGAGTGTTGCACACTCAGATTTCTGATTTGGGGGGAAAAAATTTGGCAACACTTTTATCTTTCTCTTGCGTTTGTCTCGGAAATAGTTTCGTGGATCTGGTTGGTTGGTGGGCTGGTTATTTTGTTTCACTGCGTATCAATACTTTTCGGACCACTCCAAGCCAGGGTGGATCTGAAAGCAACGGCAATGAAAGGGTGCTCAGCATTCTCCAAAGCTTCAGAATAACTGAAGCCTCGACATCAGATTGTTTAGTACCATATCCAGGACAGTTCTTGGAGTATCGTACCCCTCAGCAAGCGTACTTCACTTTTCACAAGCTCCAAGACAGAAACCTCACCATCAGATGGTTTAGAGTTGTATACAGAACACTTGCTGAGGGTGAACGATGTTAGCCCTCTGCCGATACGTTGTCGGCGTATTCTACTGTCTCAGCTGACAAAGCGAAAGAGAGTGAATTATTATTTAAGGAAAATCTTTGATTATATCGTAGCAATACATTTTGGTTGATTGGTTGATTTGGTTTTATCGCATATTAACCTTAATAGGTTATTTATGCCAAATCAATTTTCATACAAATAATTAGCTCTATTTCAAACAGGTCAATTTAATTGTCAAAAACATTTCTATTTCAAGCTATTAATTTTAGTCTAACAGTTCTAATTCAACCAATTCAGTTTAATAAAAGTAAAGGCTTTGTTTACACAGTTAAATGTCAAAAGAGTTCCATTTCAAACAATTCAGTTTTGCTTTAGCACAGTTTCAATGTTAAAAACAGTTCTATTTCAAACAATTCAGTTTTGCATAAGTATTCTGTTTATATATCAAAACAGTTCTATTTCAAGCAGTTCGGTTTATCATAAGTACGCGGTTTGTTCTATTTGGCCCATAGATAGAATCCTACCAGATGCTACCACTCCGGGCAAGAGTAAACCTGGGAGCGATGAAAATGTACTCCGCATTCCCCAAAGCTCCAGCATTACTGAAACCTCACCATCCGATTATTTTGTGTTATACCCAGGGCACTCGTTGGGGGAATGTTACCCCTCTACAGAGGGGCAGTCGATGTATTCTACACCCCTGGCTGACTGGGAAAAATATATTTTGGATATTACCACCAATTCTTTCAGAAACAAACATATGGACCGATTTTAACGGTATTTCATTCCGTGCAGTTTTATTTTATATCTTGGTGTGAAGGAATAGTATTCATTGTACATTTATATTTACATTGTTATGTGGTTGTTTCAGAAGAGTTTTTGCCAACTCACAAAGCAATCAAGTAAGAAGAGCAAAACAAGCTAGGTACTGTAGGAGAAGCAGAGGACATATTAATAAGTAAAGTTCTCTTGTGGACTCCTACACATGGACACACAAGTGTTGGCCGAATTGCAAAAACTTAAATACATTAACTTTGTGCGGACACATGTTGCATTCTAGATGACCTACCAAAAGAGATGTTCGATAGGGACAGAAGGTGATGAAGAGTCAAGAGTATCCGTGCGATTAGCACGACTTGACGATGATAATGATGATGATGTTAAGGTATGACGTAATTCTATCTAAAACAAATAATTTGCTAATAATTATATGGTTTCAAGTATCCCTATCTAAGTAAAGTTGGCGACCTTTGTCGAGGGTGACCGGAAGCCTCCCATTTCAATAGCTACTACTCCGAGGTATAGAGCAGGGCGCTACTCCATTCCGTGGATTGCTCCACTTTACCCTTAATCCTTACCTTATAATGTTGAATGTTAAGCAAGGCGGAATCAAGTACAATTTTTTTAAGTCTTTGGTATTGTTGTATAGCCATAAAGATATCAAAAATAAGTGTAATACAAAATACTGGCGAACTCAGTCGTTTCAGATCCAAACGGATTTTTTAATAATTTCTGGCTTCGGTACTTGGTGACACGAGGAGAGAGACAAAATTCTTAAAAGCCTATGCTAACCATACTATGCTGACCCCACCACCAACGCGCAGTGCATCTTGTGGTGTTTAAGATCTCAATTCATCTCGACCGGTCGAGATTCAAAGAAATGATCAGATCTAATCCGATCCGAAAACCTCAACCGCTACCTTTAACAGTAGAAAACTCAACTATTTTTTCAAAATCCTCAAATTCTTAGGACTATCTCTCATGGGCATGTCCTCATTCACACTCCTGCCTAATTTCCTGCCTGGAGGCTTATTATGATATATGATGATTGTCGTATTATTTCCGTACGAGCGTAAAACTGCACCATCTGAACTAAGAGACCCAAGTAGTTCAAAGCCTTACCAAACTAAATAATAGAATATAATTAACGAAAAATGATTAATATAAAAATCGTTCCTTGATTATATAACAGTATGACTCGACCTAGGATTGGAACCAGACCATTGGTGAACACCCTCCTCTATAATCTATGCACAATTATATGGTTTCAAGTAACGGTTTAATAATAATCATTTGTTTTGATACAGGTATATGGTTCTGAATTTAATAATAAAAAAAAGTCTTTCTTAATATAAATAATTTACGCTTACATGGTACCATGTGTCAATTTTCTACCGACTAAAATCAAGCATAATTTTAGATGACTTATATGAAAGAATGTGCATGCTCTAATAAGCACCAACCGTAATTATTACAACCTCTTCTTTGAAGGTATTTAATGATCAATAAATAATTCGTGAAACTGTTAGTAACGGTAAAAGCTTCCGCAGATCAGACGTTTTTAGACATTGTTTAAGAGCCAATTTTTAAGATGACTTTAACCTCGGTTTGAAAATGATTCTATTGTAATCTATTGCAAATATTCATCAAAGTAACACACACACACACACACACACACACACACACACACACACATATATATATATATATATATATATTCATAAATTATTTATCTGCAGCCTGGAAAGGATTCTGTTGTAGTCAATTGAAAATATTGACTGAAATAACACACTCACACACACACACACACACACACACACACACACACACACACACATATATATATATATATATATATATATATATATGCTGCATAGATCTTCGGTAAATCTTTAACATTTTTAGGTACAAGTTTGATGTAATTTTGTTCCACATATACATACATATATACACATCCTTTGTACAAAGGGCTACTGAAAATACCTTTGACTAACTAAAAGTGAATGACCTCGTACCATGAAATATAAGCTCTTTCAAATATTGATCTAGTAGCTCAAAACTCTTTTCTCACCTTTAGTTATTCGGAATAGATAAATAAATGAATAACAGATATTTATAAAATGTCATCACGAGAAACAGAGACCTTTTGTATATTTTAAAATATTCCTTTGTTTTGTCAGATTATTATGGTGCTAGTCACGTCAAACACAAACGAGAAATTTACGTATTATAAAAGAAAATTTTCAAATGATTTAGCATGAAAAGGTTTCACTTCGAAATCAGAATATTATTATCAGCAAGGAAAATTCCTGATCTAATTGAGGTTGATTCAGTGGTTGAGCAATAGATATAAGGTTTCCCAATATTTCCAGCAGCGTTTAAGCACACGCACACACATACACACACACACTAACACAGATTAAAGAACATGAACAAGACAGTAGAGAAATAATGATTAAGTTAGTAAAGTTAGCGTCTGTTGTTGAGGGTGACCCGATGGCTTCATTTTCAATAGCTACCACATCGAGGGGAGGACACTACTCCATTCCCTGGATTGTTCCACTTTACCCTTGATACTTACCTTATAGTGCTGAGAGCTAAGTAAGGTGACATCAAGTATCAATTTTTGAGTCTTTGGTATGACTCGACCTGGGATCAAACTCCGGTCTCCTGGACAATTTGCGAATACTCTACTCATGAGGACAATCGCCCGGTTAAAAAACGTTTCATACATCAGCCGGGAGTCGAACGCAGATCAACTGCTTGGAAGGCAACCATGCTGACCATTACACCATCGACGCCTCGTCAGCGGAAATGATGAAATGTACATTTATTTTACACAGCAAATAATCATTTTAACTAAACCTCTTCCTTTTCAATGAGCTAAAATCAAGGGCGATAATTAATCTCGTGAATCGAATATAGCGTAAAGAATGCATGTTAGAAATCAGCTAGTGACTGCGTATTAGGTTATGAAAAAAGGATCCTCAGATGTAGACATCCATGGTTGACCGAATAACTTGAAATAACATCAGATTATACTATACACTCATAAAATAGATTAGAACTTCTCAAATTAGTCCCTGTAATATGAATGAAATTTGGGCAAATTGAATAAAAGCAAAGGAGTCCGCAGAGCTAAATTTACTAGTTTTCTTTTATAAATCCCTTTATAACAAGAGAAATGAACTGGCTAGATGATATTAAGTGGTTACCAGATATTCTACCACTGGCAGAATCCCTGATTGGATGCAATAGCCTCTATTTATTTGACGTTCACAGATAACCCTTTAAAAAGACACAAGCCATTTAAATGAACGAAATATCTGGATTTGAAGAAGATATCTTGGATTATGGCTTGTTTATCTATATAGACCACATTAGGAAGTTGCAAAATGACTTCAAGTCTTGATCAAGGATCTTCAAAACATTGACATTCCTGAATGAGTTATTTATTGTTGAAGAAAAAAAAATTCAGACATCTTTCCTAAAGAGGAATTTATAGAAAGCAAAGTGATTAGATATTTGTTGATGAAAGAAAAAAAACTTAAGGAAAATATCACAAACTTTGCTGAATCCATTTTATCAGCTGTTCCTAGTTCATATAGAGTGGAATGTCGGTTTAGCAATGTGCGTTATTTACGATCCAAACAGAGAAAAACTTTGGACATAGAATCTGACAGTTAAATCTGCAAGCTAATATTTGTTATCCTATCAGTGCCTACCAAATCTAAAACAAAGCAGGAATTAATTGTGCGTTTGCATTTATTGTTTAGTGATACTTTTCTGGTGTAAATTGTATGAATATCTGATAAATTAGTTATAACTGAGTAGAATCATGAAGGAAGATATACATAGAGAAAATATAGTGTTAAATTCTTTTATTGGTTGAACAGTACAATCCAGAGTATATAAAATACTCAAAGTCTCTCGCCGTGAGAGTGTTACACCAGATGTCGATATTCAACAACTGCCAACCGCTACGCGTGAGTCACCTTTTATACATTCGGGCTACTGGATGTCAGTTGGTACAAACCAGGTCACAACAGTTTGTTATTTAATATTCATTGAATTTATTTAGGAGTGAATGGAGATTAGATTTGCTTACAGAGGCGCATCAAGAAAAAAAATTGAGAACCCTTGACAGAGAAGGAAACATGGATATGAGCAGAAATACAGGAATAGCTAAAGGAAACCGAAATTTTAATCGGTAATTTTGGAGGCAACACATCTATGTTTCAAATAGATATGCCAACAAATTATTAATATTGAATAGGATTAACATTGGATTGATTTTAAAGGCATAATCAACCCGTCTAGAGTTATTTTATGCTTTGCGATTAGGAAATCATTTTTATTGTATATTTGTATTTTAACTTTCGCTAATTTTTTCTTAAAATTTGTACATAGCAGCATAAACTTGAACCCGACGTGTAGTGATTCTAATAGGCTAAAGAAACGGTGTTTATATTTTCGAACCCAAAATGTGATTCTTATTGGTTAAAGAACGAGACGTTTCCCAAACCGATAAATCGTAGTAATGTTACGTTACGGTTGTCAAATAGATATTTATAATGTTACGACAATACATAGACACTTGCACTTCAACTGTTCTCAGCATACCCTTGTAATGCTACGGTACAGCAGGGACATTTATAACCCCACGGTTCTAACTGGTCTACGAGTGTAGTACTACGCCTTTAGTTTCAATCAGACCCCTGTTGTACCATCAATCTGAGAAAACACACAAAACACCGTCGGTAATTTGATACGAAGTTTATTCGCTACCACACATCATATGGTCTTCTGAAAAGGTATTTTTGAAAAATATGCTGTTTTTTTTTTTAATTTCTACAGGATTTTGGAATATTATACAAGTACAAATCTGTATCTAATAATCAGTTCCAATAATACAATGTTTGCCTCGATTCCATTCATTCACTTTGGCCTTCTAGTTAAGAATTTTATATACTAAACGTTTATTTCTTATTAAACCTTAGATAACGTTTCAGCTTCTGTATAGAATAGGAATTTCTCATACTTTGATTCCACATTGTTACTTCGCATGCAAAACGGGCTCTATCAAAATGAATTGCACTCAAGCGAAAAGAAAATCGGTAAATATTTTCTTTATGGAAAAATTCCTCGCAGGCAGTACTTCCAGAAATTTTATATTACAAAATTACGATTTCTTTCCATTTCATACACACACACACACACACACACACACACACACATACACACACACACACTGATAAATATATCTTCATTAACATAAAAATTATAATTTGACTGACGATGTAAAATACATTTACAAACATGTATACATATATACACCAATATATATATATATATATATATATATATATATATATATATATATATATGTAAAAGTTAAATCTGGTATGAATACATATATAGACAGACCAAAAAAAGATAGAAAAATATAAACAATTAAGTATCAACAAATTTAAACGATTGCTCATGCAAGGAATTAGAAAGGTAGACAATTGTTACAGTTATAAAAAAGATAATAAAATGAATGTATCGTATTTTTCTCATAGCCATCTTTAACCAAGTATGCGTATCTTATCTATCATCGGGAATATCTACAAAATGACATTAAGTTCAGCAGTCCACATACAGATAGAGAATTTTCTCCAAAGGCTTCTTATCCGAATTACGCCACGTACATTTGGCCTGTCTCTCCATTCTCTTATTTGATAAATGTACCAATAAAAACTTGTTGTCAAATAAATCCGTAAGAAAGAAGATGACAAAGAATAGTGAGATAATTGCAAAAACAGACTCGCGAATAACAACAAAAATAATAAGGCAATGTCTTACTGTTTTCATCATTTTCCCGGTGTGAACGAAAAACAAAAGAAAAAACAAAAAAAAAAAATAATAAAAACAATAAAAAAGCAAGAAAAGAATAAAAAGCAAAAAAATAACAAAATAAAAAACAAAAACAAAAACAATTTACTAGTATTTGGGATAATAATTTTAAGGCAATTATTTTATTTTTCTTTGTTCAGAAATGCATTTTACAGCTTAATTGTAAAACAACAAATGCCCACCTAACGCTTAACGGAAATCCTTAAAATTCGCATCTTTAGACGAAATACTGTTAACTGAATCAGCTAATTCGCTAAACTTTATGTAGGATAGTTTATTTTTCAAAGCCATCTTTAATACAGTTTAAAAACAGTATCAAAGAAAGTTACATGTGAAAATTCAAGCATATTTGGTTTGGTTGCCTTCGTCTGAGGTTAGGCAACCCAATACACATAAAGTTGGCCTTGATAGTTGTAATAATTACATATTTTTCAGCTTGCCAGGAAACTGAGAATAAAAATCAACTAACCTATTATAAAGGATTAGTTGGTATATTTATTATATTTACCAACCCCTCCGCTCGGGCAAGATATGACACAAGGTCAATTTTTAAGCGGAGTTTATTACTAACAATTTTATGTAATAGAAGCTAATTTACACACACACCCATGCACTCAAAAACAGGAAGGGCCTAGTGGCTAGCATGCTGGATTATGACATCATTGTAAGCGAGTAAAATCTCCAGTTGTGCTAGGACGTTCAGTTTCGGGCTAAAACCCTTGGGATAAGTATAAAGCCTCTTATTATTCCAGCTATGGGTTAAATAGTACCACTACTGTTCTTCTATAAGGATAACATATGCCCTTAAACAAAAAAGGCAAACCAAACCAAAAACAAGAAATTGATGAGAAGTTCTTGCTCAAAGAAAGGCTTAATGGCATTTCAATTTTTGTGGGTTCTTCAATTCCAAAGCTGTCGTTGTAGAAGAGTTGTACTGATGCAATAACAAGTTGGTGATAAGGATATACATACCTTTGAAAAGGGTATTAATCTAGGTTATTTAATGCCAAAGTCATGTTTGTTGATGAAGAGTGGTGATACAATTCAACCTACAGCTGGTGTTCATACATTTCCTTAGGGAATTGATTCAAAAGCGCACCTTATAGCGCGAGTGAAGTTCGAACTCTTATACGATGGGATCGCAGTTCAGCATGTTTACCATTACGCTACAGAGACTACCTTTCAATCCTTTAAGGTTATTTAAGGTCAAAATCATCCTTGTAGATGAGCAGTCGGGATACCATTCAATTCATAGCAGGAGGATTAAATAGCTTCATACCTTTCCGCAAACATATTAGTTTAAAAGTAAACGTAATAGCACAAATGGAGTTTGTACATATTTACTTCAATATTTATCATTTTTTAAAAAAAATTATCCAATCTTTAGTAACTGGGAAAACGATTTGCTGAAGGTTTTAAAAGTAGATTGTCAATATGGCTCAAGGCTATTTCCTCGTATATGAGGTGGGTGTCAAAAGGTTCTGGCGCCAACTAAGAAGAAAATATATCCGACCAAATACACCTCGGCTAGCAGACTAGAATTACAAATGACCGAAAACCCTTGCTCAGATCGAAAGTTGTTATGTTAGGCTAAGCAAGATATAAGTAAACAAAGACTCAGATAATTATATATATATATATATATATATATATATATATATATATATATATATACACAACAACATCTGCGCAATAGTAGAATACGACAAAAAAGCAATTTTTAAATCGGAATTTTGAGCTCAGAGTTTTCCTTCTATAATGTCAGGCAAAGGTTAAAGAGCCAATCTGCTCAGCTATTTACCTATAGGTGAGTTCACGCAACGCAACGGGAAATGGAAACAGCCTCATTGAAAATTTGAAATCGGTTCCCCGTATCCATTACTACAACAGTAACCGTTACCATGATTACGTCTGTCTGACTGTCTGTCTGTCTATATATATATATATATATATATATATATATATATATATATATGTGTGTGTGTGTGTGTATGTGTGTGTGTGTGTGTGTAACACAAGGACAGACTTTAAAGCGTATTTAAGTTAGTTTGAACAAAAAGTATCCTTCTGCTAAACTGGTTGATTACCCTAACTAATGAACACAGTCAGCCTAAATTTTATGCTTTAAATAAATGAATTCATGCTTTTCCTAAGGGTATTAGTGCAAAATGAAACACAAAAATCTCATCCAAATTTCCGAATTAGGTTTGCCCTATCGGCTGGGGCTGTAGAATACATTGAATGCACCTCTGCAGAGGGGTAGGACCCTTCACCCAAAAGGTGTGCTGGATATGACACTAAAAAACTTAGGTCGCAGTAATGCTGGAGATTGGGGAGTGCGGAGTGCACCTTTACTGCCATTGCTCCCAGGTCCACTCTGGCCTGTCGTGGTAGTACCTGATAGGTCCCTGTCTATGGGTTAAATAGAACTAACGGCATACTAATGCTAAACTGAATTGACTAAATTGAATAGCTTGAAATAGAAATGTTTTTGACATACCGTACTTATATTTAAACTGCGAGCTTATGCTAAACTGAATTGTTTTAAATAGAACTGATTATTTACATAAAAATGTATCTGGCGTTAAATAACCTACAAAGGTTGATATGCCATAAAACCCAACAAAACATTTAACCATACAACCAACCAACCAACCAACCGAATTTGGTCACCGATTCCATTTTCTATCGCAATACCCAGTTATGGATCCCTATATATATATATATATATATATATATTCAACTGTGATATATTTTTTTAGATTTTATTGTGGCAAATTCAATTAATTCTAATATGATAATTTTCACGCATTATATATATTTATATATATGTATATATATGTGTGTGTGTGTGTGTGTGTGTGTGTTATACATTTGAATATATCATCATCATCATCATATCGTGCTGGCAGCACGGATATCCCTGACCCTCTCTCGCCACTCCTCCCTATCGTTCATCGCCCTAGGTAGGTCTTCAGGACAACAACCTGTATCCTCACATAGCTGCTGAATGTACGTTCGTGCTGGTCGTCCTGCTTTTGCGCGGCCGTGTGTGGGGATCCATAAGAGTACATCTCTTATGAGTTCATCTCTGCTTCTCCAGCAATGTCCTGCATGTCTGGTTCGCCTAACTTGAATAGTTTTCGTGATAGGGGGCAGGTGTCCGTACAGTTGGTGTCTTGTGGGGTGTTGCTGCCAGGACTTGTTGAGGATTGCACGCAGCATTCTTGTGTAATTGCCATCTAGTTTCTTCTCCAGCCGTTTTGTTAGCGTCCATGTAGTGCATCCATATAGCAGTATCGATGTGACCGCTGCCTGGAAGAAACTGCGTTTCATTTTATCGGTTAGGTCTGATTTCCATATAGTCGATAGCCTATTGATAGCTGTCCATGCTTTCGTTAACCTCGTTTCGATGTCCTTTTCGGTTGATTCGACGCTGCTTCCTAGGTACGTGAATTTGTCTACTAGTTTAAGAGGGGTTCCTTTTAGAGTGGAGATGTCCCCCGTTTGGTTATAGCACATATATTCCGTTTTGTGTGCATTAACATGGAGGCCTATGCTTGCTGCTGCTCGTTCCAAACTATGCAGAAGTGTTTCGGCTTGGTCAGGTGTATTTGCCAGTATCGCTATGTCATCGGCGTAGTCGGCGTCGGTAATTGTTGTTGCGGGGTATCTTCTGCTTCTTTTCTTCGTCAGTTCGAAGCCATTCTCTTTGATTTTGTCAATCGATGTTCTAAGTACGTAGTCTAGACAAATGATAAAGAGATACGGAGCCAGCGTGTCCCCTTGTAGTACTCCTGCTACAATGTCGAAGTATTCTGTGTCTCCATCTGGTGATCGTACTTTTACTTTAGTGTTTCTATAGAGAATCGTTATTGCCGCTACGGTTTCTTTAGGTATGCCGTACGCTAGTAGGATTTGTTCCATCTTTCCTCTGTGAATGGAGTCGAAAGCCTTGGTAAAGTCGACAAATATTAATGTCGCTTGTAGGTTCTTTGCCCGTACACCTTCAAGGATTCTGCGGATGGTTAATATTTGTGAGGTCGTGGATCTATTTCTTCGGAAGCCATTTTGGTTTTTTCTAAGTATGTTGTCGATTTTGGGTTCTATTCGGTTTCGCAGTAGGGCATTGTAGATTTTGGCAGCTATGGATGTAAGTGTTATGCCTCGGTAGTTTTTGGCTAATCCGAGGTCCCCGTATATATATATATCTGAGTGTATATACACAAACACTCTCATAAATACACTTTAGCATAAATAAACTGTAGACAAAGGGTGAATGGCCCTTGATGACTCAGTTTCTCCTCTATGTAATCCTCCGTGCAATATATATATATATATATGGAGAGAGGGAGAGAGAGAAAGAGAGAGTGATTGTGTAATTTTATGTATCGATATTGGAATATTCAAGCGGTCATTGAAACTTTAAGTGTCAAACCAGAGAGAATGAAGACAAACATTCTGACACTTCTCTTCTGAAGTGACAGATTTTGTGTTTCCGTCAAACCAAAATAATGGAAACACCACATGTATAACTATAGAAATGAAAACACCCTCACCAAATCCCAAAGTCTCACAGAATGCAAAGATGATGAGAAGATAAGAATTATATCAACTGACAGCTGCCCGTGTAATTCGTAATTTTTTCATGTGAAATCCCGATTGGCTGTTTTGACAGAGTTGATAGCATTACAAGTCAATTTACAAGATCCTACAAAAGAGCACACACTGAGCATATTTAACTTTTATTCTTGTTGATATAATTCAACAAATGTCATTCAAAAAATATTCTTTTGCCAGTTAAGAATAAACAAATCTATTCATATCTTAGGAACGAAGTGGTCGTCGAAGCCATTTAGAGCTGCTGCTTCGTTGTTAAAAACTTTCTCAGGAAAATTTATACGTTAAAGTCGATCAAATTTTGGTTTAATGACATGTCAACTATTGATAGCTATTTAATGCCAAATTATTGTCATTCACAGACAGTCTGTTTCGTAGTATCACAACTCATCAGTTTGGCTAGAGACTTCAAGCTAGTATCGAAACCCAGCCAACTTTACGTCAAACTGATTACGTAACATCACAGCCATCATTAATTCCAAAGTAAGTGACATAATTTAGCGTATATGTATTAAATTTTGCCATTTGTTCACAATTTAGGCTAACGGAGACCCATGTGGTCAATTCATTGGAAGAGCTTTGCATTACGCGAGTGGAAACCGTTAATTCTTTCGCTAGAGTGCTCAATCCCCGGGATGGGGGAGAACATATATATCATCATCCATAGACAGATAATTGTATGATTGTATCACGATTAATCAGTGAAATGCCTCAAGCATGCTTATATATATATATATATATATATATATATATATATATATATATATATATACCCACTTTGCACGAGCAGGTCGTCACACAAGATAATTTTTTGAGCCGAGTTTTCTTTCTCTCTAACCAGATGCTATGCCAAGATTGAAGAGCCGTCTCTGTCCTACCAATAGGTAAATTCATACTTTTCATAAATCCATTAGCACTATGAGAAAATGGAAACAGACTCATCTAGGTTTTCAACTCAGTTCTCTTTGTCCATTTACTGCGATAATAACCCTAACACAATGAGGACCTCAGTATATATATATATATATATATATATATATATATGTATATATATATATATATTGCCACCTAGTGTAAAGCAACAAAAAACTTTATGGCATATCAAATATCAAAGACTAATTGGGGAAATGAAAATTTACCCAAAGAGAGAACAGGAGACACACTCTGAGAAAGAGAAAGAGAAGAGAATGAAGAGAAAGAAAGAATAAACCCCAACAATAAATATAGCATAAAATAGTGATCTCTACACAAACCAACGCAAAACCTGAAAAAAAATTGAATGTTCTCTAACGTAAGACCCAACCTGGAAACATACACGTATGTAAGAAAGAATTAGGTAATTCTTATAAAGCTATAAATCTCTTTGTGGATCTATTCATTTCGAAGTATTTACTTTTTTCTTTTATTGGACATAAAAAAGAAACAAAATTATTTGGAGGTGCTCGCTGTGTAATGTTTTAATAAAATAATAATGATATATATATATATATATATATATATATATATATATATATATATATGTATGTGTGTGTGTGTGTGTGTGTGACTTGTAAGAACATATTTGTAGGTAATATTTAAAAAAAAATTAAAGCTCATTTTTGCACATATGTAAATGACTTCAAATACTGCTGTTTAACACAAATAATTCAATTTTTAGATGGTTTTAAGAATAGCTTTCTAACTGTAATAATTCTATTTAATATAATACATTTGTTTGCTCTCAGTTATTGCTATATCCGCGATATTGGCCTTCAGCCTAGGCTTTCTAGATAAAATATGTTTGGGTATATTTTTTAAAAAGTCCTAGAGACAGCACCTCATAAACAGCAGCTGTACAGTCACCAATCACCCGTCACGAAAACTATCAAAATTAGACGAACCAGACATGCAGGATTCTGCTGGAGAAGTAGGGACGAGCTCGTAAGTGATTTACTCTTGTGGACCCCTTCACATGGACGAGCAAAGGCAGGACGTCCAGCTCGAACCTACATACAGCAGCTCTGCATCGATACTGGATGTAACCCTGAGGACCTGCCAAAAGCAATATACAATAGGGAGAGGTGGCGAGAGAGGGTCAGAAATATCCACGCTGATAGCGTGACATGATGATGATGATGATGTTTGGGTACTTGTTTGAACATGAACAACCGGAACAATACAAATCATGTAGGTACTATCACAAGCTGATTGATCGGTTCGGGCTTTTCCGACCATTCGTCTAGTCCACTAAGGGTAACAGCGGAGTAAACACTTTCGCTGTAGAATCATGGGCTGCTCAGCTACCAGGATCAAGTCCTCATGCAATACAGCCTATTGGTGGCTTTGACCTCAGGGGATGTCTTACTCCTAATCAGAGACGTAGTCAGTGTATATTACAATGACAGCCGACAGGGCGGAGTTTGATTAAGTTTATCAGGTCAAATGATTAATTCATATTGCGAGCAGTTTGTTTTCTTAATTATATAATAAAATCTCTCAATTTTCTTTTTTTACTTCTTTAATTTGACTGTTTAAAATAAGCAAGAATAAACAGATAAAATATTCAGCTGTGAAAATATCCGATTTACTATGGTATAGGATAGTTTAATAACTGTATTTCAAAGTACATATCAAATTTCAAAATAACAAAAACTTCTATTAGTTTTGCCCCAAATATCATCGCTCAGATGGATTCTATTTGATGGTTTTCTGAAAGCTGCCAGTCCTGTGTGCATTAAAATGAATGAACTGGTAATATTATTGTATGCGTTATCAAAACAGGCGTATACATTAGTCTAGACATCTAGACATTATCACTTTATTATTCAAGTTGCTCAGCTGTAAATACATATTTATAATTCATTTAAAGTAAAAAGGAACAAATAAATAAATGTTCAGTCTTGATACGTTTTTATCATATATTATTGGATTAGAATGTAGTTTCTTGTATATATATATATAAGATTACGCATATCTTGTATATATATATATAAGATTACGCATATCGTTTTAGACGTTTTTCCTAAATCACCAAAGCGCTAAAATATTTTCTCGCTGAAATGGACAAAATCTAAAAAATGATATTAAAAATCTAATGTCATCTCCTCAGGTCCGCAAAGTTTCATGTATTAAAACATTATGTTTTTTTTAAACATAAGCGTAAAAAGAGGAAGAATTATTAAATATTGTTTTCTCCATCTATTTTATTCTCGTGTTTCATCTGCTGATTATATTTTTCATACATGAAACTAAGTTACAAAGCAGAAAATTGGTGACACTGATAATATCAGACTTTAATTTTCCTTATTCTTAAATAATACACACACACACACACACACACACACACACACACACACACACACACACACACACACACACATATATATATATATATATATATATATATACTGCACTTGCCTCCCATCACGAAAACTATCCAAGTTAGACGAACAAAACATGCAGGACATTGCTGGAGAAGCAGAGACGAGCTCATAAGTCATGTAGTCCTATGGACCCCCACATTTGGTCGGGAAAAAGCAGGACAACCAGCTCGAACATACATTCAGCAGCTATGTGAGGATACGGGATATAGCCCTGAAGACCTGCCAGAGGCGATGAACAATAGGGAGAAGTAGCGAGAGAGGGTCAGGGATATCCATCCAAGCGGCACGACATGATGATATATATATATATATATATATATATATATATATATACCACATTCATATTCAGTATATATGTATATATACATACTGAATATGAATGTGGTATATATATATATATATATATATATATATATATATATATATATATATATATATATATATATATATATATACCACATTCATATTCAGTTGAACATTATGGAAGCTTTGTGTAAAAGATTCGACATATTTTCTAATTCTGAAAACGCTAGAACAAAATAAAATATTTTTTAATCCTCGATAAGTATTATTAAGATATAAAACATCAATCAAAAATATATTGTCTGAGAAGAATTTAAAATTAAATGCACTGATTAAAAATCAGAATGGCATGGCCTCAATATGGACCACACTGTATAAGATTTTAAGTAATGTACCTAGATTAAAATTGATGATCCCATATAAAGATCAATGTATGCACATATTTCAAAATAAGCGGTATATCAGTAGTTTTCAAACTTCATGCTTTTAGTGCAGTCAGATCAAATTTTGCTCTGTTGTGATTTTATTTTCGGACTTTATATATATATATATATATATATATATATATATATATATATATATAAACTGGAGAACTTTTTTAACCTCTTAAAAATCCAACATTTTCGAATATTAGTCAAACACGTGCCAAACACGTACTTAATACTTTTGAATTAAGAATGCTATATGCACGTTTATATCCTTTTGTTACATACATTTTATTTGCTCCAGTTATCTCGACAAGCATCCATCGCTGTGTGAACAATTATCCTGATATCAAAGTCCTGATGAAGGTTATTAAAACCGAAATGTTTAACATTGGCCTTACATCAAAATAAATTCATCTAATTTGGATTATTTTGTTTTTCTACTTTCTTCATACGGTCGGATTCATATATATATATACATATATGAAGAGTACAAATATATGATTAATTTCAGTTAAAATCAATAAATTATATATATAATAGGTATTTAACAGTGCATCCGGTCGAAATGTACTTTTTTGTGTTGTCTTTTTACATGTCTACTTTAAATCGGATACTCAATCTGCCGTAATTCTTTCTTCGCGTCTGTTAATATCAAATGGCGTCCGTTTGCTTAACACTCCATTTTCTGAATAAAAGAGTTTAATTTCCGTTAACGGATTTGAATGAGGACTTAAACGGAGAATATCTTCAGATCTGCGTCCTTTTAACTCGTAGACGAGGAATAAAAATGGTAATTTGAATAAAGAAAGAAACAAAACGATGAAAAATGAAAGGCGGAATTAAAGCGGAAATCTTGAAATTAAGGGAAGAAAAACGAAGCTGATGAATCGTTTATATCTGGATAAAAACAAAAAAACTAAACATCTAACCGAAACCTGAAAGATATTATTATACACCGCAACACTAATACACATAAACAGCGATGAATATATATATGCAAAGCACTGAAACTCATTCTCTCTATCATTGACTTTATTCTATGTCTCTCCCTCCTGCACTCACACACACCCACACCCACCCACCCACACACATATATATATATATGTATGTGTGTGTGTGTATGCGTAAGTGGGAAAGAGAGGGAGAGGGGAAGACAGAGCCTTGGGTAATGTGATTCAGTAACAAATATATCTTTTGAAAGAGATTTACACATAATATTTCATAATACTGAGAGCATACACACACACACACACACACACACACACACACACACACACACACACACACACACACACACACACACACACACACATATATATATATATATATATATATATATATATATATATTATTATTATTTGGTCCAGTTAAACCGGAGTTGGGAGTAATTCCATCAGGACAAGAAAACTATACAAGAGTGAACATATAAATTTTCCTGGTAAAGAGCTCAATGTAAGAGATATTACAGACCAATAATTTCATTAAGAAAAATCCTAATATGACCGGTTTATTGTTTTTTCTTAATGAAATATATATATATATATATATATATATATATATATATATATATATCTGTAATAACTTAACCACACACACACACACACACACACACACACATACATATCCTTATATATGTATACATTTTCTAAACAACGACTTGTCCGTCATTAAACAAATATAATAATCCATCCCCAATCCCGTAATTTTTAAACGGAAATAATTCGTTAATATGGTAAAAGAAGGAACCGAAAAATGTATGAATAATATCGGTGTCTTAAGGACCCTAGTATACAACTTACGTTGGGATAAAATAAACAGGAAAAGAAAACAACCTATGACGGAATCATTTAATACAAATATAAGTAATATATTAGATAAATTGACAAATATTTCCAATATTCAAATAAGCGGTACCAAATATTCAAGTATAACAGATTGAAATTTCTTCATGAATGGGTGGAAAACGTCTTAAATCATGCATAAATACGACAAAAATTCACCTGTACGTAAACATCCACTAAACCACCATGACTGCAATTATATATGGAAGCCCCTTACATAGAAAAATTATATATCAGTAAGATGGTAGACGAGTGCTGCAATAGTCTACAAGAGTATAGTAGAATTTTTTTTTTTTAAAGTTAAATATAGTGAATTAAGGCTAGTGATCTGTTGAAAGGGTAAAATTCATTTAGGAGAAACCTTTTACTGTAGAGTTTCACTCCTAATTACCTTATTAACTCTTTGCCGACGTAAGAGACCTGGGTGCATGTATAACAGCCTTTTCTGTAGAGTTGGGAAGGATTTGAATCGACGACACTATCTATCTATCTATCTATCTATCTATCTATCTATCTACAGATACACACGCGTGTGCACACTAGAAAACCGACTAAAAGAGCTCTGTTGACATAAAATATCCATTTGTTGAATGAAAACCATCTCTTTGTTCAAAGTCCTTCAATCGATTTTTCACATTACAATATCTGTGATGAAAGCACCGGGTTAATGAGTTTATATTAAGTTTGGAAAAAACCTTTTAAAATAAAAGTAGCTGATCGGCGTTTTTTTTTTATACATTCGTGACTGACGAATTTTATTTTAAATCACGTATATTTAGATTGATATTAAACCAAATAACACCATTTTATCCATTTGTCTTTCTTCTTTTTAAACTAGGGATTTTGTATCTTTTTCAATTCTTTCTATGACGGTAAATTTTGAATATATATATATATATATATATATATATATATATATATATATATATATATATATGTTTGTTTGTTTGTTTGTTTGTGTGTGTGTGTGTGTGTGTGTGTGTGTGAATATATATTCAAAATTCAACCACCAAGAAAAAAATTGAAAATAATAAATGTTGAGGTATTAACACCTTGGGAAGAATCATAAACACCTTTATCCTTGCCAGCTATGAGTTACATAGTACTTTTTACAAGAATGGCTTAAGCATTTATTGATCCATGAATATTGATATGGCATTAGATAACAACAAAAACTACAAATATATATATATATATATATATATATATATATATATATATATATATACTTTATCTTTGTATATACATATTGAACTTGTCGATCTTAATTTCCACTATTTGCTGTTCGAGTATTTATATTATTTAAATACATGGTGCGAACGTAAAAAAGGAAGGATTTTTAAAACGTCTTATTCATTCAATTTTTGAGAAAAACGCGATAAATCTAATTTTCATGATTAGCTCTATTTCTCAAGCAATTTTCATTGAAATTCAGCCCAATATGAGAGAGAGAGAGAGAAAGAGAGAGAGAGAGAGAGAAAGAGAGAGAGAGAGAAAGAGAGGGAGAGAGAGAAGAAACAACAAAGAATCTATGATTTGCTTAACGCCGATTCCAAGTCAAATAGAATTTCCGAAATAATTGGAATTTCTTTATGGCCGCCATCAAGCCCAGACCATAGCCTCTTGATTACGCTATATTAGACATTTTAGAAAACAAAATAAATGCAATTTCCCTTACAAATATTGGTTCGCTTAAGACTGCTACAGTGTCCGAAGAATTTATTTTGAAGGCACGGAAAATCATTTCGTATACATGTTGATACAATAATTGAAAAATATGGTGGCCACATTGAGTCAGTTTTATGTCTATCTTATTTTGTTTTTTTATGTTTGAAAATCAAAATTAATCTTGTTTTATAATAGATGCGTTTATTATTATACTAGAATATTCCTAATTTTGCTTCCGCACCCCGTAGAAGAATCCATTATTTTATACAAACATTTGTATCGCTGTATTTATGTCTGTTAATACCGGACATTGGCCTAGGGGTTAGAGTGTTCGCCAATGGCCCGGGGAGATCTGGGTTCAATCCCAGGTCGAGTCATACCAAAGACTCAAAAAATGGTACTTGATGCCTCCTTGCTTAACACTCAGCATTATAAGGTACGGATCAAGGGTAAAGTAGAGCAATCCAGGGAAGGAGTAGCGCCCTCCCCTACACATTGGTGAAGTAGCTATCGAAGAGGGAGCCTTCGGGTTACCCTCGACTATGGTCGCCAACTTTACTTACTTTATTTATGTCTGTGCGACAGAGGGAAAGAAATAAAACGACTAATGTACATGCATCAGTTTTTTGTCAATGCTTGGTTATATTAAATACCATTGCTGTATGTATATATGTACGTATGTGCTTTCAGTAATTTCTTTTCCGAAAACAAATAAGTATACCTAAATGTTATAGGATCGAAAAAAATATAGAACGAAAACAGAGCTCTGAACGGAAGTCCTATCTGTCAGCGTTTTTTCTCATTTTCCAGCTAAAGAAAGAGATAACATGGACACTGGTATTGCCTTGAAGCAAAGAAAAAGTAAAAGAGACAAAAGTATAAACTTTAATATAAATTTGAATAAATGAATACATTAAAAAAAAAACGAATGAAAGAAAGAAATGTGAAAAAGACGGAGAAAAAGGTGTGACTGATGTTAACAAGCACACGGGCCTTTCTGGAGGAAATGAGATGCAGATGGAAAGAAATCACATCCTCTTAAAAATAAATATTTTTTTAACTTTGAAGTGCCACAATTGAAAAATTCTGTCTTTGTTTTATTGCTGATATCACGTCAGTGGCTTAGAATTGTTGTCCAGAGACTTTGACATCTAATCATAAAAAATATGTTACTTTAATTTTTCGCATATTATGAACGTTCATTTTTCTTTGATTAATTGAATTTTATGACATGTCAACCAGTCTGAGGTTATTGTTTACCTAAAGGTAAGAGAATTACGAACATAGTAGCCTTATATAAACTTTTTTTAAGGCTGAGGGATAGTGGTTACTTTAGATTATTTTGCACACAGTATATCACAAGATTTTTATCTATTACTAGTGATTTACCGAGGTCTATCTCTCTCTCTCTCCCTTTCTCTCTCTCTCTTTTTTTCTGTCTCTCTGCCTCACACACACACACACACACACACACACACACACACACACACATATATATATATATACTTATAATAGGTAATATATCATCATCATCATCATCATCATCAAATCGCACTGACGCTGCGGATTTTTGTGAGTCACACGCGCGTGCGCGCTCGCGCACACACACACACACAAGCTCTCTCTCTCTCTCTCACTCTCACTCTCACTCACTCACTCACTCTCTCTCTCTCTCACTCTCACTCACTCACTCACTCACTCACTCTCTCTCTCTTTCTCTCTCTCTCTCTCTCCACCCGTCCTTATCCATTGCTCTCGTCAGGTTTTCCAAATTACATCCTGTTTCTGCACAGAGCTGATGTAAAGAAGTTCTTACTGGTCGGCTGATAATGTGCCTTTCTTCGCTTAGGTTTAAGAGTTTAAAACAGAAAAATCATGCAAAATGAACAGTATTTTATTCCACCAAATATTACATGTTATATTTTCAACGTACTTTCTGATTCTTATTGTGAAACAGCAGGATTTTTAAAAACTGAATTAAACTGTTGAATATCCGTCTGAAATCTTGTTTATTTTAAACAGCGTATGCACATTGCTGTTTAGATGAAATGTTAACTTGGTAGGTTAGTCACGAATACCAAACCAAAATAGTAAGAACAATATTTAAATGTGATCAACATAATACAAATAAATACAAAACATATTGTTTCTATAATAGAAGCAAAAATACGTAATGAACTAATACGTAAATCAGTTCATATATTTCAAGTTAAAAATCCGAAGAATTTAATTAAAACATGAATTGCTGATCAAATATTCTCTGTTAAAATAATACATCTGATGGCAGGATAGTCTTTCTCTCCGTAGGCTGGAGCTGTTGAATACGCCAACTGCATCTATACTGAGCGGTACAAACGCCTCCCATACGAATGTCCTGTTATGACTCTAAAATGCATCTGGTTGTGAGGCTCAAGTTCAGAAGTTTGGGGGAATGTAGAGTACCTCTTTATTGTCATTACTCTCAGGTCCACTTTGACTCAGAGAGGTAGTACCTGTTAGGGTCACATCTATATGTTAGATAGAACTGTTTAGCCCTATAATTGTGTACAAACAAATGAATGAAGATAAATTGAATTGTTAGCAAGACTTAAAACGATTTACCTGTGTGCACATAAAAAGCAATAGTTTCTGGAAGCATTTAAATGTGTACAAATAAACGATTTGTACAAAATAGAATTATTAGTATTAGATAAAATGTACTTGAAACCCTGTAACTGTGTGCAAAAAATGATATCTTGTTTGAAAAAAGGTTAGCTACAAACTATTAGTTCACGAAGTATATATATATATATATATATATATATATATATATATATATATATATATATTATTTGGTCCAGTTAAACCGGAGTTGGGAGTAATTCCATCAGGACAAGAAAACTATTCAAAAGTGAACATTTAAATTTTCCTGGTAAAGAGCTCAATGTAATAGACATTACATGTAAATGTTCCTGGTAAAGAGCTCAATGTAATTTAAATTTATAATCCTAATGTGACCGGTTTGTATTTTTTCTTAATGAAATATATATATTAACTGGATTTGGCATTAGATAACATATATGGTTTGATATGCCATAAAACCCAACCAGCTCATCCTTCCACCTATCCCAATCAGAAAAAATGAATTTCTATTTATTAATGGTTAATTTAAATGGTTATACATTTATAAGTTGGCGAGGGTGACCGGAAGGCTCCCTTTTCAATAGCTACTACACCGAGCTGTACGGGAAGCCGCTACTTTATTCCCTGGATTGCTCCACTTTACCCTTGATCCTTCCCTAATAATCCTGAGTGTTAAACAAGGCGGCATCAAGTACCATTTTTTGAGTCTTTGGTATGACTTGACCTGGTATTTAACCCCGGTCTCCCGGACCATTGGCGAACACTCTACTCATTAGACCAGTGTAAATAAAGCTATTAGTGTGAGCAATATTTGAAATCACTGTATGCAAACATTAGTCGTTAAAATATTTACTTGAAACCATTTAACTGAGTACAAATAATAATAATACATTTCTGTGTCCAAATAAATGAGTTCGAACTTATTTTAGAATAATATACTTATGTAATATTCACTAACAACTCATGTACATATGTATAACCATTTAAATGCGTGCAAACAAATGACTGATTTTGAATTAAATTGTTAGTGTTACATAGCAATACTTAAAACCATTCAACTGAGTGCAGACAAATAATTAATCCTAAATAAAATTATTCGAGTTTGATAGGAATACTTGAAACAATTTAACTGTGAGTAGACAAATTATCTTTGGCTTGTTAAAGCCAAAAATATATATATATATATATATATATATATATATATATATATATGTGTGTGTGTGTGTGTGTGTGTATCGTAATCCACAGACAGACTGTTTCGTTGCATCACAAGACTTCTGTATGGCTAGATATGCAGGACACTTTAAGCTGAGATCGAAATCCGCCCAGCTTTAAGTTAGTCTTGGTATCTTACTGCTCAGCCATTTCGGCGACCTACGATAGCTCGGAAATTATAACGCATTTTGTATTAACTTTCATTTGTTTACATTTTGCGCTTTCGGATACCGGAGTGCTCAATTTGTGTGTGTGTGTGTGTGTGTGTGTGTGTGTGTGTGTGTGTGTGTGTGTGTGTGTGTGTGTGTGTGTGAACAGGATTTGACATTAACTAAACAATAATGTTTGATACACCATAAAAACCCAACCAACTTACCAACCATCCAACCAATCAACCAATCAACCAGCCAACCAACCAACCAACCTTATCTCAGTTCTCATGAAATAAGCTTGTATATTCTAGAACAAGCACAGAAGGGTGTATACACACTGTACGTATCAAACTCACCATCGAGTAATACTGGTGAAATAGACATGTGAGTTAATTGTTACACGATGGTGAAGCAATGCAGATATTTAAGGTCGGACAAAAGGCCACAACCTGGAGAACTCATTCAGAATTAATATATCATTAAGAATCAGCGTAAATAGCTTCATGTCCATTACCCCTAGTCAAGGCGCCAAAATGAGTCCTTTATATCTCTATCCCTTCAGCAAATGTCTGCTCATATATATAAGCATTGTTTAAATCTTACTGTCTATGACCGCAGTTTTTACTGTCAATACACAACAAAATGGTGTTGCTCGGGAGGTCGAAAAAAAAGATGAAAGTGTAGTGAATATATGGGAATTATCATGGCTTAAATGTTAGAAGTGTAAATCAAAAATTGCGTTCTTAGGTGACTAAAAAAAATCTGATTTATTTGCGATAACGTTTTCAAAATTTCTCTACGTCTAGAAAAAATGCAGTGTAAAGGAAATAAGCGAACTAACGGAGATTTATGGCAAGAATAAATTACAGACTAAAACTCGGAAAACGACGGTGTTTTATTCTTGAATAAATAATACAATTCCTTAATGCAATGAGCAATCATTACAATAAACGAGGAATGTGGAATTTTTATTAGTCTTATCATCATAAGTTTATTGGCAATTATTAAACATTTTTTAATCTTATTTATTGCGTATTTATTGTCTTTTTAATTGTTTTTTAATTGCTTTTTCTTTCGTATTTCTTGAGTAATCTCTGTGTTCTATGTATAAAACTGAATTGGATCCAGTATTGAGGCTTTAGTTTTGGTTTTTTGTGAATCTAGAATTATTCCTTTTGTTGTCGTTATTCCCTGATCCACTCTTCTGACAGAGATATTATCTGTTAAATTCTCATTTATGGATAAAATATTCCTGAAATAATGTTTAAAAAGATTTTGCGCAAAATTTTCTCCAAAAACCTTGGTACTAAAATTCAGTAGAAAGTGTATAAAATAATCACACTTTAATACAATGACCCTAAAAATTCTGCATTGCATTTTGATAGAAGCAGTTAATTAGATATATATTAGGAAGGAAGAAAAATATCTTCCACTCAAAAAAGTAGATTGGTATATTTTACGATGTTTCTTAATATATAATTTTGATTTTGACAGCTCACAATGGGACAAAGGGGTTAGCGAGATTGTCTCGTAGACCATTTCTTCTATTAAGTGACTTTAAGCCTCATCAATTTTCCCACACTTTAGGTTTTCTATTAGATTGAATTAATATTATTTACTTGTTTGAATCTTATTCCCATTTACTGATACGACCAGTCGATCTTAGCCCAGTCGGTTGAGACTATAGAATACACCAAGGTGTAAGACAACCCCCCACTACCAAAGAGTGTCCTGGATATGACAATAAACCTTCTGATGGTGTGGCACCAGCCTTGGATATTTGGCGAATCCGGAGTACGCATTCACTGCAATTGCTCTCACATCCACTCTGATCCGGAATGGTAACACTTGATAGGTTCCTATCAAATGGTCAAATTGAACAAACGGTGTGCAAACTGATGTTAATTGTGTCTATTATATAGCAATACTTGAAACCCTTTTACTGCGTGCAAAAAAAGAGCTCAGGTTCTTTAAAAATCTACAAAATGTGCTTACAAATAATATATATATATATATATATATATATATATATATATTATAACAGTGTTTGTGTCGAACCAAAAGCAATACACACACACACACACACACACACACACACACACACACACACACACACACATATATATATATATATAAATATATATATATATAAAGGAATAAAGAGGATTTGGCATCAAATAGCCTTCAATGGATGATATAAATCCAGCTCAAATAAATACTATATATTTGATATATATATATATATATATATATATATATATATATATATATATATATATATATATAAAGAGGATTTGCATTAAAAAGCCTACAATGGTTGATATACCATAAAACCAAACTAAACCAAACCAATACTTTACAACCTCTAATACAAAATTATCGAAGCAAAAAGATTTCAGTCTCATTATTAGTACTTTTTTCGCACACAAATATTTATGTTGATCGAAGAAACGTGGAGATAATCCGAATAAGATACAAGGCAAGTTGGATATACGCCCCTCATATGATACAATAATATATACGGCATATTATCTACTGGTTGATGCAACAGCTTGATTTTATCAGAAAATTCTTAAATGAGTCGTACACCATTGCTAATTTTCTTCATACACTTATGATTACTGTAGGCAAATATGATATAATACAATCTAAAATTGGCAAACGTTACTTAGGTATTTCATTAATCTATCATAATGTTTGAGAATATTTGATGTATAATTTAATACAAGATCTTTTGAAGGAAATGTCACCCAAGACATCATTAGAGCATGAAAAAAGACATAAAGTATTGAAGATCGCATCATCTCAGTCTTTCACAGCTCTGTTACATTTTACATGTGTAGGTGCTTATAACGAAATAGCTATAGTCATATGAAATTAGCATGCTGACCCGAGTTCAAATCCTGCTCAAGGCTTTTAGCTTTTCACATAGTGTGAATACCTTTGGAAAAGGTATGAATCCAACTATTTTCCCTCCTGCTATAGGTAGATATTAGAGAAGACAGGTTCTTTTGTAACATATTGACCCCGGCCAAGCTGTCAAAAGAGGAAATGCACCTGTGTAAATAACAGGTGCATCCGGTCGAAGATATCAGGGGACACCCTTGACTGTCGAAAGGTTGAATTGAGTAAGAATTGTGACGCTCGCAGGAAGTAGGTGGATGTCAAATTATTATATAACCCCGGCGACAGGAAGTTCAGATCAATTGGAGAGAAGATGCTGGAATGAGAACCATGTCCCAGCAGAGGCTGGGCCCCCAGAGAACGGAAAAGAAATGCTGTTGTAGTCAGAAGAATTGGGGGGGGGGTCAATATGTTGCAGTTCTGTTCAGTCTACAACTCACCTCCCACAGATAATACCTTTCGGAACCCTTTCGAATCCATTCAAATAAAGTTAGAGGTAATTTTTTGAAAGAACTGTGTCCACTCGTCCTTATTGTGTTGAATATGTTTCTGCATGCATCTGCATATGGGTATATTACACTTTAATCTTGAGTGAGAACTGGTCGCGGTGAAGGAAAACTCTGAATTTTAGCCTTTAAAATTCTGCTTCAAAATTGATCTTCCATTGTATCCAGCTCCGGAGGGTTTGGTTGTCTACTTTTGGAATTTTGGATATGTCACTAACTACACTCATCAGAGAATCTAAGAATATCTCAACCGTGGATGAAATTAAGAATGCGATAACAGTCACAAAAATAGAAGTTGCAGTCACTTTTTTTTGTAGATGAAACACTGCAGTAAATGATTAAGGTGTTCATAAGAGAATTTTCAAAGGATCTAATACATCATTGAACTACATATATATTAAATGCCTTTATCATTTCTATACAAATTTCATATGCACGAGAAAAAAATTAATATTTCAGCAAAAAGTCAAACAATTTAATAAATTGGTTGTATTTTTGTCTGAATGCATTTAAAATTGGCGTCTGTTTACGTTTGTTCTTATTGTTTGGTGACATTATCCATTATACATGGGAATCTTGGGTGGTGTAATATTTAATAAGTTAGACTATCAAACCTTAAAGAGTGAGTTCGAGTGCCTTATCAAAGCAATAAGCTCAGTAAATTACTCACCCATTATCCACTCCTTTTCCTAATTCCTTTTAGAAAATACATTTTTGGGAAAATGGAGAACACTTCAAAGATTGAACACCAAATGTTTCATCTTTCAACCCAAAATTTCTTAATAAAAGTTTCTGCACTTGAAGTACATATAAAGTATTATTTTTTTAAAGATACTGTTATTAGTCGAAATTGAATGCAAGAAGAGAACATAGAATTTTCATATTTTAAAAATTGGAATTTAATGAGCTATTTCGGAAGTTTAAAAGTAGATTTATTTTCTATAACCAAAACTATGCTACGATTGTTAGAAATATTCATATATTAATACTATTGTAATTATATACCTTCCTAACTCTCCGATATTTTGTGCGCGTCAGGATGAGGAAGTGAGAGAGAAACTGAGCTAAGGGAAAAACATACACGTACTCAAGCATGAATTTTTTTACAAGAATCACTCGGTGAATAGGATTGAGAAATGAATTGTTAGCACACTAGCTCTCTCTGTGATGTTTTTGAAGACATACTTGTTTCAACCAAATGCTCTTTAACTCCTATTTTCACTGGCGCTGAAATGCCATTACAAAATTAGAATTGGGTTTTAAAACTGTTTTAATTTTTCAATTACATGAATTTAACAAGTCGTCAAAACCAAATCAGTATGTGTCAAAGTTCTACAACTATATTATTAATATCATATAAAAATTGTGAAATTTAAGGAGAGTCTTTAAATATCAGCATTTCATTACATGTCCACAAGAACTTTCATTGTTTTGTTTCTAATTATTGCTATAATAAATTTTAAGATTTGTGTAATTCATCATTTTTAAAAGCCCAGACAGGAACAATAGAAGAAGTTTTCCAGGAAAATATTTATTTGGATTTTTTAATTAAGTCTTGCATTTTTGTGAATTCTATTTAAAATTCAAACTTTAGAAACTGACACCAAATTCTAAATTATGATGGTATTTTTTTCTTTTCATTTAGATTGAATCATTTTTTTTTTTCAAATACATCTGGACTACAGCTAAAAGTATGGATTCAAGTAATACAAATTATACAAAAAAGCAGTTCTGCATTTTTCATGAAATTATTTTTTTTTAATTTAATTCTTTATTGATACATAAATAATCCTACATTTATGATTGTCACTGTTTAACAAAATTCATATATATATATATATATATATATATATATATATATATATATATATATATATATACATAAAACGAAAGATACACATAAAAGAGGCAGTTCTTCATTACTAAATATTATATATTGCTTTGATCTCTTTATTCAACCGCTTCAGCTATGCTTAAAAAATCATTTCTGTTCATGCAGAAAACCAGAAACTTTTAATATAGAAACGGTGTATATCCGACAGGATAAAAGAAAATAATATATAAGACTATCAAATTTCAAACATACCTTTTATCTGCAGTTTTATTAAGAATAGTAAAGAAAAGAGTGAAAACCGGCCGAATATATCATAATTCTCTATAGAACAAGAACAATATACCACACAGAGAGGATTCACTGTCACTTCCGTAGGCTTTATCAGCTGCCAAATATTGTGTTCATTGTATTTTCATAAGCCTATCTGTTAGAAATTACAAAAAGGGGCCGTCACATATTAATGATTTTTCAATTTTTTGTAAAGTCGAAAAAGCGCATAGGAAGAGAAAGAGGTGTCAAATAATTGTAGGTCATGAACATTAAGAGAAGGAAACAAATACAGAGAATTTTTGATAGAAAAATAAATTAATAGAATGATGAAAAATTATATATATATATATATATATATATATATATGCTACCATTGTGAAAGATATGAATACCTCCCCGTATCTTCTTGCCATGGGTCAAATTGTTCCACCACAGTTCTTTTACTAAGAGCTTTTTAGCATAAAACGAAAGTTGAAATGCAATTAAACAAAGATACCATACACCTGCCACACACATATATATATACATATATATCTGTATGTATTAATGAATTTACACAAAGAAACGGATTTATATATATATATGAATATTCATACATATGTTTGCATATATATATATATATATATACCGATAATTATAAGTCTATACATACATCTATAAATACAAGTACATATATATATATATATATATATATATATATATATATGTATGTGTGTGTGTGTGTGTGTGTGTGTGTGTGTGTGTGTGTGTGTGTGTGTGTGTGTGCGAATCATTTAAAAAACAATCTCTTTTAATTAAAAAATGCTAAATTTCTGTCGAATAGAGCAAGATCAAACCTGAAAAAATTGTTATCTCACATTCTCATGTCGTCTTCTGTACTAGATGGTTCTTGGTTTGAAAAAAGTTAATTCTTCAAATGAAATATGGATTTCAATATAAGAACCTCTTAATAATGAAACCGACATGAAGGGATGATTTTGGTGCAAATACTTATTACATATGATCTTCCCAAAGAAACTGTGGCAGCTATAATGAGGCTTCACAAAAACATCAAAGCAGTGGGTCACTTACCTGAGGGAGACACTGACTACTTCAACATAGTCACTGGAGTCTTGCAAGGAGACCCATTAACACAATATTTGTTCATACTATACCAAGATTACGTACCTCGAACGTTAATAGATCCAATAGAAAAAATCACGTTAAAAAGGCAAGGAGCAGACGATATCCCGCAGAATATATGACAGACGCAGACTACTGAGATGACTTAGCATCTTCTCGCAAATAGACCGACGCAGACGGAATCCTTACCGCCGCAGAACCTGGAGAAAACAGCCGGAGGTATTGGCCTCTACATGAATGAAAATAAAACAGAGAATGTATGTCTCAAACAAAAAGATGCCATCTTTATTCTAAGAGTAGGTCCTTTAAAATTAGTGAACAAGCTCACATAACTCGGCAGCAATATCCCATCTACTGAAAGTGATATCAACATACGCGAAGCGAAGGCATGGAATGGTATTGACAAGCTATCGATTATAAGGAAGTCAGATCTATCTGACAAGATAAAATGGAATTTCTTCCAAGCAGTAGCTGTATCGACACTGCTATATGGATTCCCAATATGGATGCTTATAAAGAAAAAGTATGAATGATATCTGTTGCGTTCTGATTAATGAACGCGTGTTGTAGTAATAAAAAGACAAACCACGATATGTGAGGAAATAGAGTTATATTTACAGGAAAAAGTATTTACAAGAGAGAGACTATTAGATGAGAACATAGGATTAGTGACTAGAATAAGGATATAGTTCAACAATAGTATTGGCTTCTGGTATAAGTAACGGCTCTTCACCTTTTGATTCTCTGGAATTTCAAACTATTGCTATATATGGCAGATGGACTAGCTCAGTGTGTCGAAAAGGTAGGTGATACCCAACAATATCATCTCCAATGTTTATACTTACCGTAGCAGTTAAATCAAGTCACGTGTCCTGGGTATGATACTAAACTGCATCTGAAAGTAAGGGTTCGGTCATTGAGCTTTAGAGAAAATAGAGCACCAATACTTCCAGGCTAATTCAGAATCGGAGTCTTAGAACTTGTCGATGGTTTAAATAGCACTGTTTAACCATCAAATTGAGTGCAAACAACTAACTGATGTACAACAATAAAAGCAGTGGCTTGTTAAATTTGTCACCAACAAACTATTCGTCAACAAATCATATATATATATATATATATATATAATCCGAGGAAAAAAAAAACAGGGTTTAGGAGTATCCAATTTGAGTGATCAATGCCAATGGCGAACAACACATAATTAATTTGGGATTAAGAATACATCAAAATTCAACTTGCAGATCCCAGAAAAAAATTATACAAAAATAAAAAGAAAAAATCACTTCTTCGGTGTCATTATCAATTTATTTCAGATCTATGATGACCCTCATCAGATGTTAAACGAAAAAATTATTTGGGTGTTCTTATATTGCTTTTAGCGATAATATAATTTGAAAAAAAATTATCAAAATAATTTCTTAATTGAAATATTTATTAAATATGTTTTTTTATATTTTTTAATCATGAATTTCTTTTTACACTGAATATATGTTATCCCTATTATTTGATACAATATTTATACATTCCTTTAATATATATATATATATATATATATATATACATGAATATATATTAGATATATATATTTATTTCATGAAATTAAGACTTTAAAGAATTGAAAATAAAACTAACACACAAATATAGATTTAAATATACCACTTATAAGCAACCACACGAGGTTAGATACTTTTAAGAGTTACTATTGAAGAGTTTATTAGATCAATCACTTTTAAACAAGTATATACTTTTAATCAGATATACAAAATAGAGTTTATATATATATATATATATATATATATATATATATATATATATATATATATATATATATATATCAGAGAATCCAAGCACTGGCTTTTTTAGTCCTACCGTATGGATGCACCAACTAGACACTAAAAAATTCACGGAAAAAGAGCTAAATGGGAACTTCTCCTTAATGCTATGTACTCTTTTGGACAATTCCAGGAAGCAACATTCCACAAGCAGCATCTCAAATAAGTTAAGTAGGCGATCGTAGTCGAGGGCGATCCGAAGGCTCCCTTTTCGATACCCACAACACCGAGGTTTAGGAGAGGGTGTTATTCCTTTCCCTTGATTGGTCTACTTTACCATTGATCCGTATATTATAATGCTGAGTGTTAAGCAAGGAGGCATCCAGTACCGTTTTTTTTTTTTTTTAGTCTTTGGTATGACTTCACCTGGGATTGAACTACGGTCTCAAGAGCCATTGGGCAATGGACCGGTAGTTTAACAACTGCAGGTGAATTACGGACAGACTTATAGGCACCGTTCTCTGGACTATTATATACGTGGTGCATTCAATAAGTTTCCAGCCTTTGTTTGTACAGGTTTTTAAAATGGTCGTAGACATTTGAACATTCAGTATGTTATTGCTATACATCTGATGAGATGACTGACCAATGTCTATGATTTCAGGTTTAAATGAACAGCTACAGTAGCAATTGGAATACACCCTATTAAAGCCTGATAGTCACAGCGGGTGAATTTCAAAAATGCAATCTGGACGTGTTTTAAACTTGGAAAAATGCCACAGAAACGTATGGAATGCATCAGAGTGCTTTTGGACCATCTTGTATGAATCGAGCATCAGTTTCTTAGTGGCATAAGGGATTCAAGGAAAGCAGGGAGTCTGTGGGAGGTGTAAGGAAAACAGAAAACCAGACCTGATTGTCAAAAGGGTTAGGGTTACTATGTTGAGGTTTTAAGGGAGTTATGGAAGAGATTCCAGGGAAAGAGGCCAGCACTCTTCAAATCGGGTCAGTGGCATTTCCACCGGTACAATGCACCAGTCCACAACTCCATCCTTGTCACAGACTATTTGAGCAAGATGGGCATAAAGACAGTTCCTCACCCTCCCTATAGTCCAGACCTTGCTCCCTGTGACTTTTGCAGCAATTGAAGCTCACAGACTGTCGTTATGAGACAATTGAGGCGATGAAAGAGGCTGTGACGAAGGTCATAGACATGCTCACACAAGAGGACTTCCATGGGACCTTCCAGAAGTTGTTGGAACGGTACAACAAGTGCATTGCAGCCGGAGGAGATTACTTCGAAGGGGACAAGAGCTTCATATATGTACTATCAATAAAAGTGCCCATACATAAAAATCTGGAAACTTATTTAATAATCCTTGTATACATGTTTATAACTGTCTTATTATGCTATTTTATTGAGAAAATTTAATAATGCTTTCTATGATGGACTCTTACTACATAGACGTGCCAGTGGGAGACGATGAGTCTGAACTTTTATGTATCAGCTTGGTACAGACATTGAATGGGTTCTGGAGAACCTTCCAGGTGCAGTATACTAAGATGGATAGCAAGAGTGATTCAGAGAACTTTGTGCTATCAACACACCTTGATATTAAAATAAACGAATATGTTCCTCTTTTTTATTCTTCTCTATTTCTGTGTAAAAAAAAACAATGAAAGCCAGTTTTCTTTCTAATATATATTTTCTCTCTCTCTCTCTCTCTCTCTCTCTATATATATATATATATATATATATATATATATATATATATATATATATATAGAGAGAGAGAGAGAGAGAGAGATAGATATGCATGTTTGATTGAATAATAAAGATACTTTTTGGCTATATAGTTTTATTAAGATCCTTGCAAGATTCCTGATAATTGTCTTGGTTTCAGGTTGGAATTGGTGGATGAATTTACCAAAAAATAAATAAATAAATAAATAAAATAAAATAAATAAATCTCTTTCAAAAATTCTTAAAAAAAACTCTTTATACAAGCAAGCAACGCGTGATGATGTCCTATGACATCGGACTATTTTGTTTAATTTATCCACCAATTCCAACCTGAATCCAAGACGCTTGAAAGGATTTTAATAAAACTAGATAGATAAAATGCGTCTTTATTATTTAATCAAACATGCTTAAATGAAAGACTGCTGTCTAACCACACACACACACACACACACACACACACATACACACACACACACATATGTATTTATATACTCGCATATATATATATATATGTATATATATATATATATATATATATATATTTTCATAATAAAATAAATCGTAATCCTTAATGTAAAGCATAAACACATGGATCATATTATATAATTTTATTTGTTATACTCGGTATTTGACAATCATAGATATTAGGACCAGTTGCAACTCTTGCGATAGGGCTTCCCAGCCTCAGCAGGAAGAGCAATTTTCAGAATTCCTCCCCTTTCGAAACAAAAAAAAAAAATGCATATATCAGTACAAGTCATTTGTTCTTGACTTTTGCTGGACTCAACATCATGACTCGAAGTATCATAAATAATTATTTAGACTCACTGACTTTTGTGGCTTTTTTGCTTTTTACACGTATTAAAAAATCTTGATTTTAAATATATTTTAATGACAGGTTGTTTATAATGCTACACAGAAAAAAATGTCTCGTTATTTCGGGCCAATGGAAATCAGTCTTCCAAATCAAACGAAACCGTTTTCATAATATGACTCAGGCTAATAGATTTCTGGTTGAAATATGAAAATAATCTTTAAAAATCTCAAATGTGTTAAACTTTCTGATTTTCAAAGAATATATTTTTGTTTCATCTTATCAGATAAAATCGATTGTAACTATTGTTTTTTCTATATATTATACTATATGGGGTAAATTCAATAATAGAACATTAGACAGAAAATATTTGAGCATGAACAAAATTCTGTACGTGCTTGTGTGGGGCGTAGATGTCAGTTATCTGTTACTTATACCCAAACATTGAGCGGATAACATGAAAGATTCTTATGGCGACTGAAATAGGCAGTTAACAAGGGTCAAGAATATTCATCTTTGAAATCATATAAAATAAAGAGAAAATATTTTCTTTTTTTGTAGAATGGTTAGCTGTCAAGTATCAGCTGAGAAAACACCAGCACAGGCATAGAAATTTCAGAAATTATTTTCAGAAAAAATGTTTTTGGATTCTAAAATTTTTCTTATACTCTAAACTTAAAATATGAGATCGAGTAACATTGATGAATTGGAGTTGCCACTGTTTAGGATATAATTGTCAGCTGATCTATGATTAAACCCTCACTATTTCGTCTCCGAGTGTGTTCCTGAGAAAAAATTCCAACCGATTGTTGTACATTCACTTTTATCAACGATGAATATATGACAAAGATGATACACAAATTGGTTATTTGATTTTCGGCCTTTTCTTTTGAGCAATAAAAGCAGTTAATGAAATGCTAACCGTCCATAAAAATGTTCTACTGTTAAGAATAGTATCACTACTCCAGGCAAAAATTATATTAAAAGCATTTTTAGCCGATTTTCGATTATTTTTTATTTATTCCTTTTATTTTTATTTACCCGTAGATAAACAAATAACAGATAAGATGCAAAGTTTTTCTTTAATAGCTGAACACTCAGACTTCATAAAATATTTCTCAAACAAACTAGATTAAATTAAGCTAATGCAATAATCCGTTACAGAGATTTATAGAGTCAAATGTTACGGAAAAACTCAATATTGTATTAAAAAAAATTATGGAATTCATAAAATGTCATAGAAATAATTCATGGTGGCCTCTCCTGGAACTTTTATGACTCCTTAAAGTCAGCACTGTCTTTCATGTTATTCTAATATTTAAAGTAAATATGCTGTAAGATACACATTTACATATCCATGTGTATAACCTATAAGATTTAACAGAGTTTTTATCAAATAGAAGACGGAATCGATTCATTTGACATTCAACTGAATTGCTTGAAATAGAACTGTTTGATCATTTAACTGTGCGTAAAAATGACTGGTGTTTAATTGAATTGCCAGTGATACGTAGCAATACTTGGAACTATTTAATTTAGTCGACTTATGACACCACGGAGACATCACATTAAATGGAGTCGCTTTTTTTGGAAGAAGCAGCCGAAGTATAGTCATGATGATTTTTGGTAGAAAATAACCCGCCAAACTTCTTAGCGATAAAAAAAAAACTTACTTTTTTGATAATCTTAAGTATTCTTAGGAGGTTGTTGAAAATGAGGAAATTGGGTTTCTTTCGATAAAATTATAAGTGTATTTTATTTTGGGTCTTTTTAGAATTTTGGTCCTCTCCCGACTGCCCTCCTTGAGCTTCAGCTTCCAGTAATGTCAGATGATCAATAGGCTACTCAGAAGTATTTGACCACCAAATCTTATTTATGCTGCTTAAAATTCCAAAAGTCGTCAAGAGTGTTGATAAGAAGGATGCAGATTAATCCCATAGTCTGATAACTCTTTTGAATTGACCTTGTAATGCAATGTCACCTTTCATCTTCAGCGACCCTGGTGCCCGACTTTGTGACCGCCAACAAAAAGTCAATTACAAGAACTCTCGAGGAAAATGTGAGACACTGTCACGCAAGACAGCTGAAGATTGGAAAGAATCAGTCATTTTTTAGTATCTGAGTGACAAGAAACGACCAAAATATTAAGATTCGCAAAATTATCTTCTATCCACTGGCTTGGGCTACAATTTATGAAATAATAAATCTTTCTTTTGTCATGTTTACAAATGAAACTTCACGTCTATCTGTTTTTGAGGCCAGTTCAGAGAAATTTTACAATATCACGAGTAAAGTTTGTGTTCAGCCCAATTTGCTGGGAGTGTAGAATACTCTGGCAGCATCTCTGTAAAGAGGTAAGATTCCACCCAACAAATGCCTTAGATATGACATTAAACAATCTGATGGTGACATTTAAACTGTTTCCTTTCACATGCAAACAAATGACGTATGCTTAACTGAATTGCTTGAAATAGAACTGTTTGATCATTTAACTGTGCGTAAAAATGACTGGTGTTTAATTGAATTGCCAGTGATACGTAGCAATACTTGGAACTATTTAATTTAGTCGACATACGAAACTAAATTGTTTGAAATTGAACTGTTTGATAATATAACTGTGTATAAACAAAAGAGTGATGTTTAATTGAATTGTTAGTGATGCGTTGCAATACTCGGAATCATTTAACTTTGAAATTAATTGTTTGAAATTGAACTGTTTGATCATTTAACGAAGTGGAAACAAAGGATTGAGTTTTAATTAGATTGTTAGTGTTAAATAGCAATATTTAAAACATCTGTGTGCAAACAAAAGATTAACAGTAAATAAAATTATTCGTATAAGATAGAAATAAGTGAAACCATTCAACTGTGTGCAAAAAACAAAAAAATGAGCTAAGGCTCATTTAAAAATGTTTTCTAAAAAGGTGTTTAGAAATCTAATATTTGATATATATGCATAAAAATGAATTGCATTAAATAACCTACAATGGTTGATATGCCATAAAACCAAACCAAACGAAACCAAACCAAAGTGAGTATTATTTTTCTGTGACCACGTGTCTGATTTTTTTCTTTACTGAAATGAACTCGTCGTCATCTCTACACCTCATCTTTGTCTTCACCATCATTCTTCGAGATTCCACAATGCTACAAAACATTTTTTGCTTTAAATCTCCCCATATTTGGGGGTGTCTATGTACCCTTAAGTCTGCTGCAACGATGGTCTGAAATAAACTTAATCTGCTTCTTTTGAAATATGAAATAACAAGCCCGCTTGGCTGGGGCTGTTGAATATGTCGGTTGCATCTTTGCAGAAGGTTGAACCACGCTTAATCGTGTGTCCTGGATATGGCAAAAGACAAATTGAGGCTCAGTAGCTTTTGGGTGTGTAGAGTACACCTTCATAGCCATCACTTCCAGATCCACTCAGACCCACAGTGGTAGTAGCTTTATGGTCCAATCCATGGAACAAATAGAACTCTTTTATTTGTATTTAATTGAACTGTCAAACAAATGAGCTTTGGTTCGTTTAAAAAAGTTACCCACAAATCACATGACTTAAAATAAACTAAGCATATACTGAGAACTAATGACATCATCATCCCCTTTTCTAACTTGCATTGTAATCTAGCAAACAAAACTACAATGGAACCCTTTTGGGAAAGGTATGAACTCTCCCTATCGCACAGCTATGGGTTAGATATTATTACTGTTGTTCTACCATAAGGATGTCTTTGGTATTGAAAAAACAATGGCTCATATGTCATAAAAAAGTAAACAAATACAATGGAACCATTCATTGCATATCTGCGAGCTTACCTAAAAGTCAGTTGCCAAACAAAATCGATTTTTAAAAAATAAGATTTGGTTTGGTTTGGTTTGGTTTTATGGCACATAAAACCATAGTAGTATATTTAATGCCAAATGCATTTTTATACATATGAATAATTCTACTTCAAACAATTCAGTTTAGCATAAGAACACAGTTTAGTTCTATTTGGCCCAAAGATATGACCCTATCAGGTGTCTCCACTCTGGGCCAGAGTGGACCAGGGACCGATGGAGGGGCACTCTGCATTCCCCAAAGCTTCATTATTACTGGAAATTCACACTCAGATTGTTTAGTGTCATATCTAGGACACTCGTTGCGGTGGGAATCTAACCCCTCTGCAGAGAATCAGTCAGTGTATTCTGCAGACCCAGCAGACTGGGTCATTTCAAATAAGATAATTTTCAAAACCACTAACTTTATAACTTTTGTATATGTAATCTTGAATATATTATCTACAAAGGCACTAGAATTTTTTGGTGTTTTTCCATCGTGCGCACGTGAAATATATACTTCCCTATAAAGTTCCAATGTCCGCGGGGAGTAGAAGACGCTGACAGTATCCCTAGAAGAGGAGTGAGACCCACCCTCGCAAAAAAAAAAGTGGTGTCCGGGATCTGACTCTAAACTTCACATAATAGCGAGACTCCAGTATTAGATATCAGTGTCATGTGGAGTACTTCTTCATTGCCATTACTCCGAGGTTTTCCATAATTCAGATTGGTAGTACCTGTTAGTTTCCCATTTATGGAGGAAACAGATCTGTTTAACAAAAATAGATATAAATATACAGTGAACACAATTCCTTACCTCTAAACATAATTTAACATAAAACGTGTTGACATGCCCTTGTACGTTGTAATCAACTATTTAATATCAATCCACATTAATTTACTTTATTGGCTACAGAAACATGTCTTTTAATGATCACTAGGTTTCTAAACTTTAATGCTTTTTAAAATTAATTATTAATACACCGAGTTCATTCAAAAGAATCTGTACCCATTAAATTGGGCCAGTAAAATACGCCGACTGCATCTTTTTAGATGGATAAGACAACCCCAACGAATATCCTGACATGACACTGAAATTCATATGATGGTAGGGTCCCGTCCAGGAGATTCGGGGAATGGGGAGTACTCCTTCATGGCCATTAATCTCAGGTCCTCTCTGATCCGTAGTGGTAGTACCTATTAGGATCCCACCTTGAGTCTGTTTGACTATTTAATCCAGTGCAAAGAAATGATTGATTTTTAACTAGATTATCTGAGTTACATCGCAATACTTGAAACCATTTAATTGTGCAAACGAACGAGTAATGTTGAATAAAATTATGAGTTTGATTGGTTGGTTTCTTTGTTTAATGGCATATAAACCTTTGTAAATTATTAGTTGAATAACATCACTTGAAACCATTTAATAGTGTGCAAAAATTTAATTATTGGTATAACATAGCAATACTTAAAACTGTGACCAAATAAATCTATTAGTATTAACAATATCGAAATCGCTTCACTCTATGCAAGCAAATGATTAAAATTAGAGACTCATTACTTTTGGGTTGCAAATTTTGAAAGCTTTTAATTCTGCGCACAAATTAGCTTTCAGTCATTTAAAAATAAAATTACTGACAAACTATTCACTTAACAAATAATACATTTATAACTATTTATTGGTGTCCAAACAAATGACTGATCTTGAATTGTTAGTTTAACATAGCAATACTTGAAACCATTTAACTGTGTTCAAACAAAAAAGCTATGGATAGTTTAGAATGCTATCCATAAAGTATTCGTTTACAAATCCTATGTTTGATATATGTACTGGGTGTTTCAAAATAGATGCAAACTATTAATATGATATTGATTTAATACTGAGTCAAGCGCAGTGGCGCTCATTTGGAAGATGTACTGTAAGAAATGCATCTTTTGAACTAGAGACATCAAATCAACGTTTGTTTTTATCGTTATTATATCAGCTTCCAGGACATGCAATCTTTTTTTAGCATCACGTCTCAGCAATAAATCATGATTAAATTAATGGGTTGCATTTATTTTAACACCGTTTTGAATGATTATGTCTCCAAATAAGTTGTGACACAAAATATTTTTTTCTCTTGTCCAAGACATTGTTATCAAGGATCAATATTTGTTATTGTATGCTTTTTTAAATCTGAAGCAAAAAAAAAAAAAACACAACATTACTATTAGTAAAGTAATTAGCAGTCACATGGGTGCCATGTATATTAACATACCCTATATAAAGAGATTTTGGTATTAAATAAATTACATTAGATGATATGCCATAAAACCTAACCAATGAATGAATGAATCAATCAATCAATTAAGCAATCAATCAAAAGAATGCATCGTCAACTAATCTTTATATATGAGACCTACTCTTTGGTCTTTCAAAATCTAATCTTTAGTTGATATCAGAAGTTTTCTTCATATTCTTTTCTACAAACACATTATTCAGTAAATAGCTCTTCCGGCTGAGGGTGGAAAGCCTTACACCCAAGAATTGCAACTGGTCCTAATATCAATGATTGTCAAACACCGAGTATAACAAATAAAATACGTTTATCTTACTTTTGTGAAGAGAAGCAAAAATAACAAAATCAAGGTGAAAAGAAATACAAAAAAAAAACCCTAAAAAAACAAAAATAAATGACAAAACAACAAAAGCATAGACGAAAAAACGAAAGAAAGAAAGAAATGAGAAACAAGAAATGAAAGAAAAAAATAACAACAGTTTACTGCAAAAACGATTGTTTAGATTTGTTGCATAATTTGTTGAAGACATATGGGGGATTCGAAGCGGTGAGACTGATTCCCAACCCTGTAAAGGGAATCCAAATTGTCCCTGTGGGTACAAATAACAAAATAGCGTATGAGCAAGGTCAGCTCAGGGTGAGGCTATAAATTAAAGAAGAAACGATATGACATCAAAGACAATAGCTATTTATCAGGCTAAGCGAACATGTGGCTCAAAGGCAGACTAATAGGGTACCCAGTGAGACTCGAACCCACTTACCATGGTCTTTTAATTTTGCTCGCTAACCATTACACCACGGGAAGTGCCAATATCAACGACAATATGTAAACAAATCTATTTATCAGAGTTGATTTTTAGCATAATTTTACATCGCTCTCTTTCCCGGGGGTGCTACACTGCGACCTCAAAATAAATGAGTTCGAATTCCAGTGAGCTCTATAACGTCACATTTGGACTAATACCATTAGGAAAGGTAGGAACTCCCTTACCCTCCTTAGCTATGGGTTAAATAGAATCAAAGATTCTCTCCTACCAAGGATGGCTTTGGCATTAAATAATCTACGATGGAATTAAACAAAGAAACCAAACCCATTTTTGTCTGGATGAAAAAGAAAAACAAACATTCTTCACGTAAATGATCTTGCCAGGATTTCTTATTTGTTCAAGAATACGTTGCTCAGAAAATTTTAAATGGAATCAACCATAACATTTAAATTAACTCTTTCAGTAAAAAATGCACAAAAGGAAGTTCATCTATATAAAAAACCGGGTACCCCATGCAGAATTTGGCAAAGAATGTAAAATCATTTATTCTGTTATTACAACTCAGGTGGTAGTTATGGGAATGTTTTACGTCAAAATACTTAGTCTTGTTCGTGAGGTATAGAATACGCCAACTAAATCCACTCCAGATTATTAGAAATAAGTCCTGGGTATGACTCTAAACCTCCTACTTGGTTTGGTTTAGTTTTATGACATATCAACCATTGTAGGTTATTTAATGCCAAATCCATTTTTATACATATAAACATTTCTATTTCAAACAATTCGATTGAGCATAAGTGCTGTTTTTTTTGTTTAAACAAAGTTAAATGTCAAAACAGTTCTAGTTCAAACAATTCAGTTTAGTGTAAGTACGCAGTTTAGTTATTTTTGTCTCCTAGGTGCTACCACTCCGAAGCGGAGTAGAGCTGGGAGCGATGACAATTAAGGGGTACCCCGCATTCCCTAAAGCTCCGGCATTACTGAAGCCATACCATCAGATCGTTTATAGTCATATCCAGGACACTTATTGAGAGATTTAACTCTCTGCAGAGAAGGAGACAATGTATTCTGCAGCCCCAGCCGATTGGGCCAGAAGCTGATCGTGGCATTTCCTTTACGTTGTTATTCCGTGCCGTGATTTACAGTGAATTGGGGTAGCAGTATCTGTTAACGTCACATTATTAGCTTTTTATTGGAATACTTGAAACTAGATAAATGAGGGCAAAGAAATGATTATTATTAAATATGAAAAGTTACATGAAAGCATAAAAATATCAATGGAGTATCCGTGACGTAATCGCAAAAGTGCTGAAATGTGGCTTTGAAGTATAGGAATTCGAACTCCAATCAAGCTGTTACACAAACTTTTAGACTAATACTCTTGGAAAAGGTACCAACTCCCATTATTTCCCCAACTCTATATTAGATAATACCACTACTATTCTTCTTCAAACCTGGTGATTAGCCTAATGAGAAGAGTGTTCGCCAATGGTCCGGAAGAACGGGTTTCAACCCCAGATCAAGTCATACCAAATACTCAAAAATGGTACTTGATGCCGCCTAGCTTAATACTCAGCATTATAAGGAACGGATCAAGGGTAAAGTGTAGCAATCTAGGGAATGGAATAGTGCCCTCCCTCACACCTCGGTGTAGTAGCTATTGAAAAGGGAGCCTTTGGGACACCCTCGACTAAGGTCGACAACTTTACTTATTCTTCTTCAAGTATGGCTTTGGTATTTAATAATCCACAAATGTTGATATGCCATTAAAAATAACCTAATAAATTATATAATTGGGTATATGATATTTGCTTTGGATACCATATATCAGTTTTCAAACAAAAGATTATTATAACATAAAAACTGTGCGATAAAAAGTGATTGCAATGGGAAGTTAAAAATATACAAAGCTATGATAACATTCAAACATTTATGAATGAATCAAATTTCACAATTCAATAACCCTTAGGTAGTTGATATACCTTTAAACAAAACACACAAAATTTACTAATACCTAATTAATCACTCAGCAACTATCACAGTCAATTGAATCTGTAAAATATTCCGACAGCAACTATGCAGAGCCCAGCCCGGAGGGGTAAGACCTCGCCGACGAGAGTCCTGCATACCGCACTAAACCATCAGATACCAAGGCCCCGGCCTTGGAGACATGAGAAATGTTGAGTACCCATTCATTGTCATTGTTCCCAGGTTTGCACTAACCCGGAGTGGTGGTACCTCAGAGGGTCTAATCTATGAGTCATATAGATCAAACAAATGACTGATGTTAAATTGTGACTGTTATATATCGATACTCGAAACCAAATTTACTGCGCAAAAAGACCTCAGGCTCGTTTAAGAATGTTATTTACAAAACGTGTTTACAAATTATATATATAATTAACATTTAACTATAAATCGGATTTGGAATTCAATACCCCACAATAGTTGATATGCCATAAAATCTTACCAAACCTAATCTGTGGAGGAGTAAAAGAAAGGCAATGAGTATCCCGGATATGACACAAAACTGCATGTAATGGTGAGTCTCCAGTCTAAGAGCTTTGGGGAATGTAGAGTACCACTTTATCTATTTACCCAACCCCTCCGCTCGGGCAGGATATGACACAAGGTCAATTTTTTAAGCGGAGTTTAACAGGTTTGAATTCAGAGTTTCCCTTCTCCTAGACTAGTTGCCTCACCAAGGCTGAAGAACCTAGTCTGTCCTACTATTTTACCCATAGCTGGGGGGAGAATAATTGGATTCATACCTTTCCCAAGGGTATTAGTGCTATGTGAAATGCAATCAGTCTCGTCCAGGATTTGAACTCGTGTCGCCGTGTCCATTTCCTACGACGACAATAACCATTACACCACAGGCACCACTGTATTTTCATTACTCCCAGGTCCACTCTGACTCATATTGGTTGAACCTGTTAAGGTTTCATCTATTGTTCAAATATAACTGTTTAACCATTTGAGTGTGCAAACAAATGATTGTTAAATAGAATTGTTAGTATTATATAGCAATGCGTGAAATCATTGAACTGCGTGCAAATACAACTATTAGTGCTTGATAGCATTACTGGAAACCATTTAGATGTAGCAAAAAGAAAAGAAAAGAATTATACTAAATATAATTATTTGTGTTTGATAAAAATACTTGAATCCATGTAAATGTATGCAAAAAAAAAGGAGCTCCGGGCTGTATAATGTGTTACGAACTAACTATTCTTTGGCAAATCCTATACGTTTAATATAAATCCAATTATTCTCCAACCAGTTATGGGCAAAAAATTGGACAGACGAGGCTTTCTAAACTTGGTATGGCATCTGATCTAGCAGAAGGAAAACTCAGAATTCAAACTTGTTAAACTCCGCTAAATAATTGACCTTGTGTCATATTCTGCTTGGTTGGCAAAGACAGATATTTAATATTAATATATTAACAGGATTTGATATTAGGTTAAACACAGGGGTGGATATGCCATAAAACTCAATCAATCAACTATCTTTTAACTTATATCTTCTCCATCAAACATTGCTACGAGCCTGGTAAAAAATATTCACATCTGGTGATTAAAAAATAGAAGCTATCGATTTATAATGTTCACAACTGTATTCTGAACTAGCCTCTTTTAAGATAAATTCAAATAAGAATAATGTGTTATAATGCGCATTACGATTGTATTTAATTTTAAATTTAGTACCAAAATTATATCCGATTTAGTAGAAATATTCTTGATGTTAGTTTGTTTGCTTGTTTGGGTTTTATGCCATATCAACCTTTGTATGTTATTTAATGTCAAATCCATTTTTATACAAATAAATAGTTCCATTTCAAACAATTCAGTTTAGCATAAGTACACAGTTTAATTGTCGAAAAAAAAATTCTATTTCAAGCTATTCCTTTTAGTCAAACAGTTCTAATTCATACAATTTAGTTTAGTATAAGGTTAGTTTTTGTTTACACAGTTAATTGTCAAAGCAGTTCTATTTCGAATAACTCAGTTTTGCATAAGTACACAGTTTAAGTATCAAAGCAGTTCTATTTCAAGTAATTTAGTTTTGCATAAGTACACAGTTTAAGTATCAAAGCAGTTCTATTTCAAGTAATTTAGTTTTGCATAAGTACGGAGTTTAGTTCCATTTAACCCATAGATTGGACTCTATCAGGTGCTACCACTCCGGGATAGAGTGGACCTGGGAACGATGACATTGAAGGGGTGCTCTGTATTCCCAAAAGCTCCAACATTACTGGAACTTCAGCATCAGATTGTTTAGTGTTTTACCGGGACACTAGTTGGGTGGGAGGTCGTAATCCTCTACAGAGGAGCATTCTACTGCCCCAGCCAACTGGGCCAGAATGTTCTGTATTTGCAAAGATTAAAGTCTTGATAATTCATGTGTTCAGAGGACTCAACCGTTTGTTTCTTTCTAGCAGTCGTTGTGTGACAATGATTGTTTTTTTTGTTTTTTTTTTTTTTTTTTTTTGTGAATTTTGAAATAGAACTGATAAAATTGTTTTTTACACAATTTAGTAAAAACGGACAAAACATGAAGGGACTGATACTGCAAATATTGCAAAGAGAGAGAGAGACAGACTGGCAGGCAGAGGTAAGAAAAAGAGAGAGCTATTATAAATCATATGTTCTAGAATTGAGTATATGTGGTGATACCACTTTAAGAAAGAATCAGAATTCTTGGCGTGAGGCAAAATTTAATAATAGCAACTTTAGCGTTAGTCCCGAGGAGTCTCTTTAGCGTAGTGGCTAGTGTAGTGGACTGCGACATTGTTGTAATTTCGAGCTCCAGTCACGCTATTACGATTACTGTTGAACTAATACTCCCAGAAAAGAAATGAGCTTCCTTATCCTTGAGCTATGGGTTAAATAGCAACACTATTTTCCTTCAACAAGGAGGGCTTGTCATTAAATGACATACAAAGGTTCATATGCAGTTAAACAAAGGAAGTGACACCGAAACAACAGACTCTCGCAATAGCACTAAATATAAATAAATATGCACAAATAGGTCAATTAACATCAGCTCTATTAATTAGAAAGAAATCTAAGAATAACTTGATGAAAAGGAAACTTTCTTTACTGAATATTATAAGGTTTGTAATAAAATTTATTCTTTGTCTTAGGATTTTTTAATGGCACATAAACACTTAGGAGTTATTTATTTCCAAATCCTATATATATATATATATATATATATATGATTTGTAAGCGAAAAGTTTGTAAGTTATTGTAGCTCATTTCTTCGCACACAGTTAAATGGTTTCAAGAATTTTTATCAAACACTAATAATACAATTAAATATTAATCATTTAGCTCGAACATAATTAAATTATTTCAAGCATTGCTCTTTAAAATTTGTGATTTTGTTGATCATATATTCCTATGTAATAAAAATAATTTGCACGCAACTATATAGTTTTAATTTATACTTATAATACTCCTTAGTAAATGTTCGATTTCCTCATAGATGGGACCCTAAAATGTACAACCACTTAGGGTCAGAGTGGACCTGTGAGTGATGACTATGAAGGCGAACTCCACATTCGCTGAATCGTTAGTGTAATATACTAGCTTAGCTAGCGACAGAGTGCCGTGGATAAATTTAGCCGATTCAATGTGGTCGCAAGATAATATCAACAAAGTGTTTTCACAAAAAAGATAAAAAATAAAAGATGATGGCGAGATTATAATTTATTGCCTATGTGACAGATGTTTCCGTTCGCAGATAAGATCGACAAATTACCGAAAAAAAAAAAAAGAAAGTATGTAAATTCCGATAACCATCCATAAACAGAAAATACGTGGACGAAGAGGTGGGTTCATATTCAGTCCAAAATTACAGACTTTATATTGTCTTCTCAAGTCCCATGCAGAAATATGAATATATTAAATAACCAACAATGGTTGATATGATTTAAAACCAAACTTTATTTTTCTTCCTTTTCATCCATTTTTAAATACATGTTGTAAGCAAAATAATATGGCATTGAAATCATCTTATTATAATTGTCTTTCAACCCATGTCGCGTTATTTTATGCCTAGAGAGCTGGGAATCGGACACGATGTGTTTTTATAATGTTTTTTTTTTTTTGTGTTGGAGTTTCTGAAGAGATCTTTGTACAGTTATATGATATTTAGTATTCCTATCTAATTCTACTAATTTACTCACAGTTTTGATTTTTAGAGTTTATATCAAATACTAAAACTTATGCATAATTATATAATTTCATGGCATATTTTGTTTAATAATAAGCAGTAGCTAGCAAATGTGATATGGTTTCAATTAACTAATCTTGCATGTTAAACTTTGACTGACTCCTCAGTTAGGGATTTCTAAAACTAGATGTTCCAGCTCTATAAGCAAGTCAACAACGGAAGCAGCTCACGTAGGTTGACAGCCGGAAGGAAAACCGAAATCGTATGCGTTATGAAATTATATATACACAGGTACTAACAGATAGAACGGTCAGTCGTGTTCAGTCAGTCATTCGTTGTCAGTCGGTTAGACAGAAGAGAGTCGAATTCAGAGAGCGGCCGGTGAGTACTCAGAAGGTGGATAAGTTGCCCCTGGCGGACTCCGGCTGAAAACCTCCCGTCTGAGACATAAAGCCCTTAATATGTAATCACAACGTGAATTAAGAAATGCGTCAATATCAGAATTCTCCGGCAGTCCGTGTACGAGTCCTTCGTCGCTGTCTCTCACACATGCAGCCAATTTCGACCTTCCAGGTTATAGAGAAGAAAGAGTGATATGTTTTTACAAACAAACGTGATTGCTCTTCCCTTTTTATCGCCACGGCTATATAACACAAATACTTACAATTCTTTGTAAAGAATATCTTTAAATAACTATACTTAATACAAACAATTTACACAGATATATGGTATCAAGTATTCCAATCTAATGCAAACTATTGTCCCATAGATTGGATCCTAAGGTGTATACTCCTCAGAACTCATTAAATTAGAGTGTCACCATCAGACGTAGTTTAGTGTCATAACCAGGGCAGCTTTTTTAAAGGGGTGATGCGCTTATTCTGCAGCAGGAGATAGAGTGTAAATACTCTTATCTCCACCGACAGAGCCAGTTTAATTATAAGTAAATCTTTTTTTCTTTTTTCAAATATTCTGGATTTTGCAATCTTTATTTGAAGTTCGACTTTTAGACACAAAATATTGGATTATGATGAAAACATAAGCTACATATTTCACAAATTTAACATTTAGTGGGTAATTCTTACACTGCAGAGGACTAATTTTCTTATTGCTCAAATCATGTAAATGTTTCTCTGTCCTAATTTTTACTTGCCCACAAGCGCCGCGTCTATAAAACTTATACCAAAGTTGAATCAAACTAAATGTCTCAGTTGACGAGAAGCAACGACAAAGATATGTTTTTTTTTTCTGGATTAAATGTCTGACGAAAAAAAAAATCTTTTGTACCCTAATTTTCTTGCGTCTTTGTTTTTGTTGTATTGTATTTTATTGTCACTTTTTCTTTGAAGAGTTATCTCTCATTTAAGCGTTTAATTTTTTCTCTTTTGTATATAACTTGACTGTGCCTTTTATTGTATTAATGCTATTTTTATTTTTATGTATTTATTTATATATTTATTCATTTTTTTAATGTTACCATTCTGTTTAGTTTATATTCTACTCCCAAGAGCATGTCTTTAAAACCCAAACAAACAGCAATAATAATCTTTGACGTTCTTATCAAACCAAATGATTACCTTGTCTTTTTCAGACTCTTCTGCATTTTACTTTCGGGACCAACACCATTTTTTTTCAGCACGTTTTGAATCTACTTTTCGTTGGTGCTGGACATATCTGACAAGAATATTCGTTTCATTTTTTGATTAATTTTTTTTTGTCTTTGTTTTCTTTGGTAAAAATAAATTTCAATTTAAACTACATTTGCTGTTGTCATTGGTTGGGTGGTTGGCAGAAGTGGCAGGCAATAAATTTGACAGTGATTTATTATAAACTATTTGATACAGGCAACTTGCAAGCCTGTAATATATATATATATATATATATATATATATATATATATAAGTACAACTGTTGTATGTTTTTTAGAGAGGCTTTTTGGTGCTATGGTTACTCTCGTAGGAATTGAACACTGCAACGGGAGTTCAAATCATGGACAAAAATGTTTGTATTTCCCATATCGCTCATACCCATGAATCTAACCATTCTCCATCAAGCTATGACTTAAGAGAAGTGTGAGCTGGCATTTTAAACATTGGTATGGAAACCGGTCTCGGAAAAGGAAAACTCTGATTTCAAGCTTATAAACTCCACTTAAAAAATACCTTGTGTCACGTCCTACTCATAAGAAGGGATATATATATATATATATATATATATATATATATATATATATATATATATATGTGTGTGTGTGTGTGTAAGAGTGTGTGTGTGTGTTTGTGTGTGTGTGGAGACATGGTTTATTAAAGATTACGGAAATCTGATTTTATTATCTAATTTTTTTTTCTCCAAAAATTCAAGCTAGTTGTGTCATATTCCACTTGATAGATGAGTTGACCTAAGTTCTGTTTCTGATTTAACTGAAAATAATTATTGTATTTTACCGACCATGTTAATTAAATTAAAACGCTTCATACACTACATAAATGTATATTTACAATTCCATACAATATATAAGTGTATATTTATATCTTCGTACAATATATAAATATATATTTACTACTTCATACAATATATGAATATGTACTTGCTACTTCATACAATATATGAATGTGCATTTAATACTTCATACAATATACATGTGTATTTTTACTACTTCATACAATATACAATTGTTCAATATTTCATACAATATACAAGTGTATATTTACTACTTCATACAATATATAAGTCTATATTAATTACTCTCAACGTGTATAAGTCAGTGAAAGAGCAGCTCTCACAGGAATAGAATATTGCATCACAATATCCTCTGAGTGCTAACAATTAAGTATGGTTCAAAATTAACGAGACAGAGAATGGTACGGACGAATAGAGTTCAATTTCCGGACAAGACAGTTCGCGTTACAATTGAGCTCCTGGGAAAAGCATGCACTCTTTTCTCAGCTTATGAGTAAATAGTAGAGCATTTGGGGCTCTTCAGACTGTCAAATGACATCTATCTTGTGCATTCGATAAAAAGGGCCGTTTGATATTGCTGGAATCTTTTAATACAGTGCAATATATCGACTTTGCTAGATAACTCCCATTATTTGAAGAGAAGTAAAACTAATTTCTAAGATGAACATATTTTTACTTATTTTTATTTTCACTCTATGGTCCAATAGAATAGCATAATTCACAACATAACCAGCTCATTTTTTTGTTAATTGATCGTAGGTTTTGTCCTCTCGACGGGATAGAGTGATCCGTGGTGTAATGGTTATCGTCGTAGGAAATGGACACGATCGATACGGGTTCAAATCCTGGACGAGGCTGATTGCATTTCACATAGCACTAATACCCTTGGGAAAGGTATGAATCCAATTATTCTCCCACCAGCTATGGGTAAATATTGGAACAAACTGGGTTATTCAGCCTTGCTGAAGCAACTAGTCTAGAAGGAAAATTCTGAATTCAAACCTGTTAAACTCCGCTTAGAATTGACCTTGTGTCATATCCTGCCAAAGCGGAGGGGTTGGTAAATAGGGTAGAGTTATCCGTTTGTATCTCAAATCCCAAGAGAATTTCATTTATCTCATTTAATGTTGTCGATGGTTAAATTCTATTAAAACATTTTATTTCCTGAAAAATCAAGCCGAAACACTACTGCATAGTTTGGAACTAGCCGCCCCAGGCATTGGCCTCCATGTCAATGCACACAAAACAGAATATATGTACTATAACCAAACAGGCGACATTTCCACACTAGACGGAACCTCTCTGAAACTAGTGGACAAGTTCCCCTACCTAGAAAGCAGCGTCTCATCAACCGAAAAAGACATCGACACACGGTTAACGAAGGCATGGACAGCTATCGATAGGCTCTCGATTATATGGAAATCAGACCTGGCCGATAAAATGAAACGCAGTTTCTTCCAGTGCATATGGATGCACTACTTGGACGCTAACTAAACGGCTGAAGAAGAAGCTAGACGACAATTACACAAGAATGTTGCGTGCAATATTGAACAAGTCCTGGCGGCAACACCCCACAAGGCACAACTATACGGCCACCTGCCTCCCATCACGAAAACTATCCGAGTTAGACGAACCAAACATACAGGACACTGCTGGAGAAGCAGGGACGAGCTCATAAGTGATGTATTCCTATGGACCCCCACATATGACCGAGCAAAAGCAGGACGACCAGCTCGAACATACATACAACAGCTATGTGAGAATACGGGATGTAGCCCTGAAGACCGGCCACTGGCGATAAATGATAGGGAGAAGTGACGAGAGAGAGTCAGGGATATCCGTGCTATAGGCACGACATGATACTATTTACCCAACCCCTCCGCTCGGGCAGGATATGACACAAGCTCAATTTTTAAGCGGAGTTTAACAGGTTTGAATTCAGAGTTTTCCTTCTCCTAGACTAGTTGCCTCACCAAGGCTGAAGAACCTAGTCTGTCCTACTATTTACCCATAGCTAGAGGGAGAATATTTTGGATTCATACCTTTCCCAAGGGTATTAGTGCTATGTGAAATGCAATCAGTCTCGTCCAGGATTTAAACTCGAGTCGCCGTGTTCATTTCCTACGACGATAACGACTACACCACGGGCACCTCCACATAGGCACGACATGATGATGATGATGATGATGATATTATCATAATTTCAGATATACAAGAATTTCTCTGATTTATTCTAATATAAAATATTCTTTGTTTTTATCAGTTTTTATATCCTCAAATCTCTAAATTTCGATTTAATAAGACGGCACTTAGAGGCTTCAAGTTACTGTATGACGTAACGAGTGCTTTGTGTTACCATAAAGACATTCACTAAAGTAACAAGTTTATAACAACTTTTGCGCATATCAAAAAATGTCATTAACAAATTATATATATGTATATATATATATATATAGAGAGAGAGAGAGAGAGAGAGAGAGAACAGACAGACAGACTGACAGACAAGATATTAAGACTGAAAAAGAGATTGCTTTTTGAAGAACAAGTTAAAAAGTGCTTTTTGAGTAGATCTATTTTAAAACCTAAAATTTTAAAGTTGTCGCATGATGGTACTCCTCCAATATTTATGTTACAAGAGCGTTGCCTCAGCGTTACGGTGGTCAGTGACCGTGTCAACGCTATTCTGAAATATATCTGCTTTATTATCAATATTGACGAGTCTTTTACTATCATCATCATCATCATGTCGCGCCGTCTGCGCGGATATCCCTGACCGTCTCTCGCCATTTCTCCCTATCACTCATCGCCTCCGGCAGGTCTTCAGGATTACAACCCGTGTCCTCACATAGCTGCTGTATGTAAGTTCGTGCTGGTCGTCCCACACTTGCACATCCATGAGTGGGGGCCCACAGGAGTACATCGCTTATGAGCTCGTCCTTGCTTCTCCAGCAGTGTCCCGCGTGTCTGGTTCGTCGAACTTGTATAGTTTTTGTGATGGGGGGCAAGTGTCCGTATAGTTGGAGTCTCGTGGGGTGTTGTCGCCAGGACTTGTTTAATACTGCTCTCAACATTCTTGTGTAATTTCCGTCCAGCCTCCTCTCCAGCCGCTTCGTAAGCGTCCATGTGGTGCATCCATATAGCAGTATCGACACAACCGCTGCCTGGAAGAAACTGCGTTTCATTTTATCTGTTAGGTCCGACTTCCATATGATCGAGAGCCTATCGATAGCTGTCCATGCCTTCGTCAGTCGTGTGTCGATGTCCTTCTCGGTTGATGAGACGCTACTTCCTAGGTAGGTGAATTTGTCGACTAGTTTCAGAGAGGCTCCGTCTAGTGTGGCAATGTTGCCTGTTTGGTTGTAACACATATATTCGGTTTTGTTTGCATTGACATGTAGGCCAATGCCAGCTGCAGCTCGTTCCAGACTATGTAGTAGTGTCTCTGCTTGATTAGGCGTATTCGCTAGTAACGCCAAGTCATCAGCGTAGTCGGCGTCCGTGATTGTTTTTGCGGGGTACCTTTTGCTTCTTCTCTTAGTCAGCTCAAAGCCATTTTCTCTGATTTTGTCGATCGAAGTCCTAAGCACATAGTCTAGACAGATGATAAAGAGGTACGGGGCTAGTGTGTCTCCTTGTAGTACTCCTGCAACAATGTCGAAGTATTCCGTGTCTCCATCTGGTGAACGTACTTTTACTTTGGTGTTTCTGTAGAGAATCATTATCGCTGCTACGGTTTCTTTTGGTAGGCCGTAAGCTAGTAGGATTTGCTCCATCTTCCCTCTGTGTATGGAATCGAAGGCCTTGGTAAAGTCGACAAATAGTAATGTCGCCTGTAAGTTTTTTGCTCCTATATGATATCATTACTATTTACTCATCAAAGTTTTTCACATCAGCGTTAGCCGATGGTTTTTCACTGGAATTTGAGTGACAGTAAGTCTCCTCAAGTCTCCAGGACTCTTCTCAGTATTTTGGCCGTTCTCAATAATGTAGTAGTTCAGATGGTCTCCAGTCGTCCGCCATCTTCCTAGTCCTCCAGTCCCTTTAGCAATCCTTTAGTTACTGTTCCAAACGCACCAATTTCAATTGGTATTATTGTCACCTGAATGTTCAATAGTTTTTTCAATTCCCTAGCAAGGTCGAGGTACTTATCTTTCTTTTCACATTCTATTATTATTATTATTATTATTATTATTATTATTATTATTTACTCCTTGAGAGTTTTTCACATCAGTTTAAGTTGATGGTCTTTCATTAGAGTTTGACTGACAGCAAGTCTCTAGGATTCTTCAATGTATTCAAGCCGTTCTCAATAATATTGTAGTTTGGAAGGTCTCTACTCGTCCTCCTACTTCCAGATCCTACTGTCGTTTTAACAATCTTTTGGTAACTGTTCTAAAACATCAGTCACGATTGATATAATTGTCACCTTCATGTTCCATAATGTTTTCAATTTCTTAGCAAGAAATACTTTCTTTCACCCCAGCTTTAGATAGTGATTTTACACTGGAGTCTGGGTAACAGCAACTTTTATTTTCCCTCTGTGGTCCATTGGAATGCCAAAATCTAAAGCAGGGCAAGTTCCTTCGGATGTTGTTTTTTTTATTTTTATTTATTTTTTAATCACTTGGTTGCCCAGTCAGCTGGAGCTGTAGAACACACCAACTGCACCTCTGCAGAGGGGTTAGACCCTCCCCTAATAAGTGTCCTGGTTATGACACTCGTTGGGGTGTATTACCCCTCTGCAGAGAAGCAGTCGGTATATTCTACAGCCCCAGCCGACTGGGCAAAAATAGAAGCTATATGAGCGTGTTTCCCTGGAAGATGCTTTTTGGATTTGGAATTTTGAGCTCGGCTAGAGTTAGTCCTTCCTCTTTTAAGTACATCCTTTATTTTTCGATGTCATTCTGGATGAAGTTAATTATTTTGTCGGATATTTTGTTCATTTTCAGACACTCTGATATCCAAGTTTGCAGTATTATATTATTGGCCTATGTTTACTCAATCTATGTCATAGATCCAAGCCAATGGTCTAATTCGTAGAGTGTTCTCCAATGGTCTGGGAGACCGAGGTTCAATCCCAGGTCGAATCATACCAAAGACTAAAAAATGGTGCTTGATATCGCCTTGCCTCACACAAGGAAATATTATTATTTTTCCTTGAGAATTTTTTCACGTGTTAGCTGATGGTCTTTCACTGGATTTTGAGTGACAGCAAGTCTCTAAGACTCTTTTCAGTTTCTGGCTGATCTCAATAATGCAGAAGTTTGGATAGTATCCATTCGTCCTCTTATTTCCATGTCCTCCAGTCCTTGTATCAACCCTTTGTTGATTGTTGCAAAACACCAATTACAGTTGGTATAATCGTCACTTTCATGTTCAACGGTTTTTTCAATTCCCTTGCAAGGTTCAGGTACTTTTCTTTTTTTCCGTTTCTTTTAGTTATTATTATTATCATTATTTAAAACTTGAAAATGTTTTCTGGGTTTAATTTTAGTTCATTCGATACTTTTGTCAGGTGCCTCTGATTTTGGTTCGCCAAAAAAATTAAATACAAACAAATATGGGCTTGTGAATGATGTATAAGATTCATAAATTTTTCTATAACATAATGGGAACAGTATTGGGCCTATGAAAAAAAAAAAAAAAAGAAACTTTACAAAAGATCAGGCGAAGTAATTCGTCTTTACCTTGAAGTTCTAAAATATGGTCGTGTCAACGAAGCGCCCACCTTCAACTCGTAGATCATTGGATCAAAGAAGCAAAGACAGTCAAAGAGAAAACTCGTCTTATCGATGCGGGGTGATGGGCGGAGGGACTGAATGGCAATAACAGAGCCAGGTTTTATGCGAATTAAAATGTCTACACCAATGTCAACTGCTAAAATACTTTGTTTTATTTCATTTGCATAGAGATATTTGTAGATGTGCTTGTTTGTTAGAGGAAATAATAAATATTGAAAGCGAAAAACTGAGATAAAAATATAACGACAGACAATATAAAAAAAGCTAAGTTTAGGTTTCAACTAACAAGTTTGGAAGTTATGGATGCAACAAAAATGCAAATGAGAGTAAATTTATTTACTAAAAAAATACCTGAAAAAATAATCTGATAAACAATGATTATAGGATGACAAGTATATTCAAATTTATCATCCAAGAACAAATGTATATTACGTTTGGAGAATTTTATATAAACATTCATCATTTTAAAGGAGTAGAACAGTTCTTGGCCAGACCAAGAAAAGAGTACTTAGTGCTGCGAATAGTAAATGCAATTTTACATCAAACATATGACATTTCTTTCATCATGTTTCTTTAATATTTCCTTCCAAAAACCAATAAAACAATTTAAATTAGTATTCTTCATGGTTGGTCAGGGAAGCTTTGATTATTTTCTTTTTTTTATAGTTGATAAAAATACAAATCAAATTTAATACAAGTAGCTAAAGATATTATCTTATTCCAAACAATAAAAAAATCCACACACACACACACACACACACACAGACATATATATATATATATATATATATATATATATATATATATATATATATATATGTGTGTGTGTGTGTGTGTGTGTGTGTGTGTGTGTGTGTGTGTGTTTTGGCTAATAGAAAAGTTACTCACTAATGTTTTTCTCTCATTTTCATTTCTTGTAAATATTATTGTTCAGAAATGAATTGTAAGAATTTTAAAATAAGTAGTTATTTTTTAATCACCCTATATATATATATATATATATATATATATATATATATATATAAGCCAAACTTGTCCACACCCAGCAGCACACAGCCAGATATTTTCTACCCTTTTGTTTCTCGCTGTTTGCATTTAAAGACTTCAAAGGGTCGTTACACAGGTGTTTCTCTTTTACTTGAGTTTTCCGTTTGTAATTGAGACGAAAATCTATCTTTACTTTTCCTACGCTTTGCATATAGACAACAATCCTCTTTTTATCTCATTTAACATTTTTTTAAAGCTAGCCATAAAAAAGCCTCTTTAACAGATGAATAAAACGACAAAAAATACGAAAACAAAAACAAAAAAATCCAAACAAACCAAAAAAAAACAAACAAAAAAAAACAAAAATTAAAGCAAAAAATACTGCTGGTAAAATTACTTGTCTTAGCCTTTCTTACTTGTTGATTTCCATACTTATATAAAAATATTTACAAGCCGAAACTGTGGAAATTCCATGTATGCTGTCAACTATGGTTATACCTTATTTCATGTTTCTGCTTTATCCTTACTTTTTTCTGAGTTCTATCGGAAGGCTGAGAATACGCCGACAGTATTCACGTCAGAGTCGTAAGACCTTCCAGAAAATGGGTGTCTTTCATATGAACCTAAAATGCATGTAATATTGACGCTTCAATTCTAGGGAAGAGTGGACTACTTTTCCATTGACATTACTCTCATTTCCACTCAGACCCGGAGTAGTAGAACCTATTACTGCATAATCTATGGGTCAAATAGATATGTTTGAAAAATATAAGTATTCGATAGATTGATTGATATTATATAAGTGTAAATTATTTGTATCAAAAATGGTTACTTCAAGCTATGATTGTTTACAAACGGTTAGGATTATTTGTTACTTGAAACTATACAATGGTGTGCAAATTATTTGTATTAAGAATAGTTACTTCAAGCTATTATTGTTTACTAACGGTTAGGATTATTTGTTAGTTGAAACTATACAACAGTGTTCAAATTATTTGTATTAAGAATAGTTACTTCAAGCTATTATTGTTTACTAACGGTTAGGAGTATTTGTTAGTTAAAACTATATCATATTACTGCGGGCCATGTTTATCTTTGTGAGTTTCAATCAAAATGGCAAGTCTCTGAGATTAGTAGAATAGTTCATATACCTCGGGAGCGATATCTCACCAATAGAAAGAGACGTCACTCTTAACACATAGTTAAATCATGAACTTCTATGGACAAATTAACGACCATGTGACAATCTGATCTCTCAGATGAAATAAAAAAGGAATTCTTCCAATTTGTAATAGTATTAGTGTAATTGTATGTCAGAACCACTTGGACTCTCATGAAACACTTGGAGAAAAAGCTTGATGGGAACTAAACAAATATGCTGCGTACTGTTTTGATCAAATACTGGAAGTAGTAGCCCAAAAGCAGTAGTTTCACGGCCTCTTACCACCTATCTGACAAATCATACAAGTAAGACTAACAAGTTATTCCAGATACTGTTGAAGAAATTAGAACGAACTCTTAGGTGGCACGTCCTATTAACGAACAGCAAAAACTTGTATTCCATCTTTGTGCGGACACTGGATAGAGTCTAGAAAACCTGAAAGAAGCAATGATAAGGAGGAAGAGAGAGAGAAAGATAGATGGATAGATAGATAGAGAGAAAGAGAGAGAGAGAGAGAGAGAGAGGAGAGAGAGAGAGAGAGAGAGAGAGAGAGAGAGTGTGTGTGTGTGTGTGTGTGTGTGTGTCAAAGGAATCCGTGAGGACAGCTCTCTTTGAAGATGTTGATAATTATGAACTGTGTGCAAAAAAAAAAAAACTCATCGGAAGTAATTGCACCAAGATTCTAAATACTTACGTTGAATGAACCGTATTCTTTAACCTTTCCACATACCATAACTCAAGATGGGTTGATATACCATTCAAATTAATTACGTATCAATCAATTAATGAGTGCTGACAATTATCATTATCGATAATTTCATGCCTCTGTTCTACTCTAATCCTTCAGCTGGATCTTCTCTTTCTATTTCTTATTTCTTCGAGTATTACCCATCCGACATTCAATAAATCTTACGGGTTTGCCCAACACATGTTTTCTGGAGGCCACATGGTGTTTACGTCAGGTGGGTGTGATTAAGTTGAATCGTCTGGTTTAAGGGACCCTTTTCTCCAGGCAATACTTTCTTCGGAGGGCCAAGTTTATCACATGGTATGTAAGTCTCCCACAAAATGGATAATGCGAACGTGATCAAGCATTTTTGTGACAGCCACGCAGAAGTCTCAATTGATGGGTGGTTGTCCCTATAAAATGACCTTGCGTCAAATCCATCCTGGTGGAAAGCCGGATATCTTACCCATACATCATTTTTATCATGTTATACGAACATGTTTAGTTATATAGCCATAAAGAATGAATATACATGGAGGAACACGGACCAACACATTCGGAGGTACCCGTGGTGTAATGGTTATCGTCACAGGATATAGACACGGCGATACGAGTTCACTTCCTGGACAAGACTGATTGCATTTCACATGGCACTAATACCCTTTGGAAAAGGTATGAATCCAATTATTCTCCCTCCAGCTATGGATAAATAGTTGGGCAGACTAGGTTCTTCAGCCTTGGTGAGGCAACTAGTTTAGGAGAAGGAAAACTCTGAATTCAAACCTTTTAAAACTCCGCTTAAAAAAATTGACCTTGTGTCATATCCTGCCCGAGCGGAGGGGTTGGGTAAATAGGACCAACACATTCGGTTATAAAAATGCATACGTCTTTTCATTCTTTTTAAGGGGTTCAAAGCTTTTGTGGTATGAGAGAGACCAACAGGGACGAACAGAGCTGGAGGAAGACGACGACAGACTGCCATATTGACCCATAACTTCTTAGCCACTCAGTGGAACGTGGTTCCAGCGGGGCACCCAGCCACTCGCTGGCACTGTCTGTGACTGACCGTATCTCTTCTAGCTGTAAACTGAGACTGACACAAAACTGACAGTATATCACGTGGGCATCTGCCTATATCCTTTCATAACGCCCACCATTTACGCTCAACCACATGACTGCTTCCGCTTATTTACACAGATGCTTCCAGTGCAGATAAATCTCAGTCAAGGGTTAATAGGCAACAATATAACTATTTGCCTAAATTTCTAAGATGAAGTTTGATAATTTTTATCAGTTAGAGTATTCAGACTATTTTCTTCATCTCCATGGTTATACTCATCGGCCGATGCATCCTGTTTCTTAACTATTGTACCCGGTCAAGGTTAATAGAATAAGAACAATCTACTTCCGTGGATTATATAAAGGGTTCTGTTCAAAGTTCTGTGTGGGCTCCCGAGTTCAACATGAAATACCTGAAGAAAGCCGAAAGATGCATCGGCCAAAACGTTATGAGTTTAACAATGAAGATGAAAACAATAGACCGAATATTCTAAGTGATAAACGGGCAACATTGCCACACTAGACGGAGCCTCTCTGAAACTAGTCGACAAATTCACCTACCTAGGAAGTAGCGTCTCATCAACCGAAAAAGACATCGACACACGACTGACGAAGGCATGGACAGCTATCGATAGGCTCTCGATCATATGGAAGTCGGACCTAACTGATAAAATGAAACGCAGTTTCTTCCAGGCAGCAGTTGTGTCGATACTGCTATATGGATGCACCACATGGACGCTTACGAAGCGGCTGGAGAGGAGGCTTGACGGAAATTACACAAGAATGTTGAGAGCAGTATTAAACAAGTCCTGGCGACAACACCCCACGAGACTCCAACTATACGGACACTTGCCCCCCATCACGAAAACTATACAAGTTCGAGGAACCAGACACGCAGGTCACTGCTGGAGAAGCAAGACGAGCTCATAAGTGATGTACTCCTGTGGACCCCCACATATGGATGTGCAAGAGTGGGACGACCAGCACGAACATACATACAGCAACTATGTGAGGACACAGGATGTAACCCTGAAGACCTGCCGGAGGCGATGAATGATAGGGAGAAATGGCGAGAGAGGGTCAAGGATATCCGCGCTGGCGGCGCGACATGATGATGATGATGATAATTCTAATATATCAAGAAAGATGTAATTCAGATGGTTTTGTTCTTGTGAGTCCAATTCCTTGTTCTCGACACAAGTTCTAAGCAAACAACTTCTTTTTAAGGATAACTGAAATGTACATCAAACTCCTCAGGGAATTTTTCTACCGGCATCTGACTTGAGCTTTTTAAGGGTAAGAGGATTAGGCCACTCATTGGTCTTTAGACGATTGACTCATTCCCCGTCCATCCATACGATAATTCTTACTATCTTCACTTATTCTCTGCTCTTCATTTGGGGGATTCTCCGTGATATATGGGTCTAACGTGCTGAACTGCAACATCGAAGTAAGCGAGTACGAACTCCAGTCGGACTATTCCATTCACTTTCGGACTAAAACTGTTGAGAAAGGAATGAACGCCTTCATAAATTCAGCTGTGGGTTAAGTAGTACCGCTACCGTCATCCTGCAAGAATGGTTTCTGCATTAAATAACCCACAAAGTTTGGTATGCCAAAACAAAATAAACAAAGAAATCAAACCAAACCAATCCCCACTTATTCTTTTTATCTATTTATTTCAAATCCTTCAAATATTGTAGCATACCTGAACAGGGTATGTATTATATATAACCTTTACTTAGTCGATCATCCAGCGTCATTTTTCCCACTTTACTTCGTTCTTCAGCCCTCCTGTCTACCATCTCGTGTCGCTCTGTCTGTCTCTTTTTATGTCGTCCTCTTTTTTTCTTGTTCGTTGTCTTCTGTCGTCATCTACTGTTGTTCTATGTTCTCCAGTGCTGTGATGATGATGATGAATCAGAGTGCGATCACATTTTCAGGTGCTTATGATTTATTTATTACTGAGACGACACTTTCCTTTCATCACTCTTTGAAGCCTACGGAGAATCAATGAGTTGAGATAGAAAACTCAACCGATCGAATCAAGTTTTTCTCACTAACTGATAAATATATTCGAGCTTCAAGAGCCGTTTGGCTACCTGATGATTGAAACCATCCAACGAGGCTGTGATCTCAGACTATATCGGGTTAAAGAGCTTTCGATCATAGCGATTAACCTACTGTATTTTTCCACGGGTTTAGCGGTTCTATTCTCCATGGCAAATGATACGTTCTGTCGATCTATTTTTCAAAAATATTATCGTCGAATTTTTCAAATTGATTACTCATTTTGCTTTAGAGTAACAATGATCGTGGTAGGAGAAAGAATCGTTGTCCCGAGTAAAATCCTGGACGAAGCTGTTTACTTTTCATTTTGCTCTAATCACCTTAGGAAAGGCATGAATCCATCTTTTCAGACCACCAGCAATACGTAAATAATAATTCAGAGAGAAGCAGGAAATTCTGCAATAACGTGAGCGGGGATTCTTTTTTGACTACCTGCCTGACAAATCATTTCCGGATGAGAACAACCACATTGCGTCCTTCTCTCTCCATCTCGTCTCTTTCAACTTTCTTCGAAATGTCTCCTAAAACTTGAGATTGTGAATGCCTGAGATAAAGAAGGGTCAATTTTGAGATGAACTAAACACCCTAGTTTTAAAAAGTAGACGATTTGAGAATGGATTTATTGGAGAAAAAGCTTGACGGCAATTACACAAGAATGAAGCGAGCAATATTAAACTAGTCCTGGAGGCAACACCACACTAAACAGCAGCTTTACGGCCACCCATCACGAAAACTATCAAAGTTAGATGAACCAGACATGCCGGAAACTGCTGGAGAAATAAGGACGAACTCATAAGCGAAATACTCCTGTGGACCCCTTTCAGATGGACAAGCGAAGGCAGGACGACCAGCTAGAACCTATATACAACAGACTGTTTCGTTGTATCACAATTCTTCAGTATGACTAGGCACGTAAGATGCTTTAAGCTTGAATCGAAACCCAACTGATTTTACATCAGTCGATATCTTACTCCCGATCTATCATCATTTCTGCGTAAGTGAAGGAATTTTTAGGTATATATTCATATAGCTTTTTAGCTGCTGGAGTGCTCAATTTATGAAAAGAGCTTTGCATTTACGCGCATGTGGCTATCAGTAATTCTTCACTCGAGTGCTCAACCCTCAGTTGGAATGCAGGAATTATTTAATTCTATAATTTTATTCTAAGTCAAATTATTACAAAATGAAAATATCTTATAAGTCTTATTAATACACAATGAAAATATCATCTTTTAAATTTAATTAATACACAATGAAGATATCTTAAATAAACTTAATACACAATGAAAATATTTTCTTTTAAATAGAATTAATACACAAGGAAAATATTATCTTTTTAAAAGAATGGAAAGTTCGAGTTTATAATGATTTTACCAGGGCTCATACAGTCTTTTCAACAAATGAATTTTATTTATATTTCTTGCGTAATTAAAATAAGATAGTTATCTACATAAATCTGTTATTGGAGTCTATTTTAAACAATGTCTCGTTTAAATCACTGTATTCAATAAGCGATTCAAATCTGCTTCCTTTGTTTAAAATTTCGTTTTAGGAAATTATCATATAGAAAGAAGAAAATATGCTCATTAAATCAAGAAAAAATAAGAAAATCCAAAGAAAGTTCACACGAAACTAAAAGATAACAAATACAAATTTAATTTTGGTAATTATTTTCTTTATTCAAGCATTTAACTAGGAAATGTTTTGGGTGTTAAAGCACTTTATATATCATTGTTAAAAATGTATTAAACAAAAACTTAAAGATTAGAAAATGATAGATTTACGTAAATAACATTGTTTTATTAGATTTAAACATAATCATATTCTGAGAAAAATCAGACCAAAAATTAGCAAAAAGAAATAATTTAAAATTACATTAAGTTTACATCTGTTTAGATTGTTCTTTTTTCTTTTTTTATATTATTAAATTTTTCTTTTAATTCAGTCATTGATATTTTGTTTGAATTGAGTCATTGATATTCTGGTTAAATTCAGCAAATGATATTTGGTTTAAATTCAGATATGTTGTTTAAATTGATCCATTTATATTTTGTTTTAATTGAGCAATTCATATTTGGGTTATATTAAATCATTGATATTTTGTTTAATTTCAGCAAATGATATTTTTTTAAAATTCAGCCACAGATATGTTGTTTAAATTGATCCATTGATATATTGTTTTAATTGAGCTATTCATATTTTGCTTAAATTAAATAATTGATATTTTGTTTAAATTCAGCAAATGATATTTTGCTTAAATTGACTCATTGATATTTTCCTTAAATTCAGCCTTTTATATGTTGTTTAAATTCAATCATTATATCTAGTCACTGAAATTGTGTAAGAATCTTTTCAAAATTAATTGCTACCAGTCTCCATTCCTGAATAATGAGATAATTGTTTGTTATGGGAACATGATACATTTTCATGGAATAATTCTTCCTGTTACTATAAGCATTGAATTTTACGTTCTTCTGTTGTTAAAGTTGTACGTGAATAATTAATATTAAATTACATTATATAAAACATTCTCAGGACTTTGCAAGGGAAATTTTGTTAAATCGGGAAAATTCTGAAAATGACTTTCACGCTAGATAATATTAATAAAATATTACTAACGCCTTGTAATAAAAAAAGTCATTTGAAAAAAAAAGGGTAAAATAAAAAGTGATATATTCCGTTTGTGAGAAAAAGAACGAATCTGTTTGACCTTTAGAAAATTTAGAAGTTTTAAAAAGTTGTTTGAAATAAACTTCAGAATATAAATAAAAACATCAATTGTGCGTCTTAGTTAATTGTATATTGGATACTTGTAGACATATTTATTTGAGGCGAAGACATTTTAAAGATAAGCAAGGGAAAATGTTATATCTCTTTCAAAATGATCATATACAACTTATTTTATCAGTAAACTGCGCACTTGCGTGACTATTCTACAGTTTGCTACTTCGTTCTCCATTTTAACAATGGAGAGCTGTTATTCTCTTTGATATTTTTGACCACCTCGATAAATAGAGGGCTTAATCAGCTCTGATATTTTATGTATAGTTTGTGGAAGATTGGATTCATGACTTTCCCACAACTATTATTTATAATATCACTAGTAACAACTTTTAAAATATAAGGCTTGGTTTCTTTGTGTTATGGCATATCAACTTTCGTGGGTTATTTCATGTCAAAACCATACTTGTAAAACAATAGTCGTACTATTTAACCTCTAGCGGGTGGGAGATGAGGGTTTGGTTTGGTTTGGTTTGGTTTCTTTATTTAATTGCTTATCAACCTTCAAGGGTTATTTAATGCCAAAGCCATCTTTTGAGAAGAACAAATGTGGTACTATTTAACCCAGAGCTAGGAGGATAAGGGGGTTCATAACTTTCCCAAGGGTATTAGTTCGAAAGTGAACGTAATAGCACGACTGGTGTTTGAACTCGCTTACTACGTTTCCACTGTCCAGCGATTTAACCACATTACACCACGAGGACACCCTCCAGGAAATAAAGGGGTTACACCTCTTCTATAGTATCAAAATTAAAAGAAGGTAATAACGTGACAGGAGTTCGAACTAACATACTATGATGTCGCTGTTCAGTACATTAGCTACTACACAACGGGGATTGTACCCTTAAAAATATACATTTATGAAAGTAAAACGATTGAAACAATACAAAACGTTCAATATGATTGACATTGACGTTTGTGTACTTGTTTTTATGTGAAGAATAAATAAATACTTGTAAATAACTGACTATTTAGTGTAATAATATTTTGTTATACGTTTCAAATATTAAGGAAATTAGAAGGATGATTTGAAAAATTCATTAGTTGAAAACTTCACATGATGAAGTCATATATGTTGTTGATGACTTTTTCACTAATGAGATCTAAATACAGCAACACTGATAGAATGGATGAGTAGACTGAAGGGTCTATGTTGAAAAATGAACCCCATTTGGTCATATCTCTTGAGAGTATCTTGGTAACTTATGAACTTTTCAGTCAATACACGTATTACGGTTTATTTTATGATTAAGGTATTGAGCGAATATTCTAAAGTTATCAGAATTTGCGGGATTATTCTTGACACAATATTTCGATTGTAAAACTCTCAAACCAAGACACGATTTTACGAAAGGTCATTTTCTCGTATACCCAAAGACTTCTGATTGGGCAATCTGCTGACGTTATTAACTATTTTCGGGAGACTTCACCATAAAAACCAAAGTTAAAGGAAAAAGGAAAACTCAGATTTAAAAAATACTAAAAAGAGAAATTGACAGTCAATATAAAATAACAAAGAAAAAGGTTTTATAAAGAAGAATGAAGTCAAAAAAGGAGAAAATGTTTGAAAAGTTTTAAAATATATAATCTCTTTTCACTGCGTAACAAACAATGAGAATATAACTTCATTCTTACAGACATTTAAATGTAAGCAGAGCCAAACCAAAGACAAAAAATATTTCTTTATGAAGAAATGTACGCCATACTGGCAGTCAAGTGGAATGAAACACAACATTTTTATGAATCGGAAAATTTTAGTGCTTCCACATCAAAATCTTTCCGGAAATTAAAAAAAAAAGCTTTAATACCCAGAATAAATTAACGATTAATCTTTACATAATCGAGAAAAATTTTTCAGAAGTAATGTTTGATGCCGTTATCATACGATGATACGCTTGTTAATATTTAATACATTTTAGAATATATTATAAGGGAAGTGTGGTCTACTCAAAGTGACCGAAATTATATAATTACAATAAAAATGCTACTGTTAAGATTAATATAGGCCCCGGTATTAATAGGAAACGACTAGAATATATATATATATATATATATATATATATATATATATATATATATATATATATATAAGGTTGTCTGAAAGGTTCATCGGCTAATGTAGAAATTTTTAAAAATAGCTCCGTTGCCGTCCAGAAACTTCATCATTCTGTGTTGCAGAGCTTGGATCATACAAAATTTTCAGCCTAGAAACATAACACTATTGTTGCTTTTTCTTATCAATTTCTTTCTGTCTGCTTCTCTCTCTCTCTCTTTATCTATCTATCTATCTATATATATATATATATATATATATATATTCTATTTATATTTTTTATAATCTATTCATGTAAATATATATATATATATATATATATATAATGAATATTTAGATTAATAGAATTTTTACATGAAGAGATTTAGTGTATAACTATATTATATATACATAAATGCGTCTAGCTACATTTGTAATGTTTATATGATGCATAATTCGTTTTTCGGCTATTTCAGGCGAAAGAAACAATATATTCATCATTCCTTCATACCATATCTGCCAGTTGGCCATGGGCAACAAAATATTCTGATCACTAAAATTTACGACCTCTGAGAACAATTCATCATGAATTTCGCCGCTGATTTCCTTCGCAACTCAGTGATTCAACACCAACTTATCGACTTTTCAAAATGATTTAACACCATTTTATCAAGCTTGCTTCCTATGGACAAGGAAAGAGCAGGACTTTGCCAACATAGAAATTAAATAAAATGTCAAAACTAAAACGACTGTCTCTTGATTTCTAATTTCGAAATAGTACGTTAATTTGCAGACAAATATATTTTTCACAAATGATGGCACTGAATATACGCTTCTTCAATTATTATTACTTTTATGGTTTTGTTTGTAAGTCTTTCTCGTTCGAGAGTGGGGAAACGAAATATGGAATACAATGTAATTAGTAATTTACTTTTCCTGGGAAGAAAAAAGAAATATATATCAAACAATGACCTAAACTTGAGATTGGCAAGAAGAACTAGAAAGAGAAAACGAATAAATTGGATGGTGTTGTAAATAATAATAATAATAATAATAAGCTGCACAAGACAGCGTCCTAAGAACCAATCATATCAAAGAGAGAATAGATAAGACTCAACAAAATAGCAAATGCAGGCTATGTGGTTACAGAGATGAAACCATCAATCATATAATAAGTGAATACAACAAATTAGCACAGAGGGAGTATAAGGCGAGACACGACTGGATCGGCAAGGTGATTCACTGGGAAATGTGTAAGAAATTTAAATTCAACCATACTAACAAATGGTATATGCACAACCCAGCAGCTGTCCTAGAAAATGACACGCATAAACTCCTATAGGACTTTAACATACAAACGGATCACCTAATCCCGGCCAGAAGACCAGACTTAATAATAATCGACAAAAAAAAAAGAGAACTTGCAAAATAGTCGACTTTGCTGTTCCGGCTGACCACAGAATAAAACTGAAAGAATGTGAAAAGAAGGATAAGTACCTCGACCTTGCTAGGGAACTGAAAAAACTGTGGAACATGCAGGTGACAATTATACCAATTTGAATTGGTGCGTTTGGAACAGTAACTAAAGGATTACTAAAGGGACTAGAGGACTTGGAAGTTGGCGGACGAGTGGAGACCATCCAAACTACTACATTATTGAGAACGGCCAGATTACTAAGAAGAGTCTTGGAGACTTGAGGAGACTTGCTGTCACTCAGACTCCAGGGAAAAACCATCGGCTAACGCTGATGTGAAAAGCTTTAATGAGTGAATAATAATAATAATAATAATAATAATAATAATAATAATAAGAAGAAGAAGAAGAAGAAGAAGAAGCGAGTGCCATAAACTAGCACATAAATTACAAGACCTGACACGACTGGGTTGGAAAAGTGATTCACTGGGAAATGTGCAGGAAACTGAAATTTGACCACACAACCAAAGAGTATATGCACAACCCAGAATTTGTTCTGAAGAATAAGGCGCACAAAATTCTCTGGGATTTTGAGATACAAACATATCATCTAATCCAGGCCAGTAGATCAGACTGAGTTATAGTTGACAATACAAAAAAAAAAAAAAAAAAAGATAAAGTTAGCTGAAAATTGATAATACGTCTCATAATATCAAGTGAAGGTCATGTGGAGATTAAACGACTGAGTAGGAAAGATGATCCCCAGAGAATTTTACAAGTGATTAAAATCAGAACACACTGAGAGATGGTATAAGTACAAATCAGAATCTGTCCAAGATAAATGAGATTCATAATTTTTTCGGAGACTGAAATATAAACAGATAATCTAATCCCAGTCAGAAGGTCAGATCTGATGTTAATTAACAAGAAAAGAAGAATGGTCATCTTGTGTTTTTTTTCAGTGGACCTGAAAGCCAAAATTATAGAAAGTGAAACAATAGAAAAATACTTGGACCAGTGGAATATTATAGAGAGTGTATTATCCATCATAGCAGCTGCTCTTGGAACATTCCTCAATTGCCTAAAAATAAAATTGGGTTAAATAGAGTTCAAAGGAAGAATTAAGACCATCACACTCACTGCATAATTAAGATCAATCAGAATACAGTGAAGTGTTTTGGAAGCCTGAGGTAACTTCAGTGGAAAAAAAAAAACATTAGTTAAAAAAAAAAAGAAAAAAATCACAAGGAGTGAAATAATAATAATAATAATGAGACACGCAAAAATTTTGTGGGATTTTAAGACACAAATGGATCCTATGATCTCGGCCAGACGACCAGACCTTGACATAGTCAACAAAAAAAAAGAGAAGCTGCTGAATTGTGGAGATTGTCTTTCCGGCTGACCATGAAGTAAAATTGAAAGAAAGTGAAAAGAGAGATAAGTACTGGGATCTTGCAAGAGAACTGAAAAACCATGGAACCTGAATGAAACGGTGATACCAATTGCAACTGGTGCGCTCGGTACAGTCACCAAAGGATTGGTACTGGAACTGGAGGATTTGGAAATAAGAGGGCAAGTGGAGACTATCCAAATAACAGTATTGTTAAGATCGGCCTGAGAGTCCTGAAAACTTGAAGAGACTATTTGTCACTCCAGAGGAAAACCATCCAGAAGAAAACCATCACCTAACGCTGTTGTGAAGAACTCTAAAATGAGTATAATTATAATAATAACAGCAATATCAGCAATAACAACAACACCAAACCCAAGTAGAAAACCAGATATTTTAATCAGCAAGAAGAAACCCACATGAAGATTTAGTCCCGGCGTAAAAGTAAAATAAACAAAAACATACAAGAATACCTAGACCTTACTAGAGAGCTCACAATACTGTGAAACATAAAAGTGACGGTAATATCAGTAATAGTAATTCATTCCCAAGAACCCCCGAAAATACTGGAAGAACAGGAAATCTGAGGAAAAATTGAGACTGTCCAATATGCAGCTCTCAACGATATGATAGAGTGCAGAAGAGTTGAAAAGACTTGCTCCCACACAGGCCACGAAGAATATTTGTTCATTCTCTTTCAATTTAAATTGATTCAAGATAGTGCCAAATAAATAAAAAGTTTCACTGGTCTCGGAGATCGGGATTCAATCCCAGGTCGACTCATGCTAAAAACTCAAAAAATGGTACTTGATGCCGCCTTGGTTAGCACTCAGCACTATAAGGTGAGGATCAAGGGTAAAGTGGGGCAATTTACAGAATTGAGTAGCGCTGTCCCTTACATCTCGGTGTTGTTGCTATTGAAAAGGGAGCGTTTGGGTCACTCTCGACTAAGGTTACCAACTTTACTTACTTTATTTAAGTAATATTGTCACTGTATAGTCGTCAACTTACGATATTTGTTATTTACATCCTTTATGACTTACAACTGACGACTTATGACTGTAACCAAAGGTCACATCTCGATATCAAAATAAAATTAAAAAAAAACTCACGAAATTTCAGGCGGCAGGCAGAGCAAACGCACACTGTTTGTTCTCAGTCTGCTTTATTGGTTCATGCAAACATTTATTTTCTTGCTCGCTCTCTAGCAAACTTTCGGCACAGTTAAGCTTATAATTTGAAGCTCTTAAATTGTATAGCTTTAAGATATGGATAAAAAAGAAAAATTCCTTCATCAACGCTTTTACCAAAAAAGAAAAGAGAAAATAAAACATCCTGGATTAGTGCCATAGAAATTAATTAAAAAAAAAGATAAAACTATGTTAGAATTTATTGTATTTAGCTAACTCCTTCGTCCCGAGCTTGATGAGATACGAGGTCAATTATTCTTATACTGGTTGCCGAACTATTTATCTATTGGGGCGAAGTAGCGATGTTCTCCTGCCCTTTCTAAGGTCATTATTGTAAAGTAAAATGCAAACAGTGCTGTCCAGGCTTTAAACTCTGTTTATCGATTCTACATTCTCTGAGAATAACCGTTATGATAAGCTCATCTCCACGTAAGATTTTTGTATTAAAGTATAGGAGATGCCCGAGGTGTAATGGTTATCGTCGAAGGAAATGGACACGACGACACGAGTACAAATCCTCGCCGAGACTGATTGTATTTCACATAGCACTAATACCCTTGGGAAAGGTATGAATCCAAATTATTCTCCTCCAGCTATGGGTAAATAGCAGGGCAGACTAGGTTCTTCAGCCTTGGTGAAGTCTAGGGGAAGAAAAACTCTGAATACAAACCTTTAAAGCTTTACTTAAAAATTGACCTTGTGTCATATCCAGCCCGAGCGGAGGGGATGGTAAATTTGAATACAGTATAGGAACTGTATGAACCCCACCCTCCGCACACACACGCACATGTATATATAGGGCCTTGTTTAGTTGTTTAATGGCATATAAACATTTGTAAGTTATCTAATGCTGAATCCATTCTTCTTATAGAAGAACAGTAGTGATACTATTTAAGCCATTGCTGGTAATATAAGGGGGCTCATAACTTTCCCAAGGGTATTTGTCCGAAAGTGAACGTACTAGTGCAACTGAAGTTTATCTCGCTTACTACGATTCCGAAAAAAATATATATATAGTCAACCACAGACAGACTGTTTCGTTCTATCAGAAATCTTCTGTGTGGCTAGACACGCAGGACGCTCGAAGCTGGGATCGAAACCCGTCCAACTTTACGTTAGACTATGTTTCAGACCACTCGGCTACCAAGCGGACCACGTTGGCTAAGGGAATTTTATGGAATTTTAATTTTTATAAGCTGCAGCAGCCTTTGTTTACATATTACAGTCGTATAAGCTTGTCATTATATCACTCGGTGGGTTTGTGTCTGACCAAATGCGTTATTATATCGAGAGTGAACAATGGGACTTTAACATACACACGGATCACCTAATCTCAGCCAGAAGAACAGACTTAATAATAATCAACAAAAAAAAAAAAAGAAAAGAAAAGAAAACTTGCAAAACTGTCGACTTTTCTGACCCAGCTGACCACAGAATAAAACTAAAAGATTGTGAAAAGAAGGATAAGTACCTCGACTTGCTAGGGAATTGAAAAATCTATGGAACTTGCAGGTGGCAATTATACCAATTTGAATTGGTACGTTTGGAACAGTAACTAAAGGATTACTAAAGGGACTGGAGGACATGGAAGTTGGCGGACGAGTGGAGACCATCCAAACATTATTGAGAACGGCCCGAATACTGAGAAGAGTCCTGAAAACTTGAGGACACTTGCTGTCTCTAAAACTCCAGTGAAAGACCATCAGCTAACGCTGATGTGAAAAACTCTAATGAGTAAATAATAATAATAACAATAATAATAATAATAATAATTATATATAAATGAATATATATATATATTAGTTTTTATATATATTTATCTAATTGCATGGAAACCTATCTGCGACCACAGGTTTCATGTCGTCTTATTATGACGACAATTAGGCACACACACACACACACACACACACACACACACACACATATATATATATATATATATATATGCATCGAATTACAATCGGTAGGTGAGAATCTAACAAAGTCGTAAGTCGACGACGGACTGTAATTTAGATTCAATACAATAATAAGACCATTTATGATATCCCTCAAAAATGTAAGCCGTAGATAAAACCGATATTTCAACAATTTCTTTAAAAAGAATTTTGATAACCATCATTTTTATGGATTACATATAATGTTGGAACGCACAGTATATTGCTGTTGGATCTATATAAATCTATATCTGAAACATCTTGCCCTTTTTTAGTTCAAGTCAAATTTGTATTTATTTATTTACTCATTTTCTAACAACATAAAAACTGGCATTCAATAGCTTTTAGTAATTGGGGTGTAGTAGTTAAGGATGTAATAAATAAGTTTAAGTTTGTACACAAGCCATGGAATGTATTCTCAAGAACGGTAATTTGATTTTATCAACCTGCGATTAAAGAAAATATATACCTGAAAACTGAAATTGTGTTCGATATATATATATATATATATATATATATATATATATATATATATATATATATATATTGGTTACAAGGAGGAAACACAAGGGGTAGGAAAATCCAATATGAGTGCTCAATACTAATAACTATTGATATAAAATCAATTTAGGGTTAATGCTATATGAACACTCAACGTGTAGACCTAGAAATCTATTATATAAAGACAAAAAAAAATCACTTTCTTGGTATCATTATAAATGTATATCAGGTTCCTACAAATTCTTATCTATCTTATAAGCTTTATTAAAACCATCTTCAGAAAAGATCTTCAAAATTATGATTAGATGTTATCAGATTACTTCTGGCGAGAAAGGAATTTGAAAAATTTTTTACATTAAAATGATTTATTTTATCAATTTATTAAACAAGAAAAAATTAATAAATGTTGAAGATATATATATATATATATATATATATATATATATATATATATATATTGTCAGTCACCGACTGTTTCGTTCCATCAGAACTCTTCAGTGTGGCTATATAAATTGATTAGCTACGACTACAAATTCTAGAAGCCCTATATATAAAAGCAAAAAAAAAAAAAATCCCTAAAATTAATAGAATTAATTTTTAAAATAGTGACAATGTTTTGAAATGTGTTTAGAATTTTTTTTAATTATCCGTATTTCTTGGTGGTATTCTGTTTCTGTTGATAGTATTCTGTTTTTTAAATTCATCAGCAACTCAGTTTTATCCAGCTCTGCGTTTGCAAAGTTTTGTTATGTTATAAAAAAAAAAAAAAAAAAAAAAAGCCCCAAAAAATAAACCATAAAAACTTATTAAAAGACACTCCTTACACATGCAAGAATCCCCTGCTGAAGGCCTATGAATTTTGGTAAATTTATCAACTATCTATTCCAACCTGAAACTGGAAAGGATCCCGATTAAATTATTCAGACAAAATGTGTCTTTGCTATTTAATCAAACATCCTGAAATGCACGACTGCTGCAGAACTTCACACACACACACACACACACACACATATGTATGTTTGTATTCTAAAAAAATACCGTTTTCCCTTTTTTACATATAATGGAACATTAAAGGATTTAAAAAAAACAACAACCCCAGAATACATATTTCTTGGTACTTTAAAAAAAAGATCTCTAGAGTATATACTCTTCTTTTATTGAGACTATTTTTTTTTATCAATATAAAAAGATATAAGAAAAAATAATTAAATTCAAAACTTAATTATTGTTGTTCAACATACTATAAGAATTTAAGTTATTTATGTTAAGAAAATTTTCTAATCGAAATTTAAGCCAGTCGTAATAAGCACCTAATTAATAAGAAATTCACATATCTCACGTTAAGTAAAGAATATATCAGTAAAAGATATATTAATGTAACTAATAATTAAAAAAAAAAAAAAAAATTTAAACCAGTCGTTCAAAAAGTTCTAAGCTTCATCAAGACAGAATAGGAAAAAGCCAGTTTTTCACTATTTTGCCATAGGTCCCCTTTGACATCAATGTAACTGGTCTAACTATACTCAAGCATTTGATACCAATCACTGAAGAAGGCGAAATTAGTGCTCTCTAAAAACTCTCACACAGTACCTGTGGTCGCAATATTGTTTCAAAAATGGAGAATACGCTGATACAATTTGAGTTCAGAAAACAGGAAGAAGTTTGATGGAGCTAATTCTGGTAAGTAAGAAGGACAAGGTAGCAATTCAAAGCTAGATTTAGTTGTTTCAGCAACTACAAACTGAACAGTGTGAACGGACCAGTTATCCTGGAGCAAGAGTATACATGTCCTCAACTCCTCTTTCAATTCGATTTCAGTTTTCTTAATAATGATGATAGCCCAGTCGGCTGAGGTCATAAAATACATTGATTGCATCTCTGCAGAGGGTTAAGACCTCTCCCACCTAAAAAGAGTGCTGTATCTGACACTAAAAATATGATTATTAAGTTCTAGTAATACTGGAGCTTTGGGTAATGCGGAGTACTTCTTTATTGCCATCGCTCCCAGATCTATTCTGACCTGGAGCGGCAGCACATAATTGGATCCTATATTTGAGTAAAACAGAACTAAACAATATTCTTATACTAAACTGAATTATTTGAAATAGAACGGTTTTTAACATGTAAAATGCATACTGATGCTAAACTGAATTGTTAAAAATAGAACTGTTTTTATATATGTGTGTGAACAACTGACTAATGTTTAATTGAATTGTTAGTGATACATAACAATACTTGTAACCATTTAATTTTGTTAAATTGATTGAAATAGGACTATATATATATATAAAGTAAGTAAAGTTGGCGACCGTAGTCGAGGGCCACCAGAAAGCTCCTTTTTCAATAGCTACTTCACCGATGTGTAGGGGAGGGCGTTACTCCTTTCCCTGGATTGCTCCTCTTTACCCTTGATACTTACCTTATATTGCTGAGTGTTAAGCAAGGAGGTATCAAGTACCATTTTTAAATTCTTTGGTATGATGCGACCTAGGATTGAACCCAGGTCTCCTGGACCATTGGTTGTTGGCATTGAATAAAAAACAATGGTAGAGATGCCATAGAACCAAACCAAAAGAAAACAAAGTTTGTTTTTTATCAAAAGGGCTTGTTTTGGCCTTAAATGACCCGAAAAGGGTTGATATGCAGTAAAACAAAGCAAGCAAACAAGCAATACTGATTCCTTTATAGTTTTCCCCTTTGCCAGGTAGTCTATTATGAAGAAAAAGAAGAAGAAAAAGAGGCCATCACCTCGCTAGAAGACGTTGCCTACAAGAACTACTTCAGGTAGAGAACGTTCATATTTATATTTTTGGTGTTGTTATTTCTTAAGATTTTTTTTATTTATTGCATTATTATTTTTTGCACTATCCAATTGAATACCAATAATTTTTAAACAGATCTATATGATCCATAGATTGGATTGCTGTGCTAATGGCTGAATGATAGCTATGGTAGCCGGGGCTACATACTGGCAGGTGTAACCAAAATTCAAAGGTATCAAATTATTAACACTATGGAAGGACGGAGTCAAAAAACACGAGCAAATGGTCTTATTTGTTTGAGGTTAATACTACCTAAACTGAAGGGGTAACAAAGGCCTATTGGCATAACCGGCAGAGTGGCGTTAGAAACGGCTAAAACAATAGTTAATGCTACTTACATAACCTTCAAGGAAAGGAGTGGCGCCCTCCCCTACACATTGGTGTAGTAAGCTATCGAAAAGAGAGCCTTCGGGTCACCCTCGACTATGGTCGCCAACTTCACTTACTTTACATAACCTTATTACCGGACATGTGCATAATGGTTAGAGTGTTTTCCAATGACCCGGGAGACCTGGATTCAATCCCAGGTCGCGTCATACCAAAGACTCAAAAAATGGTACTTGATACTACCTTGCTTAACACTCAGCATTACAAGGTAAGGACCTATGTTATATAATCATCTGCATCATAACAACGACACAATAATTAAGACGCAGTGACAAAGACGCAGGAATACTTCTTTATAAAAATACTTACCTCTCACTTTATTGCAAGGGTTCGAAAAGGTTGTGTGGGGTTTTACCGTGAGAGGGAGCTGGAGACCGAACATAAACTGTAATTTTTTAGCTCGTCCCATTTCATCAGCCAATTTCCGCCCACGCGATTTCCTCTCATAACTGCCATTAGAATGTGTCACTTCCTTCCGGTGCATCACCTTGAATGGCATTTTTGGCCGGGTCAAAAGGTCAAAACATAACACCAAGGGTAAAGTGGAGCAATCCAAGGAAAGAAATAGCGCCCTCACCTACACCTTGGTGTAGTAGTTATCGAAAAGGGAGCCTGCGGGTCACCATCGACTACGGTCGCCAACTTTACAGCTTACTTACATAACCTTAAAAGTAGATAGATCCTTCGTATTTGGAAGCTTGGTGGACCATCTTCCAACCACTATTTTCTCCCTCTGGCTTCGACACTATATTCGGACTTATGAAAAACTGTATTTAATGATTTTATTTCATTGATTTGTATGCCATTTCCACTCTCTATAGATTATTTCATCCTTAAGTTTTATTCATTTCTAAATTTTTAATTGCAATAACTACATTTTCAACATTTTACTGTATTCTTTTAAAAATGCACTTGTTTTTGTTGAATAATTGTTTTGCACAAAATTCTAAAATTCATGTAATCCTATTAAACACTAATATTTTATGCACAATCATATGGTTTAAAGAAACCATTCTGATTTATAAATATAAATTGCTTGCGGTTATATCGTTTCACGTATTCCTATCTAACGCCAATATTTTTCAAACTAAGATATGGGTTCAGTTAACTAATTATTGTAATCTTTTGTAAAAACATTATAGCTTCACGTAAATATTAAGAGAAATAAGCTGCACTCACTTATATAGTTTCAGGTATTCCTATCATATACAAATGGGGTGGGTACACGTAACGTTGTCTCTAACGTTTTGCAATGTGATACCATAGAAATCAAGTATGAACTACATTTGGGGTATTTCATCCTCTTTTGAACAAATACCCTTACGATGTGCATGAACCCAGCTATAAGTTCAAAAGTATAACTAATGTTCTTCTAAAAGAATGTCTTTGGTATTCCATAACCCATGAAAGTTGATATGCCATTAAACAAAGAAACCAAACAAATAAAATAATTTTCAAACAGGTCTGTTATTGTTTTAAACAGGACTATTAATCCGGATCATAGTGGAACTAGCAGTTGTGGCAATGAAGGGAGACTCCATTCTCCCCCAGACCTTTATAATCGAATCCTTACCACCGGATGCAGGAGATCACGTTTTTTGTTTTTTTTTTTGGTGGGGGTGTCTTGCTCCTCTGAAAAGGATGCAGTCGGCATATTCTAAGCTCCGCCGAGAGGGCTGAATTTTAGTTTGATTTATTGAACTTGATCATGTAATGCTACTAGTATGGATTTACCTGATTCTCTCTTGCCACACGCCTCTATTGTCCATCACTTTCAGTAGATCTACTAGACTACATTCTGTGTTCGTACTGAGCTGTTGTTGTTCTAGATGTTTGTCCAACATTTGCACACTTGGACAACGTCACTGATAAATTCACCTTTACTTTTCCAGCAGTGTTCCACATATCTTTTTCGTCTAAGTTAGATATATTCGGAGATGGGAGATGGGAGGCCATACAGTTGATGTTTTGTGGGATGTTACATCCAGGAATTTTTTCAGTATAGCTCGTAAGATTCTTGCGCAATGCCTGTCAAGCTTTTTTTTCTATTCACTTTGTGAGCGTCCATGTGGTTTATCCATATTGATGTATTAACACGACTGCCGCTTGGAAAATTTGCGTTTTATTTTATCGGGTGCGTTATTTCTTTTATCCGAAAGGCACGTAAGTCAGAATCAAGATGATGCTGAATTTCTACCCAGTCAACTGGGGCTATATTTGTCCCTGTCTCCCACCACACAGGACTTGACACTAGGTCAATGTCACGAAGGTCGGATTATAGTGGAGATTAGGTGAGGGGAAAGTGGGACACGAGTCGAGGCCCGAACTCTGCTTCGCTATGCTGGTCATTGGCCCACCTAGAGCAATGTAGGCCCGTAGAGCCTAGCTTGATATAAACCCAAACATGGGTCTTGCCACAGGTGCCCTATTATAGCTTAAACTGTAAAACAAAGTCCAGTACTATATTTGTGGGTCAATTGCCGTTGCGCGCCCACCCAGCCAAAAGACAGAGTGGCGCGCAAGGCCAACTGGGGCGGTGGAATACGTCGACTGCATCTCTGCAGAAAGGTAAGACACCCCTGGCTATCTGCAACGGTCCTTGATATGATGTTGCGTAGCCATATACACGAATATGGCCATGTGCGAAATAGACATGTAATGTTCATAACGATAGAATATATAAAGAACAGGAATCTCAAAAACACGTAACTACTTCTTGTTCAGGTACGAAACCTTTTTATTAACTTTGAGTTAAAGGTTCCGACGTAAGGAGGAGAGACACAATCTTCTATGCTGTCTTATTCATTTGGCCCCCAACTCGAGCGGCCTCCCATAGGGCACAAACTCGCCTCGCGCCTGCGAGTTCCAGAATTGATCTCACACAAACTTCCGCGTGCTTCCGGTGCGTGACGTCACCCGCTCCTTGTCACCCAGTATCGTCTCGGACTGTTATGACATCTGAGTGACACCTCCATCCGCTCGCGCGCACCCGCGTTAACACCTGCTTCAATCTTACACCCAAACAACCCATGTGCTGAGCCGAAAGGTTCTCAGCCTAACTAAACTCAAAGGCATGAACCGAAATCCCTCGGCTATTTCATAACAATGACAGTAAACAATTTGATTGGGAGGCGCCAGCTTTGGGGTATGTGGAGAACACCATAATCGTCATGGCTCCCCGTTCACTCTACTCCGGGGTAGAATTAAATGTTAGGATCCCATTTATACGTAAAATAGAACTCTTAAACCATTTAATTGTGTGCTATCAAATGAGTTCTGTCTATTTTAAAATGTTAACTACAAACTATTTGTTGAAAAATCACGTACTTAAAATATGTATATAGATTTGGCACGAAATAACCTATAAGAGTTGACGTGCCATAAGATACAACCAACCAAACTAACATTGAAATTCATAACATTAGGGACATTCTATGTTTAGAGAAAAAAGAACACCCGCTTTTATCGCCACATCACTCGGTTTGAATTTAAAGCTATTTTTTCTCAAAAATTATAAACTAAGTTTCGTAACAGCCTATTTATTGAAATAAAAGGAAATTTCGGAAAACCCTTTTTAAATTTGGAAAAAAAATGTCGATAAATACTTAATCATGAAAGTAGCATCATTCAAATCAACACTTATCGTCGAATTACATTCTCTAGCCTTATCCTCATGTGGATAATCTGGATATTTTATTTAATGTTCATTCTTAAGTGCTGACTATACACAATGATTATTATTGGCATAATGGTTAGAGTGTTCGTCAATGGCCCTGGAGACCTGGGTTCAATCCCAGATCAAGTCATATCAAAGACTCAAAAAATGGTACTTGATGCTATCTTGCTTAACACTCAGCATTATAAGGTAAGGATCAAAGATAAAGTGGAGCAATATTGGGAAAGGAGTAGCACCCTCCCACACCTTGGTGTAGTAGCTATCGAAAAGGGAACCTTCTGGTCATCCTCGACTATGGTCGCCAACTTTACTTTTACTTGTTAACATAATTCGTTAGGGTCGAGATAGCTTTTTTCCGATATCTTGTGTCGTCAAATAGTTCACATTGTTAATTAGTTTAGACCGAAGCTGTATCGCCAGCTTATAAATTTGTATGGAGCTAAAGACAGTGCAGTAAATTGTAGTCTTGCTTTGTGCTGCTCAAGCCCGGGTAGAAGCAGTCCAGGGGAAGAACGGAGAATGTCCGAAGCGAAGAATCAAGCTTCACTGTTTCAGTATTTATGTGCTCTTCGACCTTGTAATTACTAAATGTGGATGTCAGTTGCTCTTTGAAATAATACAGTCACGCACATTCGTAGGCAACTTTGTAAAGAATGTACCCACCTCGTCCGTCTGAAGGTGTCTAATACTGACACAAACTTATAGTAATATTTTAGGGATAGCCACGGAGAATTATCGAAAAAAAATCTAATTACCAATGACTAATAAACTTGTGATTTCTTAGACACAGTATTCTTTTATTCAAAGTTATATTTATAGAGAAACATGCAATGAAAGAGAGGCTCTTATTTTAACGGTTTTTATCATAGAAATGGAATCGGCAACCGGAGCTCAAATCCAGGGTGAAGCTGGTTGTTTCATTTTGTGCAAATACACTTGGAAAAGGTATGAATCACTCATATTAAACAAACTATGGATGAATAACACAAAATTGGTTGTTTACATCTGGTAGCGCAACCAGTCTAGGAGAAAGAAAACTCTGAATTCCAGCCAAGATTTCTCCGCTTAAAAATTGACCTTGTGTTTCATCCCGCTTGTCGTATAGAGTTTGGATAAATATTAACAAGCGAGAAAAAAGTCCTTTGGGAAATAGTTTTTACTTATTATATAACAACTTTATTTTTCAAGGAGCATTGAGGGGAAAACGATATCATTATCATTTCTTTGCTAAGTGTCGTTTTTACTGGACTAGTCAATTTTTAAACTAAGCCGTATTCTGGAAACTAAGAATTTTTCTTAGCAATAGATTGCTGAATGTATGAGAGAATTTATCCCCTAAATAAAACATGCATTCATCACTGAATGCAGTGGAAAGATCTAAGTAGATGGTGAGTAGGAAGATTATGGAAAGATGGCCTGAGATATAAGGGAAAATTTGCTTTTTGTGAAAACAAATCTTATTCTTACTCAATTAAGTCAAGATAATCCTATATAAAATATAAAACTTATATGAATATTCATAGAAAAGCATAGTTTTATCTAATATAGAAGTCTGAAAATGGTCTAGATAGGATATGTAGCACACACCACCCAGATCAGACAGCAGACACGGTGATCTTTGGATTTTCCTGTTTGTAATGACTATAGCTCTATGAAGGTATGTATTTAACTTTGTTATGGGATAGGATTCGACACATGGTAAATTTTTGGGGGAGTACAGAAAAATTTGAATTGAGAGTTTTCCTTCTCTCAGATCGGTTGACTTATCAAGTTTAAAGAACTAATCTTTACCCACAGTAGAGTTGGGTAAAGAAGAGATGAATCAGGGCTTTTATTCAGATGTGGCACAAGGCCATACGAATGGGGCAAACAATAAGACTCACCCAAGAACGTTTGCTAGTCTAGCTAAGATGGATTTATGCCTTTCCAAAAGCATTAATCCTTAAACAAAGCATTCCTCGGAAATAAGGGGACACAAAACTGGTCCGGGACACCGGTATTCAATCCCAGCTCGAGTAAAACCAAAGACTCAAAAATGGTCCTTGATACCTCCTAGCTTAACACTCAGCATTAAAGATACAGATCAAGGGTAAAGTGGAGCAATCCAGTGAAATGAGTAGAGCTCTTCCCTACACCTCGGTGTAGTAGTCATTGAAAAGGGAGACTTCGGGTCACACAACAACCACAATATATATATATATATATATATATATATATATATATATATCAGATAAGTGTTAATGATTGAATAAAACATCGATATAACAATTAATGAATTTTTATTTCTTTAAATTCAGTGAAAAGTTTGTTGAAGTTACAAAGGTTTTTTCTCGTTAGAAAAGATAATATTCAGTGAAGCGTAAATATTCTTAGATAGAAAGTGAAGATTCATGCATGAAATTTTACAATTATCGTTAATTTAAATCTAAATGGACGTGTTTTATATGTGTAAAAGATCCTTCTGTAAGAGTGTGGCCGTGTCTACTTCCTACATGGTATCAATTATACCACGAACGCCACATGTATGATTAATTGCATACAAAAATAAAGAGAACAATCAATAGCCGGCATTTATATTTATATTCTTTAATAAATTATAATGATCTGGGTGAGCGCAAATTGTCAATTGAATTGCGAATTGATTTATTCTAATTTAGGACACAATTGCACAATGAAAAATCTTGCCATGATGTGCCATTTCAGTTGTTGTCATAACATCCGTATCTTCATATCCCGTGAATCTTTTTAGGTCGATGGCGTGTCATACCGAGTAATTCTCCCTCTTGACATCACCCTTGGAAATATCCGTCGTGGTACCCGTCCCCTCTCCAAGCACACATGACAAGTTGTAAAGAACCACCCTTGCTTGATTTATTCAGTTGGTATGAATTCAGAGTTTTCCTTCTCCAGTATTGGTTGCATTAAGAAGGCTAAATAGCCCGGGGTTTTTTTGTAACTACACATAGATGCCTAGAAAGAGAAGATGGATCCATGCCTTTCTCAAGTGCGAAAAGAATCGCAACATCCTCGTTCAGGATTTTTAACCTTTCTCGTCATATGTTATAAAAACTGGTTTAAATTTAGAATCTTCCTTCTCCGATATCGGATTCCTTACCGAAATTAAAGAGATCAGTCTGTTTTCCTACTTACTTATTGCAGCGTGAAGAAAAGAGATCAACTTGAGCTTTTCTAAATTGAGTAAATCACAGAGAGTTTCGTGTAAAACTTGAAATCGCGTTATCTGCTCCATTTCTTCGTGCAATAACCTTTGTACAACACGGGCCTTATAAAATATAAACAGAAATTTTAATATAATTTAACAGATTTTTCAAATTTTCGTGATGACTATTAGGGTATAAAGTAATTTAAAATTATCATTGTGATTTAGTAATTTTCTTGGTTTGGTATACTATGAATTCAGATTACTGTAGTTTTATAAATGTGTTCCCGTTCCTGTTTGTTTTAATCTTTTACAATCATGATAAACATTTATTATCATTCTTACTACTAATACTCATTGGGAGTTTTTAACATCAGTTTTAGCTGATGGTCTTTCACTGGAGTTTGAGGGATAGCAAGTCTCCTCAAGTCTTCGGGACTCTTCTCTGTATTCTGACCGTTCTCAATAATTCTGTAGTTTGGATGGTCTCCACTAGTCCTTCAACTTCCAAGTCCTCCAGGCCCTTTTATAATCCTTTAGTTACTGTATCAAAAGCATAATTGTCCCATTCATGTTCCATAGATTTTTCAATTCCCTAGCAAGGTCGAGGTACTAATTCTTCTTTTTCACATTCTTTCAGTTTTATTCTGCCGTCAGCCGGGACAATTATAATTATTTACTCCTTTAGAGTTTTTCACATCAGTATTAGCTTGTTTTTTCACTGGAGTTTGAGTGACAGCAAGTCTCCTCAAGTCTCCAGGACTCTTTTTAGTGTCCTGGCCGTTCACAATAATGCTGTCATTTGGATAGTCTCTACCCGTCCGCCAAATTTCAAGTCCTCCAGGCCTCTTAATAATCCTTTAGTTATTGTGCCAAAAGTAACAATCACAATTGGTACAATCGTCACTCTCATGTTCCACGGCTTCTTCAATTCTCTAACAAGGTCGAGGTACTTATCCTTCTTTTCTCATTCTTTCAGCTTTATTCAGTGGTCAGCTGGGACAGCAAAGTCGATAATTTTACAAATTCTCTTTTTTCTGTTAATCATTATTAGGTCCGGTCTTCTCGCCAAGATTTGGTGATCCGTGTGTATGTCATTATTATTATTATTATTATTATTAGTGGTGGTTGTTAAGGTCGTGTAGATTGTTGTGTGAATATTGGTTTCGTTCATCGTATTAAATTACATTAAAAAATTCACTCAAATGACATACGATAACCAAATAGCAAAATGCCTTCTTTGTGTTCCAATATTATGTTTTATTTATAGTGTAAATATTTATAGTTTAGCCTTTTCTGTGCAGCAGTTACAAATTAAATCAATGTATTAGTGAACTCAGTGTCCTAGTAAACAGCTTGCAAGATTAACTTGCTACCACGTAGCATTTATTTTGTATTAGACGAAAATGCTACCTTAAAAAAAACGGTCAAAATTAATTAAAGCATTTACAAACTGATTGATTGATTTTAAAGATATGTCAACCCGCTAAGGATTAATTTATGCCCAGAAGTTAAGGAATCACGTTTACTGTACATCAACATGCAGTTTTTTCTTAAGGTTTTTGTACAGATCAACAGGATATGAAATATACCTAACTAATACGGATAAGTTCCCTGGGTATAGTTGTTTACTTATTGGATAGCGACATCGTAGTAAGTAAGTTCAAATTCAAGTCACGCAACTTCGTTCACTTTCGAAGTAATATCTTTCCAAAAGGTATAAATTCCTTATCTTCCCCAATTATGGGTTAAATATTACCAATACAGTATTTCTTATAGGGTGCCCCCGGTGTTAAGTAAATTACGATGGTTAATATGACATTAAACATAGAAACAAAACATACCTATCAAATAGATATAACTTGCAGAAAGTTCTATGGTTTCAAGTATTCTTCGTAGAGTGTCCGCCAATGGTCCGGGAGACCAGGGTTCAATCCCAGTCAAACCAAAGACTCAAAAAATGGTGCGGTTTTGCTTAACACTCCGCATTATTAGGTACGGATCAAGGGTAAAGTGGAGCAATCCAGAGAAAGGAGAAGCACCCTCCCCTACACCACAGTAAAGTAGCTATTGAAAAGGGAGCCTTCGGGTCTCCTTTGACTAAGTTCGCCAACTTTAGTTTTACTTAATACTAAGTAAGTAAAGTTGGCGACTTTTGTCGAGGGTGACCAAAAGGCTCCCTTTTCTAGTGCTAATACACCGAGGTGTAGGAAAAGGCGCAACTCCATTCCCTCGATTGCTCCACTTTACCCTTGATCCTTACCTTATAGGGCTGAGTGTTAAGCTAGGCGGAATCAAGTACCATCTTTTTTAAGTCTTTGGTATGACTCGACCTGGGATTGAACTCTGTTCTCACGGACCATTGGCGAGCACTCTACCCTTCTAGTCAAATGTTTTGCAATATTTTAGTACGTGCTAGTTTTGAGCGCGTATATAACGACCCAATAGCATAATGATTTGAGTGTTCGCCAATATCTGGGAGATCGGGGTTCAATCCTGGGTCGAGTCATACCAAGCACTCAAAAAATTATACTCAATACCTCTTTACTTAACACTCAGTATTATAAGTTACGGATCAAGGGTAAGCGAATCAATCCAGGGAAAAGAGTAGTGCCCTCCTTTACACCTTGGTGGAATTGATATTGAAAAGGAAGCCTTCGGGTCACCCTTGAAAACAGTCGGCCAACTTACAATTGTACCACGTAACCGTCGTAGTTCAAGTTGTGCTTGGTTGTACCGAAATAGTTGGTGACCTGACTCGTTTTTTATTGTTTTACTCCATGTGGGATTTTAAAGCCGCACAGATCAATTCACAACGTAGTCTAATTCAGGATATCTGGCGTTACAAGTAAGAAATGGCTCAAAACGCCGAGGAAGCAACACTAAGTACTTATTTTATTTGGTGAAAGTCCAGGACATTAAGCAGATGATTCGAGAAATTTTCGTTCAGGTTACAAGTATTTTAACTTTCAGGAAAGCTCAGGTTAGACTAAAATTGTGGATACTGAAACCCTTTGCTCCAAGTAGAGAGACAAATCAGGTGAGTAAGACTCGGAGACTAGCTGGCGAACTCGGTATATCACAGTTTGGTGTGATTTCTTACCTTTTCGACCGAATTGTGTCTAACGCTACCAAAATATTGCAAAACTTTTAATTCATCCTTGTACCGGTTGTCTCAAAACATATAGGACTTCTTGTACCATAGCCACGATACGGCTATGTGTGAAACGTACATCGAATGTCCATAAAGATAGAACACAAGAATCTCGAACACGTAACGACTTCTTTGTTCAGGTACGAAACCTTTTATTACCTCTGAGTTAAAGGTTTCGACATTAGGAGAGAGGCACAATCTTTCTATTCTGGCTTTTTCACCCCACCAACACGTGTGGCACTCACCACAAAGGTCTCCGCGAGCAAGCGAATGTCAACCGTCTCGTTCGGTGTCCAGTTCTCAACTAACTGACTTTTTCCAAATCTCCCAAAATCCTCCGCGCGCTTCCAGTGCGTGATGTCATTCGCACTAGCTAGCCTCCGTTTCCCATCTCGGGCAATTGTGACATCTCTGAGTGACACGTCCACTGCGCGCGCGAACGTGCGTGAACACCTGCGTTAATGTTGCACCTAAGTAACCCATGCACTGAGCCGAAAGGTTCTCAGCCTAACTAAACCCAAAGGCATAAACCGACATCCCTCGGCCATTATATAACATTCTAATAACGCTACTAATAATTATGTAGAGAACGTTTTTCTTTCAAATTTGAAAATACTATACAATAAGAATAATTAATCATCGATCACAAAGCCTTAAGAGAGAAAAATATTTTGCGTCACTACATATTCGGAGACAAAATCATTCAAAACTGTACGCAAAATTTCACAGCAAATTTAACTTTAACAATTATCCCCAGAAAAGCCAAATTTATCGGTAAGTACACAAATTTCAAGCCACACGGTCAGTAAACAACCTCAACAAGAAGGCATAAAATCCTAGATCTGGCTGGAAGTTGACTGCAAGATGTTCTATGTGGATGCGGTGAGAGATTATGTCGGAAGGAGTCCGAAAAAGTCCCTCCAAAGACATTCTTGGTCTTTCACCTGCACTGTAAGATAAATTCAATTAATTTCTGCCCTTGTCATCTGGTTTGACCTTTCTTAAGTTATATGATTGCTTTTAAGACTCAGGTGAAACTTGACTTGATGCAATATGAATTATCATATTAATGGGTTGCATTTATTTTGAGACAACCCTTTATAATGTATTTCTTTACGCCATTATTTTTTGTTGCTAATATTGTTGTAGTTGTTTTATATCTTATTTATTCATTTATTCATTGATTGATTTTTTTTAAAGATTTCCCTTTTGCTTTTAATCTTGGAGTCGGCTGTCATGAGAACCTTTAAGTCTTAGTCGCTAGTAAGTCTTTTCCTCGAACGACTGAGCTCTATCTGCACACGTACAATTTCACTAAGTAATACCGTACCATTTTATGAAGATACAGCATTTAAAAGAAAAGGCAATAACAAAAGTCAGATTGAAACAAACGAATGAGCAAAAATAGGATTACCGACTTGAGATTGAAGTTGACGAAGAATAACAAGCTTAGCCAGTTTTCAGGTTGCATTCGTCCTATCTTGAACTAGCGATGGATCCAACTCCCAGCACGTTTTGTGGCAAAGGGAAATTAATTTTCTTGGTTGTCGTAAATCAAAATGAACGACGAAGAGAAACACGTCATCAAACAGCAACAACAATAATAACAAGAGGGAGAGAGTAAGAGAGAGAGAGAGAGAGAGAGAGAGAGAGAGAAGAAATCCAAAACAAAGAAATATAGAAAAAACAAGCAAAAAGGAAATAAAGAAGCAAACAAGTGTATGACAAAATCCAGATGTAGTCCATTTTGAGACTTACGTTGTAAAAAATAAAAAGGAAAAAGAAATAAAGAAAAAATACCAAAATAAAACAAAATTTGGGTCACTTGAATTCTCTTAGCATATCTTCCAGTTCTGCCATTTTAAAACCCACACCGTTTCTTTACCTTTAATCTATTCAATCTCTTTCTTTATAAAAAATAAACAAAAACTTTCCTACTTCAGAATGGTTACTTTTTCTTTTCTTTTCTATTTTCCCAACTTTGTTTTACTATTATCTTTTCCTCTCTTATCCTCACAATATTTTTTGTATTATTTTGGCTCTATTTCTTACTCTCTCTTTCTTCCTCCCTTCGCTCTCTTTTTTTCCTACTACCTATCCTGTTATATTTTCCCTAGTCTTTTTTCATCCAATATGCTTTCATTTTTTTCATCTCACTCATCCATTCCCGTTTCTCGCCTTTCACATCTAATTTCCCGCCGTTTTCATTCCATTGGCATCCATTTGTTGTCCATATAAACTCATTTCTTTATCTTTTCTATTTATTTCTCCTTTGTTTTCTTTTTCCTTTTCTTTTTCCTTCTTCGTTTCTTCAACTGATATTCTTTTTTTTCTCTACTTTTATGTTACTCTTTACTCATTCTGTTTTTTTTTTTTTTCAATGTATTTTGTCCTTCGTCTTCTGGTTTTCTTTATTCCTCTGTTTCTAACTTACATTTAACTGTTCTTTGTATTCTCTTATCACCCTTCTTTCTCCGGTAAGATATAATTATGTCATAAGAAACATTATTATCTCTAAGGTTAGGTTATACATAGGGAAATACAAATAGGAATTTTGCATGAGGAAAGAGTATGCAGTCAGTTTCCCTACAAAATAAACATTCAACTTCCTTAATTTTACCTTGCTTTAAGTATCGATGACTTGAACAGGAGGAGAATAAGTAAAGCTTTTAGCCTGTAGATAACCTCAAAAATTATATCTTTTTTCTCTAGTTTAGCATAATTACTCGGAATATTAAAACAGTAAAGCTTTTTGCGAGGATCGAACCCACATAATACTTTTGCTACAGGTCATTTTTATTGTAGCATATTGTTAAAAAAATCAATCTTTCTAATTTCTTGTTAAGTAATAAACAAGGAGATTTAAAAGGCTGATTCATATTGCTAAATATACATTTTTAATTTCAACGCTAATTTCATAAAATCTTTATTAGCTCCTGCAATATCAAGTTATAGAAACCACATTTTTTTGCTCAAAAAATTATAACCTCTGCTTTAAATATATATACCTACCTCTCCGCACGAGCAGGATGCATCACAGGGCCAATTTTTAGCATTGTTGAACAGTTTTGAAATCAGTTTTTCCTTCTCCTAGACTGCTAGTTATAACGATGTTAAAGTGCCCAATCTGCCCGAATATCTACTCATAGCTTGAAAGAGAATAATTGCATTCACTTCTTTCCCAAAATAATCAGCACTATGAAAAAATTCAAACAGTCTTGACCAGGGTTTGAACTCGTATCGCTGTGTTAATTTCCAACAACGGTAACCATTATACCACAAGTATCCACTTTTAACCACGGGTGGAGGGCTGGGGTAATATAAAAAGTAGAGAAAGTATAGATTCTTCTGGCATAATGTTCCATTGTACACCCACAAAACAAAGCAATCAGAATTTTTCTGTTTGTTCAAATACTTATGAGAAGTGCTGTATATCGATCTCAAACACTTATGGTCCCCTCTTTTTCTCCTTCGTCACTCATACGTAAAATATATGTGTTGTCCATGCACAAATAATAATTTTTGGAATCTGATATGGAACGATGTTAAACGGGCAAAATCATTACTCACTGGTTGCTTCACGAACCTATACTTTTGCCATCTTTAGATTTTGAATGAATCATAGTAATACGTGGCGCAGCTTAAGAAGCAAGGAAGGACTCATTAGTAATTTTCTCTTATGGACTCTTGCATATGGACGTGCCAGTGTTGTCTGACCAGCAAAGACTTAGATCAGTTCCGTGCAGACACAAGATGTAGCATAGAAGACCGACCGGGAGCGATGGATGATAAGGATGGAAGGCGAGAGAGACTATACAAATTCCGTCCTTTGAGTCTTTTGTTGGCATCCCAAAATGCTAAAGTGTGGTACAAGGCCTTTTTAATGTTGGAGCCAGGCGCTCTGGACAGTTGCTCAGACACTCACGAAGTTCTAAAAATGCATTGGGCTTCGTCGACATTCCCCTAAAAAAGGCGCCAAAGGCACCAGGTGATAAATCAAACTCTACCAAAGCAGGTGAACCTGGGGGAACCATCCCCTGAGGCCGAAGGGAATGTCAGCTACACAGCATTTCCCTGAAATGCAATTATCCTCATTCAAAATTTGAAATCGATTCAATCATTTCCTATGACCATAATCATTAAGCAAAGCAGTCTTCAGAAATAAGACGACGCAAAAGCAAAACCAAGTAATATATATATATATATATATATATATATATATAATTAAACACCGATTTACCAATTAATAAGTTTTTATTTCTTTAAATTCAGTGAAAAGTTTGTTGAAAAACAGAAGTTAAGAAGTTTTTTCTTGTAAGAAAAGATAATATTTGTCACAGCGTAAATATTTTCTGAGAGAAAGGGAAGATTCATGCATGAAATGTAGCAGTTATCGTTAATTTAAATCTAAATGGACATATTAAAGTCTGCTCTCCGGATGGAGACACAGACACATTAGTCCATACTTGTTCATCATCTGCTAAGACTACGTGCTTAAAACGTTTATTGATTTAATGAAAGACAACCGTTTCAAGCTGACAAATAAAAGAAGCAGAAGATACCCCGCAGAAACAACAGCGGTCGTGTCGATACTGCTGTAGGGATGCACAACATGGACGCTAACTAAACGTATGGAGAAAAAGCTTGACGGCAATAACACAAGAATGCTGCGAGCAATATTGAACAAGTCCAGGAGGCAACGCCCCTCAAAAGAGCAGCTGTATGGCCACTTACCCCCCATCACGAAAACTATCAGAATTAGACGAACCAGACATGCAGAAACTGCTGGAGAAGTAAGGACGAATTCATAAGCGATGTACTCCAATGGACACTCTCAAATGGGCAAGCAAAGGCAGGACGACCAGCTAAAACCTTTATACAACAGTGCTGTGCCGATACAGGATATAGCCTTGAAGACACCCCGGGAGCGGTAGACGATAGAGACGGGTAGTGAGAGAGGATCAGGGAGATTCGTGCTGACAGCGAGACATGATGATGAAGAAAAGATCTTTGTGTTAGAGCGTGGCTGAATTCACGTTTTTACTAGGGTATCAATTACATCATGAACACCTCAATAATTAATTGCAAATAAAAATAAAGAGAACATTCATAGTTATATTGTTTTATAAATAAATCATATGTTTGTGGATTACTTAACTACTGACACTTGGACGTCAATAAATTAGTTTTGTAAAAGTTTGATTTAGTTGATATAGCAAAACATATTCAGACAGCCAATTGCCCAGTCAGCTGGGGCTGTAGAATACACTGACTGCACCTCTGCAGAGGGGTAAGACCCCCCCCCCCTAACGAGTGTCCTGATATATGACACTAAACAATCTGATGGTGAGTTTCCAGCAGTGCTGGAGCTTTGGGGAACGCGGAGTACCCCTTCATTGCCATCGCTCCCAGGTCCACTCTGGCCCGGAGTGGTAGCACCTGATAGGGCTCTATCTATGGGTTAAATAGAACTAACAGCATACTTATGCTAAAATGAATTGAGTAAACTGAATAGCTTGAAATAGAAACGTTTTTGACAATTAAATCGTAGTTACACTTAAACTGCGTGCTTATGCTTAACTGAATTATTTCAAATAGAACTGTTTTTCGATATTAAAACTGTATTTACACTTAACTGAATTATTACATATAACTGCTTGAATAGTTTAAATGGAAATGTTTTTGACAATTAAACTGTGTACTTATGCTAAACTGAACTGTTTTCAATAGAACAGATTATTTACATAAAAATGGATTTGGCGTTGAATAACCTGCAAGGGTTGATATGCCATAAAACCAAACAAACCAAACCAATCAGACAGCCAATGAGTATTGGCCGTTCTGGGCTTGCAAATCTTTCATTGTCAAGTTCTCTGATTATATAAGTAGCTTTTCTCTACACTTTAAGTGTTTACATGGTCATCTTGCGAATAAGTGTCTTACAGCTGCAAACCAGAACAATTTACATATATCTGTGAATATCATCATCATCATCATGTCGCGCCACAGGCACGGATATCCCTGACCCTCTCTCGCCACTTCTCCCTATCAATCATCGCCTCCGGCAGGTCTTCAGGGTTACATCCTGTGTCCTCACATAGTTGCTGTATGTAAGTTCGTGCTGGTTGTCCTGCTTTTGCATATCCATATGTGGGGGTCCACAGGAGTACATCGCTTATGAGCTCGTCCTTGCTTCTCCAGCAATGTCCATTGTGTCTGGTTCGTCTAACTTGTATAGTTTTCGTGATGGGGGGCAAGTGTCCGTATAGTTGGTGTCTCGTGGGGTGTTGACGCCAGGTTTTGTTCAATACTGCTCTCAACATTCTTGTGTAATTTCCGTCTAGTTTCCTCTCCAGCCGCTTAGTTAGCGTCCATGTGGTGCATCCATATAGCAGTATCGGCACAACCGCTGCCAGGAAGAAACTGCGTTTCATTTTATCGGTTAGGTCCGACTTCCATAAGATCGAGAGCCTATCGATAGCTGTCCATGCCTTTGTCGGTCGTGTGTCGATGTCTTTTTCGGTTGATGAGACGCTACTTCCTAGGTAGGTGAATTTGTCTACTAGTTTCAGAGAGGCTCCGTCTAGTGTGGCAATGTTGCCCGTTTGGTTGTAACACATATATTCAGTTTTGTTTGCATTGACATGGAGGCCAATTCCAGCTGCGGCTCGTTCCAGACTATGCAGTAGTGTCTCTGCTTGATTAGACGTATTCGCTAGTAACGCCAAGTCATCAGCGTAGTCGGCGTCCGTGATTGTTTTTGCAGGGTACCTTTTGCTTCTTCTCTTAGTCAGCTCGAAGCCATTTTCTTTGATTTTGTCGATCGAAGTCCTAAGCACATAGTCTAGACAGATGATAAAGAGGTACGGGGCTAGTGTGTTTCCTTGTAGTACTCCTGCAACAATGTCGAAGTATTCCGTGTCTGTGAATATACCCACCTTTTATTTATTCATCTATTTATATATTCATTTATTTTCATTAACAACCAAATAACTGAACATTCTGAGGTGAATGATCAGAAAATCACCAACCTCGAAAAGGGGTTCAGACAATGTGTGCGATCTGCCAGAGGAAAAAATATCTTAAATAAGTATCACTTTAAATATAACTTGAAATATATTTATTTTTAAGAAAATTTGTTTCCTTAATAAGTGCCGCCGCTTTTTAAAGGTTGCCCGTGCATTTTCTTGGTTTGTAAGCCAAAGTAAGGTAGCTCTAATTGCAGAAGAAAGTTGGGTTTTTTTTAACCCTCAGTTTGTTTTTCTTAATTCATTTGCTTCTTTAATTTAGTTTTGACTTCATTCTTTCTTTTTGGATTTGTTCAGCTGGATTTGCGACACGATTTTTTTTACTAAACTTCCTTTTGACACACTTATAAACAGACCCAAATTCTTAACCTGTCAAAGATCCTTTTTAAAATTTAATTTATTAAAGAGTTTAAATTCCTTAAAATAATGTAGTAATGGATTTTTCTCCATTTTCTTATAAGTATGCGAAAGTCCGTCTTAATCTGTGTCATCATCGACTGTTTTTATGATAGTCATTTTAATTTGTTTAGTTTTTATCAAATTATAAGAGAGTCTTACTCAAAGGAAGAAACACTCAAAACAACCAGGAAAGAAATAAAATTGAAGTAAGTTATCAAGTAAAGAGAAAGGAGCAAATAAAACGATCAAACTAAATATAAAGGGCACCTAAAAGGAATGAAAGGGAAATAGCATCCTTAAAGAAAGGCAAAACAATCAATAAAACCAAAGGAGAAGATAGAAATAATTAAAACGAAATGAATTTATCAAAATCTTGAATAGAGGAATTTTGGGTTGGAAAAGAAGATAGAGAAATGTAATAACAAATGAATGAAAGGAAAGTAAAAATGAATACAATATATTGAAAAAGAGGAAACAAATTCAAGAAAAGCAAAAAAGAAAACAACATATTGAAAGAGAGGAAACACAAATTCAAGAAAAACAAAAAGGAAAACAATATATTGAAAGAGAGGAAACACAACTCCAAGAAAAGCAAAAAAGAAAACAATATATTGAAAGAGAGGAAACACAAATTCAAGAAAATCAAAAAAGAAAAGAATATATTGAAAGAGAGAAAACACAACTCCAAGGAAAGCAAAAAAGAAAACAATATATTAAAAAAGAGGAAACACAAATTCAAGAAAAGCAAAAAGAAAACAATATATTGAAAGAGAGGAAACACAAATCCAAGAAAAGTAAAAAAAGAAAATTATATATTGAAAGAGAAGAAACACAAATTCAAGAGAAAAAAATCAAAAAGCGAACGATAGATTTTAAAAAGAAAAAAGAATGAAAAATACTAAAATTACAGAAATGTTCAAATCATGAAATAAATTAGAACGAATAAAAAATAGAAAGAAAATTAACAATCGTTTGGAATAAAAATCACACCCGAGATCGAAAATAGAAAAAAAAATTAAAAAGAAAGAAAAAGAGTTTAAGCAAAGTAGGGCTAAGAATGAAGAAAGACATGTAATAACTTATCGATTAAAAAATGAAAAACAAACTAAAAACTAACGGCAATAAAAATCATTGTAAGAATTAATAGGAGAGGTTTCTGTTACAATTCAGAGGTTATCAACGAATACTTGCAGACCATTTCTCTCAAGCTAGGTCCTCCCCAGGTCTCTCACAATGGTCTTTTGGTCGACTGCCCTCACCTTAGTAAATATTGATAAAGAAATTAAAGAGTAAATTTAAAATAAACACGAGAATAAACATTTGAAGTTAAACATAAACGAAAACATGCATTAAATTTATAGAAAGAGGGATATGAATTTGTGACTGCTTCGATAAAAAAGATGGAAGAATTAAAAAAAAGAGAAGAAACAGAGAAAAAAATGAAATATGAATGTGTATGCTAAAAACGAACCAACAGAAAAATAAACCAAACCAAACAAAAAAAAAAAAAATAGAAACCACGAAAGAGAAGGAAAAAATTATTAAAACAAATAAAAATATAAGGAGATAGAAAATGTAGGAAAATGATATAAAAAAAAACATGGAAAGAAAGAAAGAAAGAAAGAAAGAAAGAAAGAAAGAAAGAGAAAAATGAAAGGGAAATAAAATTAATGAAAAATATGCCAATATATAAAAAAAGAAAGGATTTACAAAGAAGGAAGAATATGATGAGAAATAGGGAAAAATATGTGAGAAAAAGTTGAAAAAATTAACAAAAACAAAAAATGAAGAAAAAGAGGGAGAAAGTAAGAGATGAACATGTATGTTAAAACTGAATGTGAAATGAAAAAAAAGAAGTAGGAAGGAGACCACAACAGGAAAGAAAGAGTATATAGGAAATATGAAAATGAAAGAGAAAATGAAAACAAATCCAGGTAAACGCAAAAAGAGAAAGAAAGAAAGAAAGAAAGAAAGAATGTTACATACAATAGAAAGAAGAATGAATTCGTAAGAAGCAAATGAAAAAAAGTAAAAAGGAAGAGAGAGAAAAAAAGAAAGTAAGAGTACTATGTAAAAAGGAAGAAAGAATGAACTTACTAGAATGAAAGAAAAATGAATGAAAACAAAAATGAAATATAGGATCAACCATACGCATTGGAAAAAAAAATAACAAAATAGGCAAACATTACCTCCCCTAAAAATAGAAAAATGAATTTAAAAAAATACAAACCTGCCATCAGCAATTCTAAAAGAAAACGTAAAAAGAAAATAAAGAAAAAATGAAGAAAGAATCAAGTGAATTATTGAGAAGTTTAGCTCGCTGCTGTTCGCAACCATTAATCAACGAATCTATGGCTGCAACCCGCACACGTCCACCATCGCCTCCATCATCACAGACTCCACCACCACCATTACTGCTACCAACAGAAAAACAGACACCAACGAAGCAAGCAACAAACTCACCATCGACAGCATCGCCATCGGAAAGGACGCTTTGATTCTGCTTGCATCCCTCTTTAAGTTTGACATTTTAGCTATGGCTACCACTAAGACTGGAACGATAATTTTTCGAA
>OY757916.1:71495894-71508394 GCA_963585895.1 Sepioteuthis lessoniana | reverse complement strand
CACATCTTCTTTGCCTCACGTATTTTTCTGTTTATGGCTGGTTTGCGGAACTTGCATATTTCCGTTTTTTTCCGGTAATTTGTTGATCTTATCTGAAATATATGTCAGTTTATCCATAGGCAATAAATCATAATCTCTTTCCTTTAAAACCACTTTGTTGATGTTATCTTGCTACCTTATTGAATCTGCTAAGCTCATCGTCGCCAGCTAAGACAGTATATTACAATTTGATGTTAGAATAATTATATGTATGCTTTATTTTCTGATATCCTTATGGACTAATTTTATTGAATATTCATTAGAGTAGCAGGTTCTTCGATTTTGGTTTGGTTGGTTTCTTTGTTTAATGACATATCAACCTTCCTGGGTTATCTAATACCAAAGTTATCCTCGTAAAACTGCAGTTGGAGTACTATTTAACTCACAAGTGGTCGGGCGTTAAGAGAGTTTATATTTTTCTCGAGGGTATCAATCTGAAAATGAACGTAATAGCGAGACTAGAGTTTGAACTCGCTTACAGTGACATCGAAGTCCAGAACGTTAACCTCAATACCACGGTGACTGTTTCCAGATTGTTCTGTCTGAAACGTTTCTCGTAATTCTGTTTAAAATTAGAACTTAAATTTCTCCACTCAGCTTGGCGTAATAATCATCGTTATTAGAAATAAAATCGGTGATCAAATTCTGGACGACTGTTTGCATTTTACTCTGCATTAATGCCAATCGGAAAGATATTTCTTCCCCAACACATGTTAAGATAATTAGGCCGAATGGTTTTGTAGACTTTGTTAAGCAACTATTCTAGAAGAAATACGCTGAATTCAAACTAGCTTTACATCGGTTGAGAATAAACCTGTGTAAGTTCCTGCCTGTACGGGAAGGTTTGAGCAAATGCATTTATATTTCCCAACAGATGTCATTCAAACGCTCAAAGGATTGAGCTGTAGCTAAGATTTATAAATGTTTATAAAACGCTATAACGTTATTACATAAAAATTATGTTTACTTGTTTGGTCAAAATTTTAGACCAAAAAAAATTCTCAGCAGTCTCAAAATTCATACCAGATACCAAGCAGTTGAATCTCATTACCATCTTCAATAACAAGGAATAATGAGAATAATATGTATGACTATAAATATATTCTTCTTCTTAGCCGACTGTCAAACTGAACACGTTAAAAAATTACCACTAAAGGAATATAATCTGTTACTATATTTAGTTTAAATTATGATTTAATATTATTATTCCGGAAAACCAAACATGAATACCAAAAAAAAAAATATATTGACATATATAATAATGATACTCGTAGTGTTTGACACAATGTAGAATGTTTCTCCGCCATCTTAGTTGGTTGAAATTGCTCGAACACCTGGGTAGGGGATGTTCTTGTCCAGTTCAGACGTACCAGCAAAGCATCTGGCCTGTGCCGCTGTCCACTTTCCACAGACTTCTTGACCAGTATCTAGGAATTGTGACGAAGCTGGAAGCTCGGAGACACGTGACTGTTGGTAAATTAGTCCTATATAGTAGAGGATCTTTAGATATCATTATGTCTCTATGAATTGAAAAATGAGCCAAATATTGTTTGTGCCTAGTTTATGGTTATAGACAATGATTTCTAGGAGACATGTTAAAAATATACGCACATTTTATCAGCAATGTTATAATTCATTACTGACAAACCACACTCCTTTTATCATTCAATAAAAAAATGCTCTAAAACAGACTAAAAATGTATTCAGATAAAATACTTTAATGAAATTTCTTCATTCAGTATTTTTACATTAGCGAACATAATCCCAGTCGCTTGTTGTTAGTGGAAGAGTTTAAACTACGGATGTCAATTTTAGACTTGTAAAAAAGTTTCGTCTTGTTTTTGTCCTGTTATCAAACACATTCTTTAAGTTTAAGTTATAAAACGAAAAGAATTTTAAATGGCAAGAAGAGCAATATTGTACCTTATTTTTGCTTTTGTTTATTTAAAGATAAGGCATCTGTGTGAAAAAAAAAATAGACAAAATGTAATACTATATGAAATCCAGGATCGTCTGCTGATTACAACGACCAGGGTTGAATTCATAAATTTTGTGGATCGTAAATAGATGTGTTTTATGATGATCCAGACTTGAATTATGATACTGCACAGTAGTGTATTTTATTCATTCGTGTTTCACATCTAATTGCAAATTATTCACCTAAATTATCCAGTTTGAATCTTTAAAATCAGTATGAATCCCTGCTTCAATTAAGATGCATTGCCATAAGTTTTGAATTTTTAGTTAAGCTGATCTTAAGTGGTTTGCCAGATTTTCTATGGATCCATACGTTTCTTTTGGGCATTAGTAAGCCGTGAAACGCAAGCATCTTCATCTACTATTTAAACTCAGGTTGCTGAATCCATTTCCTACAACTGATACGTAAAGCATGCCGCACCATTAATACCTATATTTCTAGCAGCATGTTTGAAGTTTACTCAGCTCTTGTGCGTGTATACTTTTAAGAATCCTTTGAAGTGAAGTTGTTGTGGTTTCTTTGTTTAATGGCTGATCAACCTTCATGGGTTTCTTAATGCCAAGGCCAGCTTTGTAAAAGAACAGCTGGGACGCTATTTAACCCAGAGTTTGTGGTTAAGTGAGTTCATAATTTCCAAAAGGGTATAAGTATGAAAGAGAACGTAAAAGTGTGACTGGAGTTCGAACTATAATGTTGTAGTTCGACACATTAACCAGTACACCACGGGGAAATCCCTCTTACAGACTCATTATGAGTAAAGTAAATGTTGGCGACCGTAGTCGAAGGCGACCAGAAGGCTCCCTTTTCAATAGCTACTACATCGAAGTGTAGGGGAGGGTTCTACTCCTTTCCCTGGATTGCTCCACTTTACCCTTGATACGTACCTTTCATTGCTGCGTGTTAAGCAAGGATATATCAAGTACTATTTTAAAAGTTTTTGATATGACTTGACCTGGGATTGAACCCAGGTCTCCTGTACCATTGGTTAACACTCTACCCACTAGGCCAATGAGCCGGTTAGACTCATTATAACTTTACTTTATATTGAGGGAAATTATGAATTAAATCTCATATTCAAATTCCACATGTTTTTATTTATTATTCGTGATTAAAACCGAATCAAAGAATTACTGAAACTTTATTTGTTTTGTTTTTTTGTAAAATGGCATATCAACCTTCGTAGGTTATTTCAAACCATACTTGCAAAGAACAACGTTTATACGATTCATCTCATAGCTGAGAGATAAGAGTATTCATAGCTTTCTCGGCGGTATTGGTTTGTAAGTGAACGCTATAGCGTGACTGGAGTTATGCTCCTTTGGTGGTGTAATGGTTGGCAAACTTGACAAGCAAACCTACACGAGTTAGTTCAAGTTTCATTGGATGCCCTATTCATTCGGCCTTGTGCCACATCGAAGCAAAGAGCTTCGTAAATTACTATCGCGTGATTGGAGTTCGAACTTGTTTATTTCGTGGTAGCACTCCAGTCATTATAACAAAGGGAATGCTCCGACCGAAATTTAATGTATTCATGAAGTAGTCACCAACATGTTTTAAATAGTTTGCAAAATTTTAAAATGGCATGTTGAGTTCAGGAACAAAGAACGTTCAAGACTTTTGTATTTGTCAACATTCATCATCATCATATCATGCTACTAGCATAGATTTCCCTAACCCTCTCTTGCCACTCGTTTCCATCATCAATCGCTTCTGGCACGACATGTCTTCAAGACAATATCCTATGTCTGTACTAAACTGTTGTGGATAAGTTTTAGTTGGTCGTCCAACACGTGCACGTCTCTGAAGAGGTCCATTGGAGAATGTCGCTTGTGAGTTCACCTTTAATTCTCCAGCAGTGTCCCGCATGTGTAGCCCGTCTTATTTGGATTCTTTTAGAGATGGGAGGTTGGTGACCGTACAGCTGCTGTTGTGGGATGTTGCTTCCAGGATTTGTTCCATATCGTTCGTAGCATTCTTGTGCAATTCCCGTCTAGCCTTTTCTCTATTTAACGTCCATGAGGTGCATCCGTATTGTAGAATTGAAATGACCGCTGCTTGGACAAAAACTGAGTTTTATTTTATCGGATAAGTTTGACTTCCATATGATTGATAACCTACGATAGGAATCCATCCTTTTGCTTGTAGAATATTGGTGTCATTTTCAGTAGTTGAGACACAGCTTCTGAGGTAGGTGAACTTGTCCACTAGTTTCAGAGAACCACCTTTTAGTATGGAAATGTCTCCCAGTGATAGTTTAGTCAATTCCTTTTAATTACTCATTTGAACAGAAAATATATTTTTAGGCAAACTAATAAAGGCAGGATATCCCTTAAATTAGATTACATTAAAAAGAGTTCCTCTTCTTTACTGATACTCTTCATTTTCACGTTACGAATTCTACCAAGAAATCGTCCAAACTAAGATATTTCTAATTCTTTTATTGGAGTAAAGCAGATCATATTCACGTTGTCTCAGATATGTAGCTGTGTATATGATATTCACCGATACGGTACAAATGATTTCCTGAGGGGACAGGTCTTTCCACGGAGAGGGTCTGGAATCAGCGCAACGGTCTTCTTCAATGGAATTTGAATACTGTGAATATACACCGATTTTAAATTTAATGGCATAATTTTATTAATTTTATTTATTATTTTTTACAAATTAAGACTAACATATTTTTAATGCCTTATCAAGAGTCATATTCATGGGCGTGTTATTTACGCTATTTGAGAGTGATACTTACAGTATTTTAAAAGGAAAATCACGGTAAATAACAATGTTTTATTGTTTTTATATTAAAAATATGTATTTAGTGTTCTTTAAATTTAAATGATATATTTTTCGCAGGTTTTTTATATTAGTTTTACGCTGTTTGGTCTCATTTTATGTTATAATGTCCGGTTTGCGTTAAAAACTGAGCTACGCTACGACTTTTGATAACAAAGACTTAAAGCCAGCTATGACAAAAATGAAGACAAAATACATTTTGGAGGTATACTAACTATGACCCCAGAAATCTGGCTATCATAGGATTGATGAAGAACAAGTGACAACAGCTCTTCGATAATCTCCTCCGAATTTTCTTACCGAAAGCAGTAGAGTTCTTTATAAATATTTATTCTTTCATGTTGCTTTATCTATTGCAATCTGATTTGATTGTATGTTCCAAAACATTTCCAGTACTCTGATTGTTACTTATACGAGTGTCAGATACATATTGCTCAATGTTATCAGATCTTGTATCTGCTTTATCTCTTTTTGATTCTCAGTTCCATCCTCTGCTAAGCAGTCAGATTCATAGAATATATTTAACATATTCACTTTTCTGGATTATGTAAATTGTTGTCTTCAGTTTACAGCTAAAGATCACATTAAGCATTAAGCGTTTTTACATCATCATCTGGACAATTAATCAAAACTCACTTGATTGGATAAACGCTTCATTTTGGGTGCATAGTGATTAAATGAAAAGTTGAGAATACAAAAAATGAATGTAATATATTTATATGAATAAATTTATTCGGTATTTCCACATTGTGACCGCAAAATAACAAAAGGTTCGTGGTATTGTAAGTTTCTATTATAATGCTCTAGGTCAGTAAAATAATTCAGCGGTATCGAAACTATTCCTTCTCCAGAAATTCAATAATTGATAAAGTCTGAGTTGAATACATAGTTATAACAAGAATTTATATATATATATATATATATATATATATATATATATATATATATATATATATATATACTGACTGTTGTGTAAATAGCAGCTTTGCTGATGACAAAATTTACATCAAATAATGACTTTGGGGTCGAAGAATCATTACCGATAATATATATATATATATATATATATATATATATATATATATATATATATATATATATATATATATATATATATATAAGGCTATTGATAACATTTATAGAGGTGAGTCATTATATATATATATATATATATATATATATATATATATATATACTAAAATGACTTACGCGGGGAATTCAATAATTTTCCAGACTTTTTTTTACAAGCATTTAACTGTGCTAATTATTTCTGTCTCAATCTCTCAATCTATCTATCTATCTATCTATCTATCTCTCTCTCTCTCTATATATATATATATATATATATATATATATATATATATATATATATATAAACTTACCAAAAACCGAATTGATGTAGGAGAGCATCATATATTTATATTCATTATTCTTTTCTTAGTCTGACACAAGTTAACAACAAAGATGTTCCTTGAGCTGCTCGGATTCTTCATGTTTCAAACCTGAGAATGATGAGGTTTTGTTTTGTTTCTTTCTTCAATGGTATATCACCTTACGTGGGTTATCAAATACCTAAGCTATCCTTGTAGAAGAAGTGTATTTTAACTATTAAATACATAACAGTGGGGATAAGGGGGGGGGGTTATAACTTTCACAAGAGTATGTCCAAAAATAATTTAATTGAACGATTAGATTTCGAAATCACTTACGACAATTTGATAGTTCAGAACGTTAGCCACAACAACACGGAGACTGCCACCACAAGATTGATAACTCCCCCGGTAAGAGATCATAATATATAGACATCTACAAAATTTACCGCGGTAAAAGTGACGTGATTGATACTGGCAAGAAAAATGGTGTCAACTAGCCGAGTTTAAATTCAGGTCATGTCTGTTTTGTTTTTTAATTTTTCTTTTTTTATATCTCATTACTGCCCCTTAAAATATAGAAAATATTTCTCCTTCTCTTATTATATGTAACATGTAAGAACCTATAAGAATCTCCAGTCTTGCTTGGCATTACTTTTAGGAATATGTCGAACTCTGAATTAAAAAAAAGGAATTATGGGTTAGCAAGTTCACCTTGATGTATAAACTTGCTATTCAATAACTGAAGCATCATCTCTTAAACACCATTATGGTGAATCCACGGTCATGTACACTAAATGGAGTGAACAGTCTTTAATTATTAAGCTATACATTATTTCACCAGATCAAAACAATGAAACATCTACTGAGAATCGACTAAACTGGCGTTGGCTTTAGCTACAAGTTTTAGAAACTTCAATCAGACGAACTAATGTAAATATAGTGTGATATCAGCAAAGCTCAGCTTGGTACATGTCAACAGTCATAGATTACGTGATAAGGATCGAAAACTTTAGAATGGTTTACAAATTCAGATTGCTACCGATAGATCCTCTTTATATATATACACGTGCACACACACACACGTATATATATATATATATAAATATATACATATATATATATATATATATAAATAAAAATTAAAGAAAAAAAAAAAAAACTATTTATTCATCCAACATGTTCGCCATGGGCAAGATATGGATCAAAGTCTTTTTTTACTTGAAGTAAATTTAAAAATCAAGGTGCCCGTTGTGTAATGGTTATAGTCTTAGAAAATAAACTCGGGGATTTGAGTTCAAATCCTGAACGAGGCTGATATCATGTAAAATACCACAAATACCATTGGGAAAAGTATGAATCTAATTATTCTCCCTCCAGCTATAGGTCAGTAGTAAGGCAGACAGGGTTCTTTAGATTTGGTTTGGCAACCAGTCTAAGAGAACGAAAACTCTGAATTAAAAACCTATTTAACTTCGCTTAAAAATCGACCTTGTGTCACACATCCCGTCTGTGGGGTGGGATTTGTTAGTGCATACATCAAAAAATCAAACGAATTATTGGATCCTGCCAGAAAGCTAAAAAGATGAAAGTGATATGGACTATTGTTGAACAGGCTCCAAAGCCCGGAAGAGAGAATTGGAAGATTAAGATCTGAAGAAGAATAGAAACTATCCTGGTCACTGATCTGTTAAAAACCGAATTTCTTGTTGATTCCTATAGACTTAAGGCGACTTTCTGCCGTTCAAACTTTAGTGAAAAACTTCCATTCAAAACTGACGTGAAAACTCTCTAAAAGTAAAATAAAAACAATCTATTAAGAAGACGACTTAACCATGAAAAAAAACCCACAGCTATATGTCAAATCAAACTGCATTAGAAGGGTCTTATCAAAGGGATAATAGAACTAAACCGTGGTTTCTTGACTCACTGATTTTTGCATTTAAACTGCGTATTTATGCTAAACTGAATTTTTTAGAATAGAACTGTTTTGACGTTTAAACTGCATACTTATGCTAAACTGAATTGTTTGAAATAGAACTGACTCTTTGCATATAAATGGAGTTGGCGTTAAATAACCTACAAAGGTTGATATGCTATAAAACCCACCCAAACATCCAACCCATCAATGGTTAAAAAAAAACTGTTAAATCTTTTACAAGCGATTATTCGTATTGTGATAGCAATGCTTCATCATTATCATCATCATCATCATGTCGTGCTGGTAGCACGGATATCCCTGACCCTCTCTCGCCACTTTTCCCTATCGTTCATCGCCTCAGGCAGATCTTCTGGACAACATCCCGTATCCTCACATAGTTGCTGAATGTATGTTCGTGCTGGTCGTCCTGCTTTTGCACGGCCATGTGTGGGGGTCCATAAGAGTACATCACTTATGAGTTCGTCCCTGCTTCTCCTGCATGTCTGGTTCGTCTAACTTGAATAGTTTTCTTGATAGGAGGCAGGTGACCGTACAGTTGGTGTTTTGTGGGGTGTTGCCGCCAGGACTTGTTCAAGATTGCTCGCAGCATTCTTGTGTAATTGCCGTCTAGCTTCTTCTCCAGCCGTTTTGTTAGAGTCCATGTAGTGCATCCATATAGCAGTATCGATGCGACCGCTGCCTGGATGAAACTGCGTTTCATTTTATCGGTTAGGTCTGATTTCCATAAAATCGACAGCCTATTGATAGCTGTCCATGCTTTCGTTAACCTCTTATCGATGTCTTTTTCGGTTGATGCGACGCTGCTTCCTAGGTAAGTGAATTTGTCTACTAGTTTAAGAGGGGTTCCGTCTAGAGTGGAGATGTCCCCCGTTTGATTATAGCACATATATTCAATTTTGTGTGCATTGACATAGAGGCTTATGCCTGCGGCTGCTCGTTCCAAACTATGCAGTAGTGTTTCGGCTTGGTTGGGTGTATTTGCCAGTATCGCTATGTCATCGGCGTAGTCGGCGTCGGTAATTGTTTTTGCGGGTACCTTCTGCTTCTTTTCTTTGTCAGCTCGAAGCCGTTCTCTCTGATTTTTTCAATCGATGTTCTAAGTACGTAGTCTAGACAAAGATAAAGAGGTATGGAGCTAGCGTGTCCCCTTGTAGTACTCCTGCTACAATGTCGTAGTATTCTGTGTCTCCATCTGGTGATCGTATTTTACTTTGGTCTTTCTATAGAGAATCGTTATTGCTGCTACAGTTTCTTTATGCTAGTAGGATTTGTTCCATCTTTCCTCTGTGAATGGAATCGAAGGCCTTGGTAAAGTCGACAAATATCAATGTCGCTTGTAGGTTTTTTGCCCGTTAGCAATACTTGAAACCATTCAAATGTGTGCAAACAAATGACTTATACAGAATAGAATCATTAGTGCTAAGAAGCAATACTTTAAACCATTTAACTGTGTGCAAACAACAAATAGCAATGCTTGAAACTATTTAACTACGTGCATATATATATATATATATATATATATATATATATATATATATATATATATATATTGTTTCATATATATATATATATATATATACTGTTTCATATATATATATATATATATATATATACTGTTAAATACCACGGATTACCCTTTTTATGATCTATAAGTGAAGCTTGGTGTAATATAATTTGTTTTTCTCCATCTCGTCTCGGAAATACGAAGAATAGTAAGAAGACTTGAACGTCTTCACTTGAAGATCATAAAAAGAGGCAGTCGATGGTATTTAACAGAACTTGCTTATATATATATATATATATATATATATATATATATATATATATATATGGAAGTAAATAATGGAGCATAATCTAACAATGCAGAGAAAAATTGATAACAAGGTAATCCAAGCAGGGGAGATTTATTATAGCGTTTCGCTTCTAATAAACCTTCAGCGGGACTGTGATTGGTGATATTCTGATTGGATTACCTTGTTATCAATTTCTCTCTCCCCCTCCCAATCTTCTCTCTCTCTCTCTCTCTCTCTCTCTCTCTCTCTCTCTAACCCACAAGGGTTGATATGCCTGAAAGCACAATCAAACCAAACCAAAAGCAAAAGAATGCCACTTTTGAATTTTAAAGAACCTTCTAATCGAAAAACGCTTATTATAAAGATAATGAGGTCATTGGTACATCAATGTCAAATACTAAAATCTTAAATTATAACGAAGACGAATGGAAGTGAAATGCTTTAGACATTCTTTTTCCAGATAGATAATTGTACCAAGACAACTAAAACAGACGTCATCATCATGATCATCATCAAGGCATGCTGACAACATCGATTCACTCGTTTATCTCTTGCCATCCGTCCCAATCGGCCATTACTTTTGACAATTCCTCCACAGAGCATCTAGTATCCACACAGAACTGACGAATCAAAGTTTTCACAGGAAGACCAACCCTGCTATGTTCAAGTAAAAGATTCCATTGGAGAGCGTCGCTTATAAGTTCATCATTTCATCACCAGCATATCTTGCTCGTCTTATTTAGATGGTTAGTGTGTTGGGGGGTAAGTGGTCATATAGCAGCTGTTTTGTAAACTTCTGCTCCCAGAATTTGTTCAAAACAGCACGCAGCATTCTTGTATAGTTCTCATCTAGCCTTTCCTCCATTCATTAAAGTCCAAGTAGTGTAACCATATAGTAGTACTGATACAGCTACATTCTAGGAGCTCGTTTATAAAATAAAACCTGTGTTCAACAACAAGGCGTAAATGTTCTAAATAGATAAAAGGAAATAAATCCTGAAAAAATAGCTAATTTGCAAATATAGGTGTCACAGCGAATCCGAAAATAACACTGAAAATCAGAAAATATATAAATGTAGATATTTAAGTTATTACCCCGTGGCTATGAATACGAACGAGATAATTATGTCCACAAATGGAGCATTGGTACCAGTCTCTAAGGCCCTTTAAAAGAGAGTGAGACATCTGGGGAAGAAGTGAGACGATGTTGAACGCAAGGCTATTGGACTTTGCGAAAATCTTAACTAGGGTGATGCAGAGAGGAAGTATCACAGCATCGCTTGATCTCAGTGAAAGTAAACAGGCTGTCTGATCAGAAGATGCAAATAAAAGTCATAATAACAACTGGCAGGTTATATACCCACATTACCATCAATTTAGTTTGTACTACTACTATCAATCCTACTCTAGTAAATCACTGCCTTGTATCGCTTTCGTAATGATAATACTAATATTTATCGTATTATTTAAGAGATGATGCGCACTTACCTTTTATAATCCCATCCATCATGAGAGATAAGTCATAATTCAAAGCACACAGACATACAGACAACACGCATATATATATATATATATATATATATATATATTCAAGTGTGCATGTTTGCATAAAACTCTTGTCTTATATATTTGTTCAGGATTATGATATTAATTTAGACACTCAGTAACACAGAATTTTATTTTATTTCATTTATTTATTTATTTATCTATTCATTTATTTATTTTTTTTACAAAGAATAGTAATTGTTGGTATAATTACCTACTAATAAAAGAATATGATTCTTATTATACAGAAATGGTTACATGAAAACATATAAGTTCTTGTAAATTGGGAATAATAAAGAGAAATACTTTAAACTATATAATTGTATGCATAGTGAGTTATAAATAGTTATTAGAATATATCATTGTTTGCAAATAGCTATTATTGTTAAATGTAAATAGTTACTTGGAACTATATTATTGCTTAAAAAAATGTCCAATTTTAGTTTGGTTGACTTTCTTAGTTTAAATTACATATCAAACTTCGCGGATCATCAAATAGCAAATCAATTTTTGCAGAAGAACAGTAGTGTTGTTATTTAAACCATTGCAGGATGGAGGTAAGAGATTCATAATTTTTATAAGTGTTTTTGTACAGATGTAAACGTAAAAGTTGGATTTGCTTAGTACGATGATATCAGCTTTAAATAACCCAATAAGGGTTGATATACCGTTAACGCAACCAACCAATAAACTATACTGTGCAATTATAGTATATGTTTACTTTTGGTTTCGTGTTTTAAATGTACGCAAAATGTACGCGCATGCTAATATATTAGCCAGGTTTTAGTTTATTTATCATTGGTTTCGTTCTACGTTCTTGGCATTTTTAACGTCAGTGAATCCTTCAGTTAAGTGTGAGGTCTTTGTAATAGTTACACTGGCCGAATCATGCAGTTATGCGCCTGTGAAAGATCAAAAACGCCTCAAACAAAGCAGTTTCTTTTCATAGCAATTTACTTGAGTGCATGTATGCGTATAAAATAACATAATGTCATTTTATTAGCAATAAACACTCGTTTATTTGAAAGCAAAAACCTAAATGT
>OY757916.1:71481545-71495694 GCA_963585895.1 Sepioteuthis lessoniana | reverse complement strand
TCTCTCGCGTGTATTTGTCCAGAAGTGAAGATATTAGTGTAACTGGAGTTCGAACTCGCTTACTCCGTTCAACACTTTTGTCATTGCGCCATTGGTGCTATATTGAAGTAAACGAGTTCGAACTCCAGTCGCGTTATAATGGTCACTTTCAAACTAATACCCTTGGGAAAGGTATGGACCCTCTTATCTCTCAGCTATGGGTTAAATAGAACCACTGCTGTTCTTCAAGAATGGCTTTGGCGTTAAATAACCCACGTAGTTTGATAAGCCATTAAAGAAATAAACTAGACCAGAAGAATAATTACAGATTGTCCACTGACAGAAAATAAAATTGCATGATGTTGAATATGTTTTTATTTTTATTTTACCGAAGATTAAATTTACCTCTGACATAAAATCAAGTCACAATTAACTCGGGGTTATCCTCGTGGTGTAATAGTTAAAGCGCTGTACAACAGAATTGTAGTAAATGTGTTCGAACTCCAGTCGTGCTACTACGTTCACTTTCGGAGAAATACCTTTTCGAAAGGCATGAACCCACTTATCCTCACAGCTATGGGTTAAATAGTACCGCTAATGTTCTTCTCGAAGGGTAGATTTGACATTAAATAACCGACAAAGTTTGATATGCGATTAAACCAAAACACTGTGCAATTAAAGCACTGGTTACCGTCACATAACCTAAGTTAAATGTCTAAAAGATTTTTCATGACTTAACCTTGTAATCAACTAAGTAAGAGTAGGTTATCGTTGCAGGAAATGGAATTGCGGACCAGAGTTCAATTTTTTTTACAGGAAATGGAATTGCGGACCAGAGTTCAATTTTTTTTACAAGGATGTTTGAATTTCACTTCATGCTAATGTCTTTTGGAAAGGTATGAATCCAAGAATTCTTCCCTTGCTATGGGTAAATAGTAGAGGAGACTGGGTTCTTTAACGTTGTTTAACATTACAATCAAATCAATCACAACATTCTAAGACCCGAGAATCCTGTGAACAAATACTGAACCTTGGTGCCATTAAGAAATACGCAGTTGCCTCAGCCGCTACAAAGGCTATGGCAGTGCTATTCGTAACCTGGCTTGATAGATGAAATCTGTTAAAACTTTCCTCAAATAAAAAGAAAAAAAACAACGCATATATTTATATGAAAAATTTTCTTTTTATTTTAACAAAACCTTTTACACCGTTTACTGAAGTTGTTTGTCTATATTATTCAATTTTTAGTGATATCGAGTTGAATATATCTTTTGTTATTTTTGCAGTCACCTGTTCAAAATAAATGACCAAATCTTCATCAACATTTTAAACAATTGGAGTAGCAGTTCAACTAACCCAATCTTTTTGGATATGGCAAGAACTTGACAAGTGATTCCAGAAATTAAACTAAAGAGCAATTGAAAAGAAAAAAAGACTTAAAAAAGCAGAAAATCTGTAGATATACAAATTTCGCCATTGGTCAGTTTATTCTACCAATTTGATGATTCTCCGGATTTATGGAAAGGTAAGGTAACCTATTCTTCCTTTTATCAATTTTCTCATACAAAGGGATTTGATGAAAAGATCTTTTTCTGACGAAGAAGGGAATAACCTTCAATTTTTAATTAATTTTAAACATAAACTTCAAAGGATTAAATGAACTAATATGCTAAGTATGCTGAACTATGTAATTGACATAAAGTATATTATTTTATGTCCATCTCAGTTTGGTCAGGATGAGAACTATTTATCTTCCACATCCTGTGCAGTTCAGGTCGGATGTGTCTTGTCACTGAATGTACCTCAGGCGTCATGGGGCCGTCCCCCCAGTCTTTAAACCTCTTCGGAGGGGTTGGGTTTATCACCCGGCGCCTGAGGCGCCCCTTTTAAGGGGAATGCCGACGGGGTCCGAGGCATTTTTGGAAATGCCGGGCGCGTGTGGGCTACGGCCCTGCCCCTGGTCCCAACCTAAAACAGGGCTTGTGCCATACTCGTCCAGTTGGTGGGACGGAGGACAAATACCATCTTCCACATCCTGTATATCTATAAGCTACAATCCCATAAGTTGATTGTAGATTTGTTTCATATTAAGAAATTATTATTACTTTTTTCATATTTGACTATCAAATACGCTTATACATTTTCATATCTATCTATCTATCTATCTATCTATCTATCTGCATCTTTATATGGATATATGATAAAGAAAGTGAAAAAAATGGCTAAACCAACACTGACAAGTGGTTGTGATGAAGTTATTTATCAAATAAATAACGAAAATATATTTGGTGAATCCGTTGTCAGTGCTGGATTATCCACTTTTCCACTCGTTTTTATTATCTTGTCAGACTTACTAAAATCTACCATTCCTCCATATTTATATACATTTACATTTTCTATATATATTCGTACATGAATAATCGAATTTTTCAAATTATAAAATTATATATATATATATATATATATATATATATATATATATATATATATATATATATATCCTAATTAGCAATCTGTTTAGGTATATATATTTTTTTCATATTTACCTATATACATTCGTATACATATTTTATAGTTAGCATTCTAGGTGGGTATAAATATTTTACTTTTAGCTATCTATAGATAAAAAATATTTTCATATTTAGCTCTCTATACATATATATGAAAATATATATATATGTGTGTGTGTGTGTGCGTGTGTGTTTGTGTGTGTACGTGTGTGCGCGCGCTTATATCTATCTCTATGTGTATATGATTATCATATTTGGCTATATATATATACGTATATATTTTTTCATATTTAGCCTTCTATCGGTCAACCGATTTTGAACTGAGGTCTCTATGTATATGTTTATATCTTTTCATACATAGTTATCGGTATATATATATATATATATATATATATACACACGCACGCACGCATGCACACACACACACACACACACACACACACACACACACACATATATATATATATATATATATATATATATATATATATATATATATATATATTATTCGCTAGAATGTGATTACTTTGAGACAAAATTACTACTATTGGATGTCGTATTTTTTTTGTTGTCGAGTTAAAAAAAACAAATAAACAAAATAATAAATTTTAAAAATAATAGAAAAAAAAACCGTTAACTTGACAGAAATTTAATTATATGCAGGGATTAGAATACTAACCAGAAGAAACATTATTCCAAAATTTATGAATCTCAAAGAATTTTACTTTCGAATTCGTGATTGAATTGTGTTCCTGTGGTAACAAAATTACATCATAATACTTAAATTCTTATTAGGAAAATTTCATTTTAGCCTTTTATAGTTACTTCTGTTTATCGAGAATTTTGATAAATATATTAACATTAATTGCAAACTAAGAACATACATAATCATCATTCAATCGCAAATTTGACAGGTATTAATTTTTTCTAAATTGATTTGTTTAAGTGCGTTTTACGAATAAGAAATTCGCTGTAATGTGCCATTTTTTGCGGCGTTATGGCTATAGATCAGCGCACACAGAGAAATTGTCGCACAAAAATGCAAAAAGCTGGTAACTTACCCAAGTCGGTTTGGACTGCAGAACAGACCAACTGCATCTCTGCAGAAGGTTAAGAAACCACCCAACAAATGTCCTTGATATGTCACAAAACAATCTGATGGTGAGACTTCAGTAATGTTGAAGCTTTGGAGGCTGCAGAGTACCCCATCATTGCAATCCCTCCCAGGTCTATTCTGGCCCGGGTTGGTAGCACCTGATAGGGTCCTATGTGTTAGTCAAATAGAACTGTTTGAGAAATAAACTGTAAACTTATCCAAAACAGAATTGTTTGAAATAGATCATTTTTCTTATCCAACTGTGTAAATAAAACTTTGTACTTAAGCTAAACTGAATTGTTTGAAATAAAACCGTTATTATATCTAACTGCGTGTAAACAGATGATAGATGTTTAATTGAATTGTTAGTGATACATAGCAATACTTAGAATCATTTAACTTTATTGACACGCAAAACTGAATTGTTTGAAATTGAACTGTTTGCTCGTTTAACTCTGTGTAAACAAAAACTGTGTACTTTAGCTAAACAGAATTAATTGAAATAGAATTGTTAGACTGTTTAACTGTGTGTAAAAAAAAGTTGTAATCATGCTAAACAGTATTGTTTTTAATAGAACTAGTTAGCGACCATAGTCGAGGGTGACCCGAAGGCTCCCTTTTCGATAGCTACTACACCAAGGTGTAGGGGAGGGCGCTACTCCATTCCCAGGATTGCTCCACTTTACCCTTGAACCGTACCTTATAATGCTGAGTGTTAAGCAAGGTGGTATCAAGTACCATTTTTAAAGTCTTTGGTATGACTCGACCTGGGATTGAACCCATGTCTCCCGGGCCATTGGCGAACACTCTAACCGCTGGGCCAATGTCCCCTGTACCTATGCTAAAGTGAATTGTTAGAAATAGAATACTTTTACATTTAACTGTTCGTAAACAAAAACTATTTAAATAAATGACAGTGAGTAAACAATAAACTGTACTCTAATGCAAAACTGAATTGACTGGAATTAAGTGAAACCATTTAACTGTATACAAAAAAAAAATGGCCTCAAGCTTGTTTAAAAACGCTGTCAATAAAATGTGTTTAGAAATCATATATTTAATATATGTATAAAAGGATTTGGAATTAAATGACCTACAATAGTTGATATGCCATAAAACCAAACCAAACCAAACCAAGCTTGTGACAAAAATAAGATCACACTAGGAGAATGTAAAATAAGTTCACTCTAGGAGAATGAAACATAAGATCACACTAGGAGAATGTAACATAAGATCACACTAGGAGAATGTAACATAAGATCACACTAGGAGAATGTAAAATAAGTTCATACTAGGAAAATGTAACATAAGATCACACTAGGAGAATGTAACATAAGATCACACTAGGAGAATGTAACATAAGATCACACTAGGAGAATGAAACATAAGATCACAATAGGAGAATGTAACATAAGATCACACTAGGAGAATGTAACATAAGATCACACTAGGAGAATGTAACATAAGATCACACTAGGAGAATGTAACATAAGATCACACTCGGAGAATGTAACATAAGATCACACTCGGAGAATGAAAATAAGTTCACACTAGGAGAATGTAACATAAGATTATACGAGGAGAATATAAAATAAGATCTTACAAGGAGAATGTACAATAAGACCTACACTAGGAGAATGTAAAAAAAGTTCACACGAGGAGAATGTAAAATATGTTCACACAGGGAGAAACAAAATTATAAACAAACACATGTACCAGTGGTCATTTCTGTGTAGCAGAATAAAACAAATGTTTGTTACACATTAGTTAGTTGGGATAATTGACTTAACTTTTATTCGGTATTTTCGTCAGTAATATAGCGATGCTAGTTGCCGGTTGAAAAGTTGATATTTATTTCTTGAATATAATACGCATCCCAACCTTGTAGGCTTAGAAATGTGGAAAAATCGTGCGTGGTATATATGAATAATTACAGTACTCTAAAAACACATTTTCAACAAAGGAACATTTACTAAAAGGAATACATATATACAACAGTGTGAACATTTTAAAAATATAGCTTTTTTCATTTCCTTTTTGGAAGCTTGTTGACCAACATTTACTCTGGTTTAACCACGGTCGTATGTTTATACTTCTCCCAACTTCAATTCAACTGTCCTCTTATTTCCTCTTTCTCCATTAACGACGTTAATTTCTTTTTCTATGGATGTGTGTGTAAATTCTTTCAGCGTCTCTGTATTAATTTGTGTCTTTTACAGTTGCCCAGACATTTTTTTATTGATGAGATCGCCCAGGAGGACTTGCATCATATTTCTTTTATTACTTGTGGTTGGCGAGCATTTTAATTTCAATTACTTCTTGACTATTGTCGGTGGTCAATTAGTTATACGAACAAATTTTTATTGGTTTATTTGTAAGCTTCTCTTTTACTCTATTGTCGAAGGGTTTTTTGTTCGTTTCTTTTTAAAGTGTGTGTTTTTTTTTTTCATTTTTTCCTAATTAGTTTTGCCTTCTTTTGACTTTCGTTCCATTTTTTTTTACTTCTTTTTTTTTCCTTTCTTTCTTTCATTTATTTTGATGAGTTTCTTCTCCAATTATTTGATTTTATTTTTCTTTCTTTCCTTCTTTTTTTTTTTGTTAACTTTTTAAAAGCTTTAATTTGTTACTTTAATCTTCTCCTCCTCTCTTTTTCTCCACCAATCTATTTATCTATCAAGTTATCAAACCTTCTTTCTTTCTTTCTTTTGTTGATATTGGTTCTTTTTTTATATTTTCTTTTCACCTTCCTTGTATCTTTTTTTCTAACCTGTTTATCTTCCTCAATTTTCCTTCTTCAATTTTCAAAAACTTTTTTCCCTTCATTTCTTTTCCTTTACCAATCTGTTTTTCTATCTAGTTGTCAAGCCTTCTTTCTTTTATTAAATTTGGTTCCTTTTTATATTGTTTTATCTCTTCCCCTCTAGGAATTTACTTAGCTTTTTGTTTAGATGTGGCACAAGGCCATATCTTTCCTGCCCTGTATGTTTCCTCTAACATGTTACTTTTCTTCAATTTTTATACTTTAATCTTTGTGACTTTAATTTTCTCCCTTTTTCTCGACCAATCAATTTAGTAGGATACCCCTTTGTGTAGTGGCTAACTTGCTGCACTGCGTCTTCATAGTAAGTGTGTTCGAATTCCAGTCGCACCGTTACGTCCACATTTGGACTAATACCAAAGGGAAAGGCATAAACTCCCTTTTCTCCCTCAGTCAGGAATTAAATAGTATCACTAATATCCTTCGTCAAGAATTTTTGGGCATTAAATATCCCATGAAGGCTGATATGCCATTTAATTAAGAACCAACCTAATTTCCTACATTTCTTTCTTTTATTGTATTTTTCTATTTTCTTTGATTTTATTTTCTTCTATCAATCTGGCTACCAAGCCTTCCTACCTTTTTTTTTTTTTTTTTTTTTTTTTTTGTCGGGTGAGTTTTGTTGCCCTCCGGTACTTCATTAGGATTTTTTTTATCTTTTAGTCTCTCGTAGAGCACTTTAGATTTATTTTTGCAACTTTCTTTTTCGTTATACCTTTTTAAAAATAAATGTTTTCTTGATAATCTTATTTTCTTTCATTTCTTTCTTCTGGGGTAGAACTTTCTTTACTCGACTTTAATTTTCATTTTCCTCTTTCAAACTTCATTGTGTTGTTTACTTATATCTTCTTTAAATATTTAAAAGGAATTGTACCTCTTTATTTTCTTCCTCTACTCTATCTATTTATTTTATTTATCTCGTTTCTTTCTTTTTATCAATTCTTATTTATTTATTTATTTATTTATTCGAACAAAAATAAATAATGAGATAGATAAATAAATAAAACGGAAACAAAATAAAACTATGAAAATTTTGAAGAAAAGTAGAAATAGGCAAAATAAAAACCTGCTGAAGAAAAAAGGAAAAGAAAAAAGTCAATGACATTTACTGTGTTTGTAATATATTTTCCCTAACTGAATGTAGCGCTGTAAGAATTGTAGCCATGGAAATTAGTGTCGTGGGTGGTCAGTCCAAAAAGCTCTGTAGTGAAAAGCGAATTAAAATCAAATAAATAACAAACACACAATACAAATAAAAATTCTAAATAAAACTGCAAACCTTAACCAGACGGAAAGTGACAGAATGAAATACTGATCTCTTTCCAAAAGGAAAAAAAAATCATAAACGCAGGTGATTTTTGAATTTCTGTTCTATGTTGTTTTTTTGTTTTCGGATTTTACAAGCAAATTACAAAAAATTTTCCTACTTCTATTTGATATCTCACTTTTTATCTCTTCAGCGCAGTCAGTAGCATGATTGATTGATTTTAACGGCGTATAAACCCGCTCATGGTTATTTTATGCCTTAAGGTCAGGAATCGCAATCACTATACGTTCATGTGTATTTCTTTCAGAGGGAGTTTCTTTTTGTGCACAATTAAATCATACCCTATAATCCGAATTAATACAAATAGTTTGCACATTATAGGATTTCAAGTATTTCTATCTAATACAAATAATTACATGGTTTCAAGTAATTAGTTTTATTTGATAATAGTCATTTGTTTACATACAGGTTTATGGTTTCAAGTAATCAATTATAATAATCCTTAGTAAAACCAGTTATAGCTTTAAAATTAACCTTGTGTCCCATACTACACATGAAGGAGTCAGGGGAATACGTACCTCAGAAGACCGTATGCATTCTCATATACGTCGACCTTTTTCAATCTTTTGTCTTTTCCTGGATTTGTGAATTATTTATTGAACGAGGTTTGGCTGAAAAGTTCATAGGCTGACCAAGATATTCTCATTAAACGTGACCAAATGAGATTTATTTTTAAGCTTAGTTCCCCTTATGGTCTACACGCTTCTTCCAACGTTGATACAGAGATTTTATCATATTACCCCCCCAAAAAAAAGAAACAGATATGGCGTCATCAAAAAAACTTTTCTGCCAATTAACTTTTTATCCCAACCTTGTATATGTAACAGATTATATCAAGGGTAAGATTTAATTAAAAAATGCGAGGAGTCCTATCTTATTTGATAATTTCCAATGAATTTTCAGCGAAAATTTTTGTGGTAGAGAAAATATAAAGCAATCATCATGGCTGTCTTTTAACATTCATTTCATATGAACTGAACTTGATGAAACTTTGTCCTGTCGGCTGGGGCTGTAGAATTCACCGACTTCACATCTGCAGACGAGTAAGACCTCCCACTAAACAACGAGGGTCCTTGATATGACACTAAACAATCTGATGGTGAGGTTCCACTGGTGCTGGAGCTTTGGGGAATACGGAGCACCCCTTCATTGCCATTGCTCACAGATCTACTTTGGCCCAGAGTGGTAGCACCTGATAGGGCCCAATCTATAAGTCAAATAGAAATAATCAGCGTTCTTACACTAAACTAAATCACTTGAAATAGAACTGTTTTGATATTTAATTTGCGTACTTATCCTAAAGGGAATTGTTGAAATAGAAATTTTTTGGCTTGTTAACTACGTACTAATGCGAAACTGAATTCTTTGAAATAGAACTGTTTTGGAATTTAATTGTACGTTGACAAAAACTATATCTACATTAAACTCAATTCTTTGAATTAGAACTGTTCGACCAAAGTGAATAGCTTGAAATAGAAATGTTTTTGACAATTAAACTGTGTACTCATGCTAAACTAAAATGTTTAAAATAGAAATGATTATTTGTATAAAAATGAATTTGGCATTAATAACGTGCTAAGGTTGATATGCCAAACCCCCAACCAACCAATATGGTTAGAGCGCAATTGATGTAGATTTTTGGTGGCGAAATAATTGTGAAAATTGATGCGAACAAATTGTGAAGATAAAACTAGACTTTTTTTTTTATCCCAAAAGTTTTCTTACATGTGACATTCATAATTTTTTTACAAAGTGACTTAAAAAAAAATGAAATTTTAAAAAATATCTCAAAATTTAATCTCTCACTAATCAATACTTGCTTTCTTTTATCTTACTCATGGGGTTTTGCTTTTTTGTCAAATTAGCAAGATGTATCGAGGAAAATAGATCGCCTTGAGAGGGATTTGAACAAGCTCTGCTTATAATGGGTGATTATCAAAGATGGACGATGCTAATAATAATTGGCTATGAAAGCTTAATGCTTCTGTGGAGTTAAATCTATACTCATCATCATCAAAGTGTTCTGACACTACGGATTCCTTTCCCTCTCCATCTGCCCCTGTCATCCACCGCTGTGAGCAAGAACATTTGACAGTATCCAGTGTACGCACAGAGCTGATAATTATGTCTTTGCTGGTCGGCTAACACTGATGAGTCAACGTCTAGGAGCTCACGGTAGAACTTCACTTATGAGGTCGACTTGTCTTCTGTCTTGTTCGTCTCATCTGGATGGGAAGCAATGGCCGTACAGCAGCAGTTTTGTTGGGTGCTGTTTCCAGCATTTGTTGAAAACAGCATGCTGCATCCTTTTGTTGTTCTGATCAACCTTTTTTCTCCCAAGCACTTTATTAAATTTAAAGTGCAGGCATACAATAGCAATGACACAACTACAGGCTTAGAAGAATTCCCGTTTTATTTTATGAGATAATAAATGTCTATAGGGTCGATAACATGACGATTGCTCTCCATGTCTTTCCTATGAGTATTCACTCAGTATTGTTTGTTTAACCGCTAGATCTAACATTATTTTCTCTTATCTGTGACCCCTTTTGTCGTACTGGGTTGCTTCATTTGAAAATTATAATGGTTGATTTGCTGTTTGGTTTAATGGTATGTCAATTCTGGTTGGGTTATTTAAAGCTTAAATCAAATAAATTTGGCACACAATTATGTGACCTAAATTAACTAATAATGATCATTCGAAAAATACTGCAATAATCAACAATTCTTAAGACTAATAAATTACCCATCGTTCTATGGTTTCAAGAATTCATGCGGCTCAGTCGACTGGGGCAGTAGAATATACCGACTGCATCTCTGCATTGAGGTAAAACTCCCCCAATAAGTATCCAGGATATAACTCTAAACATTTCGATGGTGAGGCTCCAGTAATTCTGAAGCTTTGGGAAATACAGAGTACCTTTCATTATTCCCAGGTCCACTATAACCCGGAATGGTAGCACCTGATAGAGTCCTATCTATGGGCCAAATATAAATATTTGACATTAAAACTGGGTGCAAACAAATGAGGTTGGCTAAATTTAATTGTTAGAAATAGCACTGTTCGATCATTTAACTATGTGCAAACAAATGACTGATGTTTAATTGAACGGATAGATTTACATTGCAATACCTTGAACCATTTAAGTTTGTTGACTTATGCTAAATTAAATTTTGAAAAATAGAACAGGCTGATCTTTTAACTGTGTGTAAACAAATGATTTACAGCATATAGAAGTATTCGTATTAGATAGCAATACTTGAAACTATTTAACTGTGTGCAAGAAAATGAGCTCAGGCTTGTTTGAAATATTTATCAACAAAATGTGTTTACAAATCATACATATTTAATATATATTCATAAACAGGAATTGGTATTGAATAACCAACAATGATTGATACTCTATAAAACCAAACCAAACCAAACCAAGAATTCCTGATAAATATCAATCATTTGTGTGTATTTACCAACTTAACTCCGCAGCCGGTTGATTGTGACAGAGGATTAATTCGTTAAGCGGAATACAGCTGAATTTAATTCTGAATTATCCTTCTCATAGATCGATTGCCTACCCAATGCTAAAGAACCTTAACTCCCTGACTATTTTACATTTCGCCTTGGAGAGCAAGAACGGATGGATTAATGCCTTTCTCAAGGCCATTAGTTCGAAGTGAAACGCAAACTGCCTCGTCGAGGACTTGAACTCGGATCGTCGATTGTATTTCCGCTACGCTATTTGGGTTTAAGTAACTATGTTTTTCTTAAAAATCAGCCAGTACTGTAGAATGTATTGACTGTATCTCTGTATCGATTTTGTCCTAGATATTACTCTAAAACATCTGATGGTGTGGCTCCTGTTCTGGAGCTTTGAGGGATACCAAGTACATCATTTTAATTAGTTATGGGTCCACTCTGACCTGGAGTGGTAGTATTTACAAGGGACTCCACTTTAGGTCAAATAGAACTACTTAATCATTTTGTGTACTTAAAACTACTTAACGATGTACAAATAAATGAATGACAAATTGAACTATTATTATTACATAGCAATGCTTGAAACTATTTAACTGTTGGCAAAAGAAGAAAAAAATATTGACTAGAATTATTAGTGTTGGATAGTAATACGTGAAACATATAAATGATTAATATTAAATTGAATTATTAGAAGTAGATATCAATACTCGAAACCATTTAACTGAGATCTGGCATGTGTAAAATGTTATCAACAAATTATTCATTTGAAAATTATGTAATAAAATTATTTAATGGGATTTTGCATTTAGTAATCATCAAGAGTCGATATGCCGTAAAAAATGACCTTATCATTTAGCGGTGTGGAAATAAATGATGAATACTGAATAAAATTATTAATATAGAAATACTTGAAATAATAAAACGGTGTGCAAACAATAATTTGTAGTACTGGAAACCTGTGTGTAAATTAATGAGAGTAGCCTCGTTTTAGAATATTACCTACAAAGTATTTACTTACAAGATATATATATATATATATATATATATATATATATATATATATAGAGAGAGAGAGAGAGAGAGAGAGAGAGAGAGAATTTTGAATGAAATAGTCCATAAAGATTGATATGTCACAAAACAAAACAAAACCTATTGAATAAAAATAGTTTGTTTGCGAAGTTGTAAATTGAATCAAGTATTCCTATAAAACACAAATAATTTTCAAATAGATCTATCTAAACAATGGAGTTGGGTCTTTACTTGGTTTTCATTTCATATCAGCCATTATAGGTTATTTAATGGCAAATCCAGTTTTTACAAATATATATGTATATTAAATATATATGATTTGTAAACGAATAATTTAAAGGTAACTTTATTTTTAAGTGAGGCTGCTTTCATTTGTTTGCACACAGTTAAATAGTATCAAATATTGCTATCTAATAATAATAATTCAATTAGATATTTATCATTTGTGATAGTACACAGTTAAATGGTTTCTTGACTCATAGAAGGAACTCTGACAAGTGCTACCACTCCTGGTAAGAGCAGACCTGGTTGTAATAGCAAAGAAGAAGTACTCAACATTCCCAAAACTCTAGGAATGGAGCCTCACCATCAAGTATTTTTGAATTCTATCCTTTACATTCGTGTTCTCTAGCGTCAGCCGACTGGGATGTGATCAATTTCGAGTAGTGATATGTATAAAACGTAAAGGTTTTCACAATTATTCCCCACCTCTGTGTTGCCGAGTCGACTTGGGCTATAGAATACACCGACGCTTCTATGCAAAGGGGTAAGACCCCCCTTCCCCAACGAGTGTCCTTGATATGAAACTAAACAATCTGATGGTGGGGTTCCAGTGATGCTGGACCTTTGGGGAATGCGGAGAACCCCTTCATTGCCATTGCTCCCAGGTCCACTCAGACTCAGAATGGTAGCACCTGATAGGGCCCTATCTATGGGTTAAAAACAACTTACGGGCACACATGCTAAACTAAATTGTTTGAATTAGAACTGTTTGACAAAACTGAATAGCTTGAAATAGAAATGTTTTTGACGATTAAACTGTACTTACATTTAAACTGCTTACTTATGCAAAACTGAATTGTTTGAAATGGAACTGTTTTTGACATTGAAACTGTACTTAACATAAATTGAATTATTTAATATAGAACTGTTTTGACATTTAACTGTGTGTAAATAAGATCTGTACTCATATTGAACTGAATTATCTGAATTAGAACTGTTTTGACAATCAAACTGTGTACTCATGCTAAACTGAATTGTTTGAAATTGAGCTAACTATTTGGTTAAAAATGGATTTGGCGTTAAACAACCAACAAAAGTTGATATGCCATACAAACCAACCAACCAAACATCTCTGTGCAGTTTAGAATACGCTGCAGTGGAGTATGTATTTTCCCAACCCCTTCACACGAGCAGGATACGACACAAGGTCAATTTTTACGCAGAATTTAACAGATTTAAATGCGGTGTTATCGGTCTCCTTGATCCATTGTCATACAAAGGTTAAAGAACCCAGTCTGTCTAATTATTTTACCCATAACTAAAGATAGAATAGTGGAATTCATACTTTTCCCATCGGTATTAGTGCTATGTGAAATGCAAACAACCTCGTCCAGGAATTGAACTCGGCTCGTTGTATATATTTCCTACAACGATATCCATTACGCCATGCACGCTGACTGCAATGGGGTACCCCCACAAAAAAAGACATGTCTTGGATATAATACTAAACTGCATCGGGTGGTGAGGGTCCTGTTTTGGGTATCTGAGTTATTGGGAATACTCCTTCATTGACATTACTCTTAGTTCCACTCTGATTCAGATTGGTATACCCAGTTTAGGCCTCATTTATGTGTCAAATATGTGTTTGAAAATTATCAGATAGTAATACTTGATACTTAATATAGATGTCTTG
>OY757916.1:71379045-71474045 GCA_963585895.1 Sepioteuthis lessoniana | reverse complement strand
ATAAATCTCGAAAATCTAATTAAGATTTCTGTCTTAATTTCTTTGCAGGTGAGGCTCATATAATTATAAAAGGTGTGCAAAACATCTAGAACCTAGGTTAGGCTTAGAACCTTTACACCGAGCCTCTTATATATATATATATATATATATATATATATATATATATATATATATATATATATATATATATTCTGAACAGAACTTGAAATATCGCATTTTTGGCACCGCTATTAAATTTTGGATCATAATGATAAGTTAATTCAAAATAATTCCACTCAACTGAATCTGATGGTGAGGCTTCTGTCTGGGAGCTTTGAGGATTGTGGAGTATCCCTTCATTGCCATTAGTCCTTGGTCCACTTTGACAAGGAATTGAAGTACCAGATAGGTTTCTATGCATGGGTCAAAAAGAAGTGTTTTACCATTTAATTGTGTGTAAACAATTCACTGTGGTTAAATTGAATTGTTGGCGTTAGAGAGCAATTCGTGAAACCATAACAGTGAGTAAACAAATGAGATCTGGCACGTTTAAAGAAAGTTACTTACAAACTATTCCCTTAAAAATCATATAATATGATTTATAAACCGGATTTGTCATTAAATTACCATCATGTGCTGATAACCATAAAACAAAATAACCTAACGATTCAATTGTGTGTAAATAAAGGATTAATTGTTTAGAGAATTATTAGTATAGCAATACTTGAAACCATTTAACTGCGCGCAAACTATAAATTACAATACTTGAAACCCATTTAACAGTCTGTAAACAAATAAGCTCAGACTCGTTTAACAAAATTTACCAACAAACTCTTCGCTTACAAATAATATATATATATATATATATATATATATATATATATATATATATATATATATTATATTCATCAATTCCCGCCACTAGAATTGGATTTCTCTGACTCTGACTCTCTCTCTCTCTAGATTTTCCCAATCATCTATCGCTTCCACACAACATCCTGTGTCTACAAATGAGTGGTTGTAAGTTCTTGTTGGTCGGCTAACTCTGGCACATTCATGTGAAGGGGTCCACAGAAGAACGTCACTTCTGAGTTCGACTTTGCTTCTCCAGCGATGTCCCGCATGTCTTGTTCGTCTTATTCGTATATATATATATATATATATATATATATATATATATATATATATATGTGTGTGTGTGTGTGTGTGTGTGTGTGTGTGTGTGTGTGTGTGTGTGTGTGTGTTTGCTTAAAAACAAGAACATTTGAAATGACATTCCATAATATATTTATTTTGCTTATTCTACCTCATCGGATGGATTTTAATACAAGCGCGCGCACACACACACACACATATATATATATATATATATATATATATATATATATATATATATATATATATATATATATATATGAAAAGTATTTTGCATCAAATAACTCACATGGATTGACATGCCATAAACCCCACGAACTATCTACAGTGATTAGCCGTCTCAAGTGAAAAATTCAATACGGTTAAAATTTGAAAATATCAAAGATTAGCTTCTTTTTAAAACGAGCGGAAAAATAATGAAATATATTTAAAATGATTTATTTTCTTCTTTTAAGAAACTTTTTCACCCTATGGCCAGAGCTTAGAATACTCTGAACGTATATACAGCTGATGGGTGAGATACTCAACTTCCTCAAAAAAGGGGGTGCTCTATGTATGACATTAAACTGCATCTGATAGTCCCGCTTTCAAGACTATGGGGTACACGTTCATTGCAATTACTCCCAAGTCCACTTCGACCTGGAATCGTAGTACCTCTAAGGCTACCATCTAGGGGTCAAATATAAGTGTTTGATAATTATTATTATTATCTAACATATTTGTTACCATGTTACTGTAAATTATTTGTATTATCTATTGTTACAATGAGATATTATTGTTGACAAGAAATTATTAATAATAGAGAGTTGAAACCAATGTATGGTTGGTTTAGTTTGCTTTGGTTTTATGGCACATCAACCATTGTAGGCTTTTAATGCCAAGCCCATTTTTATACATTTATAGTTATATTTCAAACAATTTATTTTGTATAAGTATAGTTTTTTGTTTACACACAATAAAATATCTAAGCAGTTCTATTTCAGACAATTCCATTTAACATAAGTGCACCGTTTCAATGTAAAAAAGAAAAAAAGTCCCGTTTCAAACAATTCAGTTTAAGTACGCACTTTAGTTCTATTTTACCTGAAGATAAGATCCTATCAGGAGCCAGACTGTACCTGGGACCAATGATAATGAAGCATTACTGGAACCTAACCATCAGATTGTTTAATGTCATATCTAGGACACCCGTTGTGGTAGGGTCTTACCCCTCTGTAGAGAAGCGGTCGGTGTATTCTATAATCCAAGCCAATTGGGCAATAAATGTTTGTAGATTTTAAGATAGGATAACTTAATATCATATAACCGTGTGCAGAAATCCTAAGAATCAACTATATGAAAAATGTATATATGAACATAGAATGAAGATGATTGTCCAAAAAAAAAAAAAAAAATTGGATTAACGTGCAGTTAAATCAATCAATCAAACACAATAACTGACTTTTTCATTAGCAATTAACACGGACACGTTTTAAAAGAGAATTAGATTAGTATTATTATAATTGCTCTAGTTCTAATGTAGTAGAATGAAATTATTTCCACAAAGGGATACTAAGTAAACTGCGAATAATTTAAGCCACATCAACACTATGAATTATGGTTGCTGTAACTTTAACGGAATTCGATACACTGGTTTTACAATGAAATGTTAACTGTTGGGTTCATCCTCTCTCTAAGACGATGTGTTACGTAGATATATCTCCTGTGGTTTGTTATTATCTTAATGACAGTAACAAGATCTTTTACTGACCTTTTGCAACGAGTCTTGTCGGGAGCTTTAATATATCTCGATGGTATTACAAAATATTTTTTCGATCGTGACGGGCAGTGACATATTGTAGTAAAATGGGAATAAAAGAAGTCAAAAAGATTATAGATACTATTTCATCAAAAACGAAAAATTGCCGTGATTAAATGTTGCGCGGGAGCGCCATGCAAGCTATAAGAGGTGCCATAACTCTGAATGAAGAGCTAAGTTGAATTAGTTCAAGAAACGTGCTATTTTTTCATTATGCCTAAGCCTCTATAGACTTTGTATCTATCTATCTATCAATCTATCTACCCCCCTAAATATATATATATATATATATATATATATACGTCTGTTTGTCTGTCTGACTATCAATCAATATATATATATATATATACATATATGTAAAGAGAGAGAGAAGTAAGGACGAAGAAAAAAGTGACGTTCGATGGACCCCTAGTCATGGACTTGTCTGTATGAACTCATTTCTATCAGGTCTGTGCTGACACTGGAGGTAGTTTGGATCACCATCTGGAGGCTATGGATGATAGGGACGGATGGAGAGAACGATTCAGAAAATCCGTGCTACCAGGGCAATTTGATGCTAACAATATTAATGATAATTTAATAGTTTGTTTTATTTCAAAATAAACAGTGCTCAGTATCGGTGATAAAGCATGAAGACGTATAACTGATCTTAAATGATGCTAAAATCGGGCTTGGTTCCTACAAGTTGTCTCCTTTTGTACAACTACACTCACCAACTCTGTCAGTTAGATATAGGATACGCTAACTGCATCATTTGGTTTCGTTTGGTTTCTTTGTTTAATTTTAATGGCATATCAACTCTTTTTAGGTTATTTAATGCCGAAGCCATTCTGCTAGAAGAACAGTAGTGGTACTGTTTAACCCATAGCGGGGAGGATAGGGGGTTCATACCTTTCCCAAGGGTATTTGGCCGAAAGTGAACGTAATAGCGCGACTGGAGTTCGAACTCGCGTACTACGATTCCGCAGTCCATCGCTTTAACCATTACATCCCCTGTATCATTTCAGTGGGTGCCCAAGATATGACACTGTAATGAATCCGGTGGTGAGATTTCTTCTATCGAACTCTGATGTATGTGTTGTACCTCTGCTAAGATCACAGGTCCACGCTGATTTACTCCTATCTATGGGACAAATAGATCTTTGAAAATTATCCGTGTTGAATAGAATTTGTGAAATCGTCTGTATGGAAACAAATTATCATTGTAGAGTGGGAATTGATAATTTATGCCATATAATTATGTATGAATTATTATAGTTAAAAGGAGATGACCGGAGTGTAATGGTTATCGTCGTAGGAAACGGATACGGCGACACGAGTTCAAATCCTGGACGAGACTAATAGCATTTCTCATAGCACTAATACCCTTGGGAAAGGTATGGATCCAATTATTCTCCCTCCAGCTATGGGTAAATAGTTGGGCCGACTGGGTTCTTCTGCCTTGATGAGCAACTAGTCTAGGAGAAGGAAAACTCTGAATTAAAACCTGTCAAACACCGCTTAAAAATTGACCTTGCGTCGTATCCTGCCCGAGCGGAGGGATTGGTAAATAGGATTATTGTTAAATTGAGATAATCGGGGCCATATGACAATGCAAATTAATTTTATTAAATAGAAATACAGGATACGATATATATGCATGAAAATAAATGATTAAAAACAACTAAAATAGGTGATTAAAAAGAAATGCAATGGAACATTGCAAATATTGTAATGATTACAATCAAATATTTGATTACAATAAAATATTTACAAATGAATCCAACTCTGACATTAAATAACACATAACGAGTTGATATGCCGTTAAACAAATTAACCAAACCAAAATAGACTCCAATATTCAGCTGGCATATATTGTATTGTTTGTGTCGATGAATTATTGCTTTCTTGATTTGTTGCATTGGCAGTGAAAATCCCCGTAACTCTTCTATTGCCTCTTGCTTGTTTGGAATGCATCCTCTCATATCTTATGTCGATAAGTCTTGGCCACCCACTGTCCTACCGACAGTTGATGATTTTACGCAACATATTCCCAGTTATCTCATATCATAATGCCCTTTTCTCTGAATTAGTTGTCGCTTATTCAACGATTCCTGTTAAATTACTGAAGTTAATCTGCAAAGAGTCCTCAGATAATTTACATCTATCATTCTATCTACATTAATAGCGATCTATTTATCTATTCATCAATGATGGTTAAGATCTATCTTTCTTAAGTAAGATCAAGCTATGTTAAGATCTATCTATCTGTCTATCAATCTATCTATCTATCTATAATAACAATAATAATAATAATAATAATAGGGAATTGAAAAACTGTGGAACATGCAGGTGACAATTATACCAATTGTAATTGGTGCGTTTGGAACAGTAACTAAAGGATTACTAAAGGGACTAGAGGACTTGGAAGTTAGCGGGCGAGTGGAGACCATCCAAACGACAGCATTGTTTAGAACGGCCAGAATACCTAGAAGAGTCCTGGAGACTTGAGGAGACTTGCTGTCACTCAGACTCCAGTGAAAAACAATCGGCTAACGCTGATATGAAAAGCTCTAATGTGTGAATAATAATAATAATAATAATAATAATAATAATAATAATAATAATAATAATAATGAAACGCGCTATTTGTTCATTATGCCAAAGCTTCTTTGGACTATCTATCTATCTATCTGTCTGTGTTAATTAAGTTCAATCAATTAATCAATCAATCTATCTTTGTTAATTGAGATATATTTATATATCGAAGGTTTTCTTAAGAAATCTTGTGATTTTACGACCCCCTAAATAGATACCTTGATTTGGACGGTTCAGACAAAGTTATTCTTTATTTCGATAAGACCTAATATTTTACAAGTACATAAATAGATCTCGTGCACTAGATGCTTCAGGCGAATGATCTGTCCCTAAGTAAGGCATCAGCTCATAGAGAGAAATCTGATCTGGTATACTAAACCAGTTTTTAAAAAATTAAAAAAAAAACTTTTCAGGTGGTCTGGAATACCACGAGCTTGTAGAATCCGTGTGATTGTCGGGATGACCATGTATTTTAGTACTTAACAATAAACCTAATTTTTTTGGCAATTTTCCTTTTTCTTTGTAGTATCAATGGGTGTAGATAATTTTGCATTTTTTCATGCCAACTGCTGTTATCATTCAACCGAAACAAGTAAAGGTCGCGTCATGACAATTCAGTGAAATCAATCGTCTGTTCCCATCTCAGCACGACATAGTGGCAACTACTGATACACGCTATTTTTGTTCTTACTCGGCTTGCCTGAATCTCTATCTTTCTCCCTCTCCTCCCCTCTCCCTTTCTATTTCAGTCTCCCTCTCCCTTTCTCTCTCTCTCTCTCTCTCTCACTACATATATATATATATATATATATACTTGAATATAAGAGTACATAAGTAACAACAAAGCATATATATATATATATATGTGTGTGAGTGTGTGTGGTTGTGTGTGTGTGTGTGTGTGTGTGTGTGTGTTTGTGTGTGTGTGTATCAATAGTTGGTTGGTCGGGTGGTTTGCTTTACAGCGTATCAACCCATTTCGTGTCATTAATCACCGAATTAAGTCATTTTGGTCTGGTTTAATTTTATGGCATATCAACCATTACAGGTTATTGAATGCCAAATACATTTTTATACATATAAACAGTTCTCTTTCAAATAATTCTGTTTCGCATAAGTATACAGTTTAGGAGTCGAAATCAGTTCTACTTCAAACCATTCAGTTGATCATAAAGTACACACTTTAGTTCTCTCTAACCTATAGATAACCCTATCCGGTACTACAACTCCAGGCCAGAATGGACCTTGAAGCGATAGCAAGGAAAGGGTAAACCGGATTCCCCAACGTTCCTGCATTACAGCAACCTCACCATCAAATTGTTTAATGTCATAGCTAGGGCAATCATTGGGTGGGAGCCTTACCACCAGTAGAGAAGCAGTCGGTGTATTCTGCAGACCCAGCCAACAGTGCCCATTTAGTTGAGTTATATATATATATATATATATATATATATATATATATATATATATACATATAAGCATGCAATTGTATGGATTTTTAAAGGAGAGTACCATTTTTATTCTCAGTTATAGAATTCTAATCGGTTACAGTTTGGTCATTAATAATACCTTCTAATATCGGTTTTCTGGGTATATTATTTAATAGTCGGAGTATCGTAATCATACTCATCATGTTTGGACAGAGAGCACAAAATTTTCTTAATCTAGACGGTAAGTGGTGGTTATTACTAGATCACGACGACGCAAGGAATCAGCAAACACTCATCCGCAGGCAGGTCCACACGTTTGTTAATGAGGGCTGTAGAATACACCGACTGCTTCTCTACAGAGGGGTAACACCCCCACCCAAACAAGTCCTGGATATGACCCTAAACAATCTGATGGTGAGGTTCCAGTGATGCTGGGGCTTTGGGGAATGCAGAGCACCCCATAATTGCCATTGCTCCCTGATCCACTCAGTCCCGTAAATATAGCACCTGATAGGGCCCTATCTTTGGGTCAAACAGAACAAAACTGCATACGTATGCTAAACTGTATTGTTTAAATTAGAATTATTTGAAGAAACTGAACAGCTTGAAATAGAAATGATTTTGACAATTAAACTATGTACTGATGCTTAAGTCAATGGTTTGAAATGGAAATGCTTTTGATATTGGAATTCTTCTTACGCTAAACTGAATTGTTTAATATAGAACTGTTTTGATATTTAACTGTGTGTAGATAAAATCTATACTTATACAAAACTAAATTGGTTGAATTAGAACTATTTGAATGAACTGAATAAGTTGAAATAGAAATGTTTTTGAGAAATTATGTACTCATGCTAAACTGAAATGTTTATAATAGATCTGAATATTTGCATAAAAATGGATTTGGCATTAAATAACCTACAAAGTTTGACATGCAATAAAACCCAGCCAACCAACCATCTATCTATGTTCAGTAAATTTAGTCAGTGTGAGGATTTTCAAGTTTCCCTCAATATGTAAATTTATCATTATTTCTCTGTTACTACAGGAGAATGAATGGGTGACCAAAAATGTGATAAACCAAACAAATTTTAATAAAATACTTAACCGAATATCATTTACATAGGATCAACCCTGTGTCCACAGAAAAAAGGATACAATAAATCTCGGGGTTGGGGTGATGGTTGGTGGTGAGAGAATATTATATGACTATATTTTTGTATGTGCTAGTGGTCAGTGTTCGAGCAGGTACACGGGTTATTCAATAAGTTTCCAGACTTATTTTTATACAGGCATTTAAAATTGTCATAGACTCTAGAAACTTCAGTATATGATTGCGATACATCTTATGAGATGATTGACCAATTTTTTTGACTCCAGGTTCAAATGAACAGCTACAGTAGGAATTGGAATACATCCTACTAAATCCTGATTGTCACGGCTGGTGAATTTCAAAAATGCAATCTGCACGTGAGGACACTTTAGAAGAACCATATGCAAAAAAATCTTTTTTTAAAATTGGAAAAAAATGCCACAGAAACGTATGGAATGCTTCAGACTGCTTTTCGACCATCTTGCATGAATCGAGCATCAGTTTTTGAGTGGCATAATAGATTCAAGGAAGGCGGGGAGTCTGAGACAGTTCCTCAGCCTCCCCATAGTCGAGACCTTGCTTCCTGTGACATTTGGCTATTCCCTAAGCTCACAGGCTGTTGTTATAAGACAATTGAGGTGATGAAAGAGGCTGCGACGAAGGTCATTGACACGCTCACACAAGAGGACTTACATGGGCCTTTCAGAAGTTGTTGGAACGGTACAACAAGTGCATTGAAGCCGGAGGAGTTTACTTTGAAGGGGACTAGAGTGTCATGTGTGTACTATCAATAAGAGTGGCCATACGAAAAAAGTCTGGAAACTTATTTAATGATCCTCGTGCGATCCAAGGCTGAAAACCTAGCTGACATATGCAATATCAATTTGAATGATCAGCCCATCTTCATTGGGGTTAAAGTGTTCATTAGTGGTCCGGGAGACCTGGGTTCAATCCCAGGTCGTGTCATTGCAAAGATTCAAAAAGTATGCCTCCTTGCTTATCCCTCAGCATTAGAGGGTATGGATCAAGAGTAAGTGGAGCAGTCCAGGGAAAGGAGTAGTACCCTTCCCTATACATTGGTGTAGTATCTATTAAAAAGGGAGCCTTCGAGAAACCCTCGACTACGGTCGGCCAACTTATATATATATATATATATATATATAGAGAGAGAGAGAGAGATAGTGACTGAGATAGATAGTTTGAGGTTGGAAGACATAAAAACAGTGAAGCAGAGAGAGAGAGAGAGAGAGAGAGAAAGAAAGAAAGAACGAAAGAAAGAAAGAAAGAAAGAAAGAAAGAAAGAAAGAAAGGTCGATTGAAAGAAAAAATGTCGTATGAAAGATGTTAATAGCATTATTTCACGGAATATTCATTTGTCTAAGGAATTATAATGTTAATGGATGCCTGGCTGCTATGGTCATATTGAAGACAAAAATTTAATAATAATGTCTTTATATAACCTTCCCACAATACTCCACACACACACACACACACACACACACATACACACACGTGTATATATATATATATATATATATATATATACTCAGATCACGATTCCTAACGTTTTTAATGTTGTTATAAAATTTTTCTGTGACAACAACTGTCACAGTCTTCAGAAAGAATAATTTAGACTAGATTAACCATCATATATATATATATATATATATATATATATACATATATATATATATATATATATATAGTGCTTCACATTCCTTTACATAAGGCCATCTCCTGGGTTTTCTACGAGTACGTCGGGGAGCATTTGTGGCTCATCTAGACAAATATATCCTTGCAAGCCCTATTTCACGAGTGACGACCAATTAGCTGTCTTTTCCGATGACATGGCCCCAGACTCGCTAAACTAGCTGTAGACCAATATCATTTGTCTTAGAATTGATAATATACCTGAAGGTTGTTGCTGAAAGACTTTTGTTAAACAAGTATTCGATAGTTTGCTGTTATGATATCTCATATGACAAGTAAGTCCCGCTTTGAATGGGCATACTCTACTGCCGATGTTACAAACACGATCAGGTAGTAAAGAGGCAAGGTCCGGGGTCAAGTCTTCCTTCAGAAGTGCTCGTTTAAGACTTTCGTTTCGATTCTCCGTGCTTCAAATTCTTTAGGGCTTTCATTGATCCCTCTCTTCACAGCTGATGGATTCACCATCATCTGCAACCGTGTCTCCCATGTCTATACTGATTGCTCTAGAGCTCTTTGACGATATCCTTAAAACAATTCTTGATTTAGATCGCGTCACAACTCTCCATAGAAGGCCTGCTTAGGTAACTAATAGTCCTCCATCCTGTGCCCAGCCAAACACATCTCATTTCATATGAAGAGCATCACAATACTCGATGTATTGGCTATGAAGATAAAAATTCTGTCTGGTTTTAGAGACTGCCATTTGATATTTAGGATCCTCCTAAGACAAGCTTGGAATGTAGTGGCGATATGTAGTCCAAGTCCCTCAAGAGTATCATCATCATCATCATCATGTCGTACTGGGAGCACGGATATCCCTGACCCTCTCTCGCCACTCCTCCCTATCGTTCATCGCCCTAGGCAGGTCTTCAGGACAGCATCCCGTATTCTCACATAGCTGCTGAATGTATGTTCGTGCTGGTCGTCCTGCTTTTGCACGGCCATGTGTAGGGGTCCATAAGAGTACATCACTTATGAGTTCGTCCCTGCTTCTCCAGCAGTGTCCTGCATGTCTAGTTCGTCTAACTTGAATATTTTTCGTGATAGGAGGCAGGTGGCCGTACAGTTGGTGTCTTGTTGGGTGTTGCCGCCAGGACTTGTTCAAGATTGCTCGCAGCATTCTTGTGTAATTGCCGTCTAGCTTCTTCTCCAGCCGCTTTGTCAGAGTCCACCCATATAGCAGTATCGATGTGACCGCTGCCTGGAAGAAACTGCGTTTCATTTTATCGGTTAGGTCTGATTTCCATATAATCGATAGCCTATTGATAGCTGTCCATGCTTTCGTTAACCTCGTGTCGATGTCATTTTCGGTTGATGCGACGCTGCTTCCTTGGTAAGTTAATTTGTCTACTAGTTTAAGAGGGGTTCCGTCTAGAGTGGAGATGTCCCCCGTTTGATTATAGCACATATATTCCGTTTTGTGTGCGGCTGCTCGTTCCAAACTATGCAGTAGTGTTTCGGCTTGGTCGAGTGTATTTGCTAGTATCGCTATGTCATCGGCGTAGTCGGTGTCGGTAATTGTTTTTGCGGGGTACCTTCTGCTTCTTTTCTTTGTCAACTCGAAGAGTATAAAAGTATAGATAAAACGAATACTTCATACATACTGAGCATGGGATTGACAGTGATACCTCTGAAAGAACAGACACGGCTTTTGAGAATGCCGAAAGTTTTTCTGGCTTTTTAGATCCTTGGATTTACTTGAGAAACAAAGGATCCATCTTCAGAGAGACTCTCGCTAATGTATACAAATTAATCAAATGTATTTCATCATGTGTTCTGAACGAAGATGATTGGTTGGGTTGGAGGTTAAGTGTACATGATCTTGCACTTCTTCAGACTGATGGTAAACCAAAAGAAGTGCAATCTCTGGGAAAGATATCTATTTGATTGCAAATCTACTTCAAGAAGTCCTGACTCGTCAGCATGGGTGAGCTTCCGAATTAGGGTCTGCAAAATCATCGACTTTGCTTTGAAGTGCATGAGAACAAAGACTTTCCCTGTGTTTTACATATCTTCACCCTGACTCGAACACCTATATATATATATATATATATAATATTCTATATTTCTTGATAATATTCTATTTCCGTAGATAGCGTTCTTTTTTTTAAAATTCATTAGCATCTCAGTTTTATCCAATTCTGTGTTTACGTAATTTTGTAAAGAATAAAAGACCTAAAAAACTCTTTCAAAAAACACTCTTGATACATGCGAGCAAACCCAGATGATGGCCTATAAAATGTCCGAAAGCGCCTAGGAGAATTTTGGTTAATTTATCCAAAAATTCCAACATGAATCACTTATCATGAAACTTGAAAGGATCTTAATAAAATCATATAGACAAAATGTGTCTTTATTATTTAATCAAACATGCTTAAATGAAAGACTGTTTTCCAACTACACACACACACACACACATATATATATATATATATATATATATATATATATATATATATATATATCATCAAGTTGCACTGACAGCACGAATTTTCCTGACTCTATCTCTCCATCCGTCCCTATCATTCATCGCTTCCGGCAGGTCTTCCAAATTACATCCTGAATCTAGACAGCTGTTGTAAATAAGTTCTTGGTTGGCCGACACTGGCAGGTCCATTGAAGAACGTCACTTATGAGTCCGTACTTGGCCGACCGTATTTGCGAGCGACTGGAAGGCTCCTTTTTGCGCTTCCCCTATCATTGGATTGTTCAACTTACTCTTGATCTGTACTTTTTAATGCTGAGTGTTAAGAAAGGGGGCATTAAGTTATTTGAGTCGTTGGTATCACTCGACCTGGGATTGAACCCCGATCTTCCGAACCATTGGCGAATACCAACCATCAAGATATATATATTAGCCCAGTTTCTAAGGGCTCAAAAATAGGCTGACAACATATTCCCTTTATAATTTTCCTGGATATGACACCAAACCAACAGATAGTAAGATTCAAGTTCTGTAGCTTTGGGTAATGTGGAGTAGCATTTCATTACCGTTACTCCATGTCCACTCTGACTCGGAGAGGAAGTAGTTGCTATTGCCTCATGAATGGATCAAATAGGACTGCTTCAGCATTTTCAATACTTGAAACCATTTACGTGCATGCAAACATGATTTTTAATTGAATCATTTGTATAATATAGCAATACTTGAAACCATTTAACTGTGTGCAATTGAATTCGTAACGTCGAATAGAATTATTAGTTTTAAATAGGAATATATACAACTATCTAATTGTGAACAAACAAACCTAGCAATATTAGCTAGCAAAACCTTTCAACTGTATTTAAATAAATCATTTAGTGTTTTATTGCAATATTTGAAACTATTTCGTAGTAACTCTTTGCTCGTTTAAAATTTGTTAACTACAGACGATTCGTTTAAAGATCATACATATATGAATATAGATAAATAGGATTTGGTATTGAATAACCTGCAAGGTTTGATACACCATCAAGCTCAATCAATATATGTATATCACTTGTTTTTAATGGAATATATAAAGTGAAAGTCATATTTGTAGAAGTACGGTCGGGATATTTAATTTATATCTAGAAGGATAAGGAGTTTTATATCTTACCCTAGGTATTATTCCGAAGGTGAAAGTAATAGGGAGACTAAACTTAGAACTTACTTACAAAGATGTCTTAGACCAGCATGTTATCTACTACACTACGGTAACACCCCGAATATATATATATATATATATATATATATATATATATATATATATATATACATATATAAAATGAATAGATACACTAAAAGATTAGTATTTTTTAAAGATTTTTTAAATTTTCTTCTTACATACATGTATGTTTCCAGTTGTTGTTTTCGTCATTGAACGTATCTCGCAGAAAGCCATATGTATAGATCACCCAATGAGTGTCGAACTCAATCGTGTAGGTCTCCTTGTCGAATGTTTTTTCAGGTGTTGTATCGGTAACAAGGACCTCTATATAAACGGATACAAAACCCTTAAAAAAATCTACTTTCGACTAACAAACTTACACGGGTGAGTTCGAGTCTTAATTGGCGTCCCATTCACAAGGCTTTGTGTAAAATGTTCTCTGACGAAAGCAAGTGCAGGATGTATACACATATATAAGAACGAAATAAATAATTCTTTAAAAATACCAATCTCATGGTGGACATATTCATTTTGAAATATTTACTTTTTTCTTTAAATCAACAACAAAAAAGAAATGCTACAAAACACACCTACTATATATATATATATATATGTGGGGGGGGCCTTCAATAAGTTTCCAGACTTTTTTACTGGCATTTGAAATTGTCGTAGACTCTTGAAAATTCAGTACGTTATTGCTATACACCTTATGAGATGACTAACCAATTTTTTGATTTCAGGTTTAAATTAACAGCTACATCAGCAATTTGAATACACCCTACTAAAGCCTAATTGTCACAGCTGGTGAATTTCAAAAATGCAATCTGCACGTGGGGACACTTCAGAAGAACCATATGCAATAAAATTCTGTTTTAAAATTGGAAAAAATAACACAGCCTCCCTATAGTCGATACCTTGCTTCCTGTGACTTTTGGTTATTCCCTAAGCTCAGAGGCTGTCGTTATGAGACAATTGAGGAGATGAAAGAGGCTGTGACGAAGGTCATTGACACGCTCACACAAGAGGACTTCCATGGGGCCTTCCAGAGGTTGTTGGAACAGTACAACAAGTGCATTGCAGCCGGAGTAGATTACTTCAAAGGGGACTAGAGTTTCATGTGTGTACTATCAATAAAAGTGCCCATGATGATGAAAATAATATTCTTTTGTTGAGAAGAAGAAATTCAGAGGACAAATAGTTTAGATGAATGAAATTCGGTATCAACAAGTAATTCCCAGAAGGAGGACTGATTGATCAAGAAAAGGAAGAACAAAATTATTTACGAAATCACAGAAAATGCGATAGACATAAGGTAAGAAAAAAGAATTTAAAATAAGATATGAAAGATAAAAGGAAGAAAAAGAAAAGGAGAAAAATGACCAAAGAATGAAAATAGATAACGAAAGAAGTAAACATTGGAAAGGGAATGAAAAACTGACCAAAGAAATAAAAAAGAAGAATAATAAATGAAAAAAAAAAAGAAAAGAATAACAAAGAAAGAAAAATCGAAATAAAGAAAAAGATGAAAACGATTGAGGAATTTGAAAAGAAAAAGAAGGAAGAAAGATAAGAAGAGTAAGGAAAGATTAATCAAGAATGATTACTTACAGAACGAAAAATGGGAAGAAAAGCCAAAAAAAAAAAGAATAAAAAATAAATTACAAGAGAAGACCAAAGAAAAGAAATGGAGGAAATGATTTATGAATTTGAACGGAAAACGAAACAAGAAAAAAAGATAAGAAAATGAAGGAAAAATTGATCACAGACATAAAAAAAAAATACCAGAAGGAGCAAAAAATGGAACGAAAAGATTATAACTGTATGAAGTTAACAAGACAGATGAAATAAAAAAATAAAAATAAAGGAAGGAAATGGTTTAGAAATGTAAACACAAAGAAAATAATAAGATAAGAAGAGGAAGGTAAATTTACATAAGCTAAAGTTAAAAAAAGGAATTCTTAAAGAAAAAAACTAAAAAAATTAAACAATTTAAAATAAGAGAAAAAATGACGAATGGAGAAATATATTAAAAGTAAAAGAAAGAAATTATTTAGGAATGCTTATAGAAAACAAAGATAAATTTTTTTAGGAACATATAGAGAAATCGAAAGAAGAAATTATTTAGAAAGGCATATAGAAAACGAAAGAAGAAACTATTTAAGAAGGCATATAGAAAACGAAAGAAATTATTTAGGAATGCATATAGAAAATGATGAAAGGAATTATTATCAAAGAATGCATATAGAAAACGAAAGAAGCAATTATTTAGGCATGCGTATAGAAAACGAAAGAAATTATTTATTGAGAAAACGAAAAAAAAATATTTAGGAATACATTGAGCAAAGGAAAGAAATTATTTAGGAATACATATAGAAAATGAATTAAGAAATTATCAAAGAATGCATATAGAAAACGAAAAAAAAATCATTGAGGAAGGCATATAGAAAACGGAAGAAGAAATTATTTAGGAAGGCATATAGAAAACGAAAGAAATTATTTAGGAAGGCATACAGAAAATGAAGAAAGAAATTATTTTGGAATGCATGTAGAAAACGAAAGAAGAAATTATCAAAGAAGGCATATAGAAAACGAAAGAGGAAATTATTTAGGAATGTATATAGTAAACGAAAAAGGAAATTTTTTTTACGCATGCATGTAGAAAACAAAAGCAGAAGAAGGAAAAAATTGATTATGGAAATGAAAAGGAAACGATTTAAGAAAAAACGAAAAATGAATGAAAAAGTGAAAAAGAAAGAAATACGTGAGGAATCTAAATAAAAAAAGGCTTATTAATATATAGAAAGAAATATGGAAATGCGTGATATAAAATAGAGAGAAAAGTGAAATGTAGAAAGAAAGAATAAAATAAAAAAGTAAACGAAAGAAAAATAGATAAAAGAAAAGAAGGAAGGACGGAGGAAAAAGTTAAAGCAATAAATTCGTAACGTTGTAGAATGAAAAGATATGAAAACACGTAATGAGAAAACTGAAGGATGAAAAAATTCGTAACGTTGTAGAATGAAAAGATATGAAAACACGTAATGAGAAAACTGAAGGATGTAACTAAAAATTTGAAACAAGAAAACAAAGATGGAGTACTATTTCGCTCATACTGGAGACGTACTGTTCATGAGGGCATACATTCGAAAGTGAACTTAATAATGCGACTCAAGCTCGAACTCTTCTTCTACGATGTCATAGTATAGTATCTTAGCCACTATGCCACAGGGATTCTCCCAAAGAATTTCTTGAAAAAGAAAGACAGAATAAATGAATATATAAGCGAAACAATGAAAGTAAAGAAAGGAGAGAGAAAGCTTTCATTCAAGGAAATGAGCAATGACTTTAAACAAAAAGTGATCGGCAGAAAAGGCATTAGTCTAGAAAGGATCATGTACACGTAAACTCTAGTTAAACCCCGAGCGTGGCTAATAAATTTTCTCAACTCGTTTGAAAGTCAGTTTACAAAGGCAAATGGAGGTTGGCCATTAAATCATTGTGAGTCAGCGCTGTTCGACTGGCGACATAAACGTAGAATTGAACCCGTCACAGCATTCAGCCAATCAGACTGTCCTACATGGAGAACAACTCAACGTTTCTCAGTTTGTTTCCCGGGATTCACTTTAAGAAAAATAAAGTGTGTATCCATGCGTTTAAATACGTGTAAACCGGTAAATGAAATGATGGGAAAATCAGTAGTTGACTGATTTTTTTCGAAGAAGAGAAGAATATTGCATGAATTATTTGAGGTTTCTCTTTTTGTTGTTGTTGTTGTTGTTCATTTGTTTTTCAAATTTATGCTATTGTTTTCCCCTGATATGTCGTCTTTTGCACTATAAAACTATATCTTCTTATTCTAGGAAATTATTTCTGAAGTAAAATTAGTTCATCACACACACACACACACACACACACACACACACACACACACACACACACACACACACACACACACACACACATATATATATACATATATAAAATAATAATAATAATTATAATAGATAAATATACATTAGTTTTTATATATATTCAAAAGAATGGATGTTTATCTGTGACCAAAGGTTTCATGCCGCCTTATTATGACAATCATCAGGTAGAGAAAAAAATATATTTGAGGAATCGAAAAATACAGTCAGGTGACTGTTTAAGTTGAGATACACGCACGCATACAAAGACACACACACACACACACACACACATACACACACACATACATTCATATATATATATATATATATATATATATGTATGGGAGTACATAGTAAATTTTAAATGCAACCGCTTTCTTTTTTGAATTCAAACATTTCTATTATTTAAGTTAAGTTGTGCACCCATGAAAATATACGCGAATTTTTTTTAAATGCACAACACACACACGCACACACACGCACACACACATATATATAGATAGAGAGAGAGAAAGAGAGAGAAGAGAGGGAGAGAGATCTGTTAGGATAGCGTTTACACAGACTGACAGTTTCTCTCCTATGTGATCATCACACTAGAAATTCACTAAATGCCGTTGGTTGGATGAAGACGCCCCCCTAATTTGAATCTATCTCTCTCTCTCTCTCCCATTCTCTCTTTGTGTCTCTGTCTCTATCTCTGTCTTTGTCTCTGTCACTCACATTATATATATATATAATGTTTGATAGCCATCTTTCTCTTCGGTCACTGTTCCGTTTTTCCTCCTCGCTGTTCCACATTCTTTGCTGGTTGATCTATTTTCTTCACTTTCGGAAGGAATGACAACAAAGATACTCTTTATTTAGCACATTCTTGATTCACTTACACCTCTCTTCTCATATACATAACCGGTTCAGACGAAAACCAAGAATTAGCCTTCGAACCTTAGATGGAAATTATATCTTGAGCCTTCAGCTGCTATGGGCCAACGGATTTTAAGTTAATTTTTAACTTCTTGGATTTTAGTCACACGACTTCAAATGTTCCAATGAAAGCTAAATTTTCAACAGACCTCACACTCAATTAAACTCATTTGAACTCAGCTAGGTTTCCGATCATAGTAAAAGAGTTTAATTTTTTCTCAAACTACTACACTTGATACGAAATAAAACATTAATTCAGTCGATCATTCAAAAATGAGTCTGCTCAAATATTTTACCCTTATCTGGAGGGAGAATGGTTGGTTTCATACCGTTAGCAATAGTATTAGCTCTATTTGAAATGTAAACTAGATTAGAACTCAGATCATCCAGTTCATTTCCTTCTACGATATCCATTACACCACCAGTGCCTCCCTACATACTCTATATAATATATAATTCATTGTTCATTAATTGTTTTCATCAATTGACTATCCTGTATAAGTTCAATCTCCCTTCTCAGTCTCTCTTTCTCTTTCTCTGTGAATGTGTATGTGAGAATGCGTACGTGTTAGAGTATATGTATGTCGTACCCGGTTTTACATCCCTTTAATAGCTTAAATAGATAATTATTTGCTCTTGTCCATTAGAAACATATTGATAGAAGTATTGAATACTTAGATGGGTGACTACTTAAGCAACTGCAAGTACTGTGAGCAAACTGAAGTCTGTTTGGTATATCTTAGCAAAAGCATACTAAATGACTACATTAATAGAGGGAAGAAAATTATCAAAGAGTTGGGTAGCTGTTAAAAATAGACTAAAATTTGGTCACAGAAACGCTGCCCATTAGAAAGCAGAGTGAGAGAAAGTAAGAGTGTATGCATAAGTGACTGTAAGGAAGGAGATTGAAGAATGAGTGATTTAATAAGTGAGTGGAAGGTTAAAAGTGAAAGGAGATAAAACGTATACAGATGTTAAGAATTCAGTACTGTTAAAGATGGAGACGGTGTTTGTAAAAAAAATTCAGAAGACGGAGAAAGTTTACGATTAGATATCTGAAGATCTGAGTCAATCTAAGTAAAAAGAAGGCGAAGAAAAAATAGGAAAAAGAGAAGATAATACTAGCACATAAAAATAAAGAAATGTCTTTTAGTTCTGAGAGATTTGAAAATAAACTGGAGAGACGTACGTGTGACATTGTGGCTAAAGTTCGAGACGACGACATCGTCGTCAATGAGTTCAAACTCCCGTCGTGCTATTACGTCTATTTTCAAACTAACACGCTTGTGAAAAGCCTGAACCTTCATACCTCTGCCCTGCCATGTGTAAAATAGTACTGTAATGGATAGAAAAAATAAAAATGAAATAAAGTAAAATATGTTCAAGAAATGCAGAAATTCCCTGAGGCCCCTCACAAGAAGTTAGAACGACGCATCCCCGGAAAAAGGACAGTCCCTGCACAAAAAAAGAAATTCGCTCTCAATTCAGCAGTACTCCTACAGACTGAAAGGGCGTTTTTCCAACTGGCTGCTAGCAAGGTAGCATGCCTGTGTGCCAAGTCCCAGGGCTTCGCAGGCGGGTTTTGTCTGCTGCTAGCGAGCCGATACGCTGAAATAAGCAACATAAAAACATCGACTTTTTACTTATCAACCACCGAAAGCAACTAGTATATTTTAACAACTTGTCTGGGAGAACAGACCATTTCCATAGGTTTTAGGAAGAATTTTTCTTTCCCACAGGATGGTTGTTGAACCCAGAAATAAAGTTAAAATTAAAAAGGTATCTCCTATCATCGTTCCCTTTCTTTCTTTTATTCAGAAATTCTTTTGCGGCCTTCTACAGACAAGATGAAACCAAGAATTGAATCAGGTTGAAAAGAAAACCAATAGTCAGATATCTAAACCCCAAACCCTTTAAACCAAATAACCAACAAAATCTTCATAACCCCTACTTTACCTCTACAGTTATTCGGCAAAGATAGCTTTGTCATTACATAACACACGGAGGTTGATATCCTATCAAACAAAGAAATCGAAAATGACAGTATTATTATAAAAATATATCTATCCATTGTTATTTAGTTAATTTTCAAAAAGAATCATCTTGATTTCAATACATCCGTTTACCTGGCAAACTAGTTGGAGTGGGTTTAAATTTCAAGTTTTTCATCAGTCTCCCCTTTCCAAGACTCAAGAAGTAATGGATTCATGCCTTTCGTAGCGGGATCAATGGGTGGTAAATTTGAATTTGAACTCGGTTAGTCGATAACGACTGTTATTTACACACCCTCATTATCGTTTATACTAATTTATTTTCCAAGCTCTGTTTATGTTTTGTTTGCTTTTTATGTTTAATGGGACATCAACATTTTTGGGTTATTAAATGTCAAAACCATTCTTGTTGCAGAACAGTGATGATACTTTAACCAGAAGCCGAGTGCTTCGTTTAATCTGCCTAAACAGCTTTTGGTTTCTTACAGTAATGTTGGTGCTAATTTTTTTTTTTTTTTTGGTCGGAACCCCTCTATACAGCATCCAGCGTCTACGCAGAACTGATATAAGTCCTGACTGGACGGCAAATATTCTTGCGTCCATATGCCCATAAGAGAACGTTATTTATGGGTTGGTCCATACTTGCACAGCGGTGCTGACATGTCTTGTTTGTCTTACTTTGATAGTTTTGTGAGATGGAGGAAGGGGTAAGTGGCCGTAAAGCTGTAATGTTTTGGGTTGCTGCTCCCTGGATTTATTCAAAACAGCACGTGGCATTCTAGGGTAGCTTCCATCAAGTTTTTTCTCCGAGCGTTTCGTTCCAAATTGTGCATCCACACAGTAGTGCCAACACAGCCACATCTTCGAAGATATACAGTTTTATTTTATCAGATATATCAGATTACCATATGACTGACAACCTGTCAATAGCAGTCTATGCCTTCCCGGTGCGTATATTGACATTGCTTTCAGTTGATAAGTTTCTCATTCCTAAGCCTATATTCAAGCAAGAACAGCAACCACAGTGCTCGACATGCCAAACGCCCAGCACAATCAAACACGTTCTCCTTGAGTGAAAGTTTTTAATGTCACTAGAAAGCACTATTTCCACGCAAATACCATGAAGGACTTATTTGAGAACGTCCATATGGATAATGTTTTGTCGCTCTTGACAGAGACCGGGTTGTACTCGAAAACATAGACTTGGTTACAATCCTGAAAACACAACGAACTAATCAACTGAAAGCAAATCATTGCTGAATAGAAATACCAATACGGAGGTGCCCGTGGTGTAATGGTTAACGTCGTAGGAAATGAACACGACGACACGAGTTCAAATCCTGGACGAGACCGATTGCATTTCACATAGCACTAATACCCTTGGGAAAGGTATGAATCCAATAATTCTCCCTCCAGCTATGGGTAAATAGTAGGGTAGACTGAGTTCTTCAAACCTGCTAAACTCCGCTTAAAAATTGACCTTGTGTCATATCCTTCCCGAGCGGAGGGGTTGGTAAATATGATTATTTTTGTGCTAGTAGAAATAGTAGTGAGAAATAACAAAAAAAAAAAAAAAGAAAACTATCATCAATACTTGAAAATATTTACTCGTATGCGAGTAAATGAGTTGTTTGTTTTTAGTATGGTATCATTAAATTATGTGTTTACAAACCGTATATATGTGTAAACAGGCTTTGGCATTAAATAACCTATAGAGGTTGATATGCCATTAAACCCAACTAACCAACTAAGCCTAGTAAATATATGATTCTACAAAATGATTATATATATATATATATATATAATTTAGCGCTAAAACTGTTTGAAACATTTCTCTGTACACAACAAATCAGTGCAATTTCTTGATATTTCAACTATAATATGAAATAAAACTGTAAAAGCACAAGGCTTTGACATATGTGCTCATGTCAAAAGGATAAAAAACAACATAACGGCACCGAATAGTTGGTTGTGACATAACGGTTTCTAAATAGACATTCGTACCTTCACGACCTTGTTGTGATAAAAAGCTGACAAATGCAGAAAACTATTTCATTTATCTACAAATTGGTTTATTTACTACAACAAATTATAAGTAGCTCGGGAAAGAGCAAAAACATGTCATAATGAGAAAGAGAGAGCAGACACAGACCTTGAATTTTTTTTTCTGGTTTTCTGTTATAGTTCGAACATACATGTCCGCTGAGTCACGCCCAGTGTAAAGCCCCCTTTGGAACCCCACCCTCAAAATGGGTCTCGTAAACTTTCATCTTCTTACATCTTCGTGGTTAATGTTCAACTAACTGTCTTTACCTCATCATGTCTTGCAGTCGCAGATAACTCCCTTAAAACAAGTCGTACCTTTCCCTCCTCCAGTTGTCGGCGTGAGGTACATCCCCACCAGCACAACAGGTTTCGAATCCCCGGGTTTTTTCTCTTAGTCATTTAAATGATGAGTGCTCAGGCCAGTGCGTTTGGAGACTGTCAGATAAATTATTATTCTATTGTTGTTTTAGAACCAAAGTGAGGCTTGTTTATATCATCAAGTGGATGCTAAGCAGTAGTGGTAGTTTATTTTTAAATATTTATATTGCGTGAAGTGGAATAAAATTTAATCTATCTATCCCTTGTTAGAATTTTGGAATATACATTGTTCTATTTATTCTAAACATTTAAAAATATTATCAATAGTTCCAAAGTTAATTCTATTTATAGTGGGTTATCTAAATTTTCTATACAAAGCTTCTAGGATTTTTTTTTTCATAATATTGTCTGTATGAAGTATTTGTGTATTATTAACTAAAATATTTATATATGATGCCGTAAGGCAATTATGTTTGTTTTAAATGTTGACATATAGAGCTGAATCTGAAACGTGTAGAGTGAGCGTCCTTGATAATTTTGTTTTGTGTCACCAATGTAACTTATCGCTTTTTTTATTGTCGGAGATACGTTCTCCCAATGGACATTTAAACTGATAAATAATTTGATTTTTCTATTATTTTTGAGGAAGGCAAAGAATTATTATTATTATTAACGACTGAATTTATGCCTTTGGGTTTCTTTAGGCTGAGAACATTTCGGCTCAGCACATGAGTTAGCTAGGTGCAACATTAACGCAGGTGTTCACGCGCGAACGAGCAGAGCGAACGTTTCCCTCAGAGATATCACAAAATCCCGAGATAGGAAATTGGGGCTAGCGAGTGCGAACGACGTCACGTACCGGAAGCGTGCGGAGGATTTTGGGAATTTGAAGAAAGTTATCAGAGTTGAGAACTGGACACCGAACGAGACGATTGATTTTCGCTTGCTCGCGGAGACCTTTGTGGCGGGTGCCACACGTGTTGGCGGAGGTGGGGGACAGATGGAAAAGCCAGCATAGAAAGATTGTGCTTCTCACTCCTTATGTTGAAGAACCTTTAAACTCAAAAGTAATAAAAATTTTCGTACCTGAACAAAGAAGTCGTTACGTGTTTTTCGAATTTCGAGATTCCTATGTTCTATCTTTATGGACATTCGATGTATGTTTCATACATAGCCATATCATGGCCATGGTACATTTATACTATTTTTTTACCCCACAGTTACTATTCTCACAGTTAAAATTATCATTGTTTGTATCAATTTGTTCATCAAGAATATTAATTTTATTTTTTACATTTAGTTCATAAGTTATTTTGAGGACAGAGTTGTTTTACAATGTTTTTTGTAATTTTTTAATTTCTTCAATATTATCTGCCAGAATAATAATATCGTCAACATCATCATCATCACGTCGTGCCGCTGGCACGGATATCCCTGACCCTCTCTCGCCACTTCTCCCTATCGTTCATCGCCTCTGGGAGGTCTTCAGAGCCACATCCCGTATCCTCACATAGCTGCTGAATGTATGTTCGAGCTGGTCGTCCTGCTTTTGCCCGGCCATATGTGAGGGCCCATAGGAGTACATCACTTATGAGCTCGTCCCTACTTCTCCAGCGGGGACCTGCATCGTTAACATAGCATACATAAATATATGGGTTTGTTTTTGTTATTGAATGTTTTGTTCTCTAGATTAGACATGTAAAAACTACTAAATATTGGACCTAAAAATGAACCCATAGAAACACCATCAATCTCTCTCTATCTCCCCCCTCTCTGTCTCTCTCTTTTTCTGTATATATATACACACACACACACACACACTCACACACACACATATATATATATATATATATATATATATATATATATATATATATACAACCAATCAAAAGTATAAACTTGTTTTATTAAAAATAACACATTTGGATGTGAAATAAATACGTTTGACTAGTTGTGTATTCATTAGATATGTCACTACATAAATATTGTATTAAATTTAATATGTGTGGATTGATCAATAAATTTCATAAACTAAAAAGTCTAAATTATTACAATATATACCAGAATATATTCATACAACTTTTAACAGGAAATTTACGCTGTTACACAACTAGTCAACTTAGTTATGAACTTAACCATTTTCCTTGGGCAAGCATTTTCTTGGCACATAAATCATTTGATATTAAATGAGCTAAATAAAGAAAATAATACTACAAAAGAAAATTTATTAATTAACTCAATGATAAGCTCGATTCTTTAAAGAAAACGTTAATTATAATTGTGCGGAAAGTTTTTGCAGATTCTCCTAATGAGTTTTTTGCCTCGCTAGATATCATGCTTTTTTGATTGAAAAAAAAAATCCATCTTTTTATTGCTTCATTATCTTTTGTAAAACATTTGAATGTTATCTTAACTCAGAAAATGGGTCCACCTGATTCATCTGAAATCTCCAGTAAAGCATATGCTGATATAGGCAGGTGCTGGACTCTTGTGATTGCATTTTGGTCAGTTGTAAGTAGAAGATGAAAATTGGGTATTTTATAAGAATACAAAATCATAAAATCTACAGATGGGTAGGGTCGAAGACAACCCAGGTGTTATTCAATACTAGGAAATTTTTGATAACTGGTGGGAATATATTGATGTAGTGCACTTCAGAACTCATATCAATCAATGTTTGGATTTCAGTTGATATTGAGGGGAGTTCTTGTAGCGTGAAGATTAAAATATTAGACTACGGCTATGAAGTAAGCAAGTTAAAACTCCAGTCGCACTATTAGGTTCACTTTCTGACTAATTGCCTTGAGAAAGGTATAAAACCTTTTATCCTTCCTGTTATGGGTTAAATATTACCATAGCTGTTATACAAGAAAACTTTAGCATTGGATAACTCATGAATGTTAATATGCCTTTAAACAAGGAAACAAAAACATCATTATTTATTACCAGCAGCGCTTTGAAGGAAAAGTAACCCAATGTTATCATGTTATATAATTACGGAATGATTTTTTTAAAAATCATTTTTCGTTAATCATATTTTATCATTCAGTTTGGTTGGGCTTTGAACTAACTATTCGGCTCTTAGTTCAAGTGCACAGACATTGGGTACAGTTTACGCTGGTGCGCAGAGGATATGACAATCACTATTGTCATAATAAACCCCGGAGAGGAAATGGGACTGGAGTGTGAATGACGTCATGCCCAGAAGCGATGGGCTGAGAATTTGGGTATTTTGAAAAACACGTCAGTTGGGTACTCGACGGTAGGCGAGTCGAGTTGGTAGTTTACTGGGGGACAGTCCAGTTGAGTTTTACTGTAAGCCAGTCGAACTGGGTACTCGACTGGGGCCAGTCCAGTTGGAAGATGACTTTGGCCATGTCGAGAAATGAATTGAAGTTGAGTTAAGACCATGGTGTTGAGAATTTGAAGTCTGACCATGGAATTCTGCAGATCTCTACTGACAGAGATCTGAAAGACTATGAGATGTGCGGAGCATTTGAGTCTTGTTAGTATAGAATGATTGAGAATTATGTGTGTGTCTCTCTCTCCTCGTGTCCAAGAACCGAAATCAGAAGTCAAGAAGTTAATAAACGTTCGTACCTGAACAACGGAGTCGCCTGTGTATTTGACACTGCCCATTGTGTTAATGTGTTGTATCACAGTTGTGACTGAGATGATTATCGTGGGCATACAACAATCAGAGAAGTTCACGTTTTATTTATTCGAGTACTAGTTTTTTACTCTAATATATTTGTATAGGCTATTTAAAATTGTTGAAAATCTTGACTTGGAAAACAATCACTTTCTCACGGTAGATTTCACTCTATTTGAACATGACATATTCCGGAGTTTAATGAACCAGTGATTGACTATAAGATGAGAAATCTAATTTCGCAACATTGCTTTCTACAAACGCACATAAAATGAAATAAAATAAAATATACAGTAACCACAGAAAAGATATTCATGCAAGCAAACACTACAAATAGCCACATTTAACGTAAGAACCTTAAATAGAATAGGACAACTCCCAGAGCTAATCGCATCGGCCGAAGAACATAAAATAGACATAATATGCATACAAGAACACAGATACACGCACACAGAAGATATCAAATATCACGAAACTGGCAATGGATGGTCGCTCGCCACTGTATCCGCATGGAAAAACTCTGTCAACGCCGCAGTAGGAGGGGTAGGTTTGCTTATAGGACCTAGAGCACTAAAAACGCTTAATTGCATAGAGAAAATACAACCTAGAATGATGGTAGCTACATTTAACGGAAACCCCAGAGCAACAATCGTCTCATGCTACAGCCCCACCAATGTTAGTGAAGAAAATGAAATAGTCACCTTCTACGATGAGTTATCCTCATTAGTGCGTAGCATCCCGAAACACAACATGTTAGTCATTGGCGGAGACATGAATGCACAAATCGGGAAAAACGGAAACAACAAATACAGCCTCCACAACACGTCAAATAGAAATGGGCAACATCTAACAGATTTCATGATAGAAAATAGATTAGCGTGCCTCAATACAAACTACCAAAAAAGAGAGGGCAAACTATGGACATACACGTACGCAAACAATACTAAAGCTCAGATAGACTACGTCCTTATAAACAAGAAATGGAAGAATAGTGCATTGAATTGCGAGGCATACTCCTCTTTTGAGGGTGTGTCCACCGATCACCGAATAGTCACGGCGAAAATACGGTTAAGCCTACGAAAAAACGACAAACGAACAGCGACCACCAAACACTATGACTGGGCCCTATTAAACAACAAAGATGTAAGAGATAAATACGTATTAGAATTAAGAAACAGATTCGAAACACTACAAGAAAAGACGGAAAAAAGTACACCAAACGACGAATACGAAAATTTCGTCAATGCACACCTTGAGGCAGCAGCAAAATACATTCCAACAAAAATTAAAACTAAATATAGAGTCCCATGGGAAACTTTAGCGGTGAGAGAAAAACGTGCACTAGTGAAAACAGCCTCCAAAAACTATCGAAAAAACCCAACAAACACAAATGCCTTAAAACTAAAAACGGCACAATATCAATTAGCAGGCATATATATAAAGGAACAGACAGAATACATACAAAATCAGATAGATAAGATTAGAGACTCGGTGGAAGATAGACAATCTAGAATTGCCTGGCAAACAATAAACGAAGTGAGCAGAAGAAAGAACACGGCCAAAGCAAAACTTAAAGCAGCAAACCAACAAGAAAGAATAAAACTGTGGAAACAGCACTTCGAAAACTTACTTGGAAACCCACCAAAAATAACGCCTGAACCAATCACCAGAATAATTAGCAAACAATTAGACATTAAACTTGGACCGTTCACACAAGAAGAACTCGACTCGGTTCTCAGAAAAATTAAAAATAGAAAAGCTGCAGGACTGGACGAAATTCCCCCGGAAGTATGGAAGACCAGACAATTCGACGACATACTGCTCCGACACTGCAACGCAGTATACAATCAAAATCCGATAGATAGATGGACGAAGGGATGCATACTCCCCTTCCCTAAAAAGGGGGACCTCGGATTAGCCAAAAACTACCGAGGCATAACACTTACATCCATAGCTGCCAAAATATACAATGCCCTACTACGAAACAGAATAGAACCCAAAATCGACAACATACTTAGAAAAAACCAAAATGGCTTCCGAAGAAATAGATCTACGACCTCACAAATATTAACCATCCGCAGAATCCTTGAAGGTGTACGGGCAAAGAACCTACAAGCGACATTAATATTTGTCGACTTTACCAAGGCTTTCGACTCCATTCACAGAGGAAAGATGGAACAAATCCTACTAGCGTACGGCATCCCTAAAGAAACCGTAGCGGCAATAACGATTCTCTATAGAAACACTAAAGTAAAAGTACGATCACCAGATGGAGACACAGAATACTTCGAAATAGTAGCAGGAGTACTACAAGGAGACACGCTGGCTCCGTATCTCTTTATCATTTGTCTAGACTACGTACTTAGAACATCGATTGACAAAATCAAAGAGAATGGCTTCGAACTGACGAAGAAAAGAAGCAGAAGATACCCCGCAACAACAATTACCGACGCCGACTACGCCGATGACATAGCGATACTGGCAAATACACCTGACCAAGCCGAAACACTTCTGCATAGTTTGGAACGAGCAGCAGCAAGCATAGGCCTCCATGTTAATGCACATAAAACGGAATATATGTGCTATAACCAAACGGGGGACATCTCCACTCTAGAAGGAACCCCTCTTAAACTAGTAGACAAATTCACGTACCTAGGAAGCAGCGTCGAATCAACCGAAAAGGACATCGAAACGAGGTTAACGAAAGCATGGACAGCTATCAATAGGCTATCGACTATATGGAAATCAGACCTAACCGATAAAATGAAACGCAGTTTCTTCCAGGCAGCGGTCACATCGATACTGCTATATGGATGCACTACATGGACGCTAACAAAACGGCTGGAGAAGAAACTAGATGGCAATTACACAAGAATGCTGCGTGCAATCCTCAACAAGTCCTGGCGGCAACACCCAACAAGACACCAACTGTACGGCCACCTGCCCCCTATCACGAAAACTATTCAAGTTAGGCGAACCAGACATGCAGGACATTGCTGGAGAAGCAGAGATGAACTCATAAGAGATGTACTCTTATGGATCCCCACACACGGCCGCGCAAAAGCAGGACGACCAGCACGAACGTACATTCAGCAGCTATGTGAGGATACGGGATGTTGTCCTGAAGACCTACCTAGGGCGATGAACGATAGGGAGGAGTGGCGAAAGAGGGTCAGGGATATCCGTGCTGCCAGCACGATATGATGATGATGATGAAAACTGTCTAGGGTTGTTGTATACCATGATTTGGGTTTGGTTTCTTTGTTTAGTGGCATATAAAACTTCGGTGGTTATTTATTGCCAAAACCATTCTTGTAGAAATACAACATTAGTATTATTTAACCCATTGCTCGAAGAATATTGGTTTTCATTCATCTTACAAAGGTACAATTCGGAAAGTGAACAAAATAGGGCAACTGGAGTTAAAGGACCAGCGAGTCGTATTTTACACTTTTAACATTTTAAATATTATATATATATACAAAATATTATTATTATTATTATTATTATTATTATTATTGTTATCATATTATTATTATATATTATATAATATATCATATCATTATATATATATATATATATATATATATATATATATATATATATATATCAGCTATGTGATGATACGGGATGCTGTCCTGAAGACCTAACTAGGGCGATGAACGATAGGGAGGAATGGCGAGAGAGGGTCAGGGATATCCGTGCTACAAGCGCGATATGATGATGATGATGATATATATATATATACAAAACTCCTTGATGAGCCGTCGAGGCGAAACTTTTGTAAGAATATTCCGACTCGCGATTTAATATATATATATATATATATATATATATATATATATATATATATATATATATATATATATATATATATATATAATAAAGGAAATAGAAAACGACTAAAAGTTGATAATTTAAGAAATGATAATGCAGACCGGTTCTGAAGAGATTTATTCTTGACTGTATAGATTTCAAAGCTGAAAGATTTATATGAATTTCGTTTAGATTTTAACTTAATAATGATAACATCCGATTCAAACGTTTATATAGTCGATTTTTTTTATTTTTATTTTGCGGTAAGTTCTTAAAATCGGGAGAAAAATCTACAATGAATAATGGAGTTTTAATTAATAAAGTTTTCTAACGTTTAAAAATAATCTAAAATTAAGAATATAAGTGTTTTGGCTGTTTTGGTTTTTTTTTTTTTTTTTCAGTCTATAGATGGTATGGGTTTCAAGGTGTAATATCCATTTTCTTTCTTGGTTTACATCTTGAAACCCTTGAAATAATTTAAGAACTTGAGGAGAATCGAACGATATAGTCCTTAAGGTAAAGCTACGATAGATAGATAGATAGATAGATAGATAGATAGATCTGCAGAGAGACAGATAGATTAAGCTGGCATAGCAACTAGCTAAATAAAACGCCCAGTTTATTATTTAGTTTTAATCTTGCAAAACAAACACGTGATTAACAGATAATGATAATTAATTTGAACTCTCATTCTCATTAACGTGCATAAATTTGAGTGAGATTATGGAAATCAAATAGACATTTACACATTCTGAAAGAGCAAAAGAAATTTCAAACGTGAGAAGCCTTATTTTCCGTCGAGCACACATCGAACGCATAATACTTTCTTTGTATTTCTTTTTTTTTTTTTTCATCGATTTATTTCCCTTTACCTCTACCCATTGGTAAATTGTTAAATTTTGAAATTAGCGAAAACGTCAGAACTGCAAATGTTAAGTATGAAAACACGAATAATTAGAAAATTTGTAATTCTTTTGAAAAAACATATGAATAAATGAAGTAAAGAAAATAGGAATCAGACTGCCGTAAAATTTACAGTTTTGCCTCGCATTATTCCATTATTATTGCCTAGTCGGTTGGGGCTGTAGAATACACCGACTGCATCCCCCCCAACGAGTGTCCTGGATATTACACTAAACAATCTGATAGTTAGGTTCCTGTGATGCTGGAACTTTAAGAAATGTGGAGTACCCCTTCATTGCCATTGCTCCCAGGTCCACTCTGGCCCAGAGTGGTAGCACTTGATTGGGCGCTATTTATGAGTTGAATAAAACTCATCCTCGTACTTATTCTAAACTAAATTACTTAAATGAGCACATGCTTGATATTCAAACTGCGTACTTATGCTAAACTGAATTACTTGAAATAAAACTGTTTTTTACATTCAAATTGTGCTACACTAAACTGAATTGTTGGAAATGGAATTGTTTTGACAGTTAACTGTGTGGGTAAAAAGAATACTAACATTAAACTAAATTGTGTGAATTAGAACTGTTTGTTTAAACTGGATAGCTTGAAATAGAAATGATTGTGACAATTAAACTATGTATTTATGCGAAACTGAATTGTTTGAAATAGAACTGGTTATGTGTATTAAAATGTATTAGGCGTTAAATATATATATATATATATATATATATATATATATATATATATATATATATATATATATATATATATATATATATATAAGTCCTAAAACATATTTATTTCTGAGTTTGAAAGTGGGTTTTTAGTTATAGTGACAATAACGTATTGTCTACAAAATTTTACAGAGAGAATAATGATGTTTTTGTATCAGTGGCTAAATATCTGTATGTACTTATAAGAGGGAGGACGGACACACACACAAACACAGAAACACATACATACATAAGGTGACTAATTCTTTCGGGCCTATAAAAATAAACCCTAAAAATTAAAAAAGAAATTAATCCATTTAATAACATGCCTAAGACGAATGAATTTCTGACTAAAATAAAACAATTAATATTTTAAAATCTCATGGATTTTACTAACTCTTAGTCAAATTATAATTTTTTGTCTTAAAGTAACTTCTAAATTTTGACTGTAAATATTTTTTCTGTTTATTATGATATCAAATGAGATAAATTTGATAAGACATAAAGCCTAAAAGTTTCGAGCATCATCTAAGTTCAGTAGGGTGTGTGTGTGTGTGTGTGTGTGTGTGTGTGTGTGTGTGTGTGTGTGTGTGTGTTTGCTCGCGTGCGTGCTTGTACGTATATGGGTCGGTGATGTTTTCTGCTGATACAGACACTGAGCGTTTAATATCAAGCATTCTCGTGACAACTGGAAATAGACGTTTAATCTGGGTCAAAAACCTTTGTTTTGAAAAATACCACAGATAAAGATAAAATATCTCTTTTTCTTTCAATTTTTTTGTTTTTGTTTTTGTAGAATGTTCAGTTTTCCAGAATCAGCCGTGAAAACCTAGAGGCAGAAACATTTGATGAATTGCGTTTAGAAAATGATATAGTTGAAAGTAAAAATTATGATATTCTAAATTATGCATGTAGTAAATTATGTTAAAATTATGAACCAAAGTAACACTGATATATATATATATATATATATATATATATATATATATATATATGTGTGTGTGTGTGTGTGTGTGTATTTTATGGCAAATCAACCTTTGTAGGTTATTCAATGCCTAATCATTTTTTTATAGAAATGAACAGTTCTATTTGAAACAATTCTGTTAGTGCGAGTACACAGTTTAATTGTCAAAAACATTTCTATTACAGATATTCAGTTTAGTTAAACAGTTCTAATTCAAACAATTCAATTTAGTATAAGTAAAGTTTTTGTTTACACACAGTTAAATGTCAAAATAGTTCTATTTTTTAAAAAAATCAGTTTAGCGTAAGTATAGTTTTAATGTCAAAAACAGTTCCATTCCAAGCAAATCCGTTTAGCACACAAAAACAATTCCATATGAAACAATTCCGTCTAGCATAAGTACGTAATTTAAATGTCAAATCAAATCTATTTCAAACAATTCAATTTATCAGTTTACTTCTATTTGACCCATAGATAGAACACTATCAGGTGCTACCACTCTGGGCCAAAGTAGACCTGGGAGTGATGGGAATGAAAGGGTCCTCCGCATTCCCCAAAGCTCCAGCATTACTGGAACCTCACCATCATGTTGTTTAGTGCAATATTCAGGACATTTTGTGGTGGGGTTACCCCTCTGCAGAGAAGCAGGGGGTGTATTCTACAGCCCAAGCCAAGTGGACTAGAGAGAGAGAGAGAGAGAGAGAGAGAGAGAGAGAGAGAGAGAGAGAGAGAGGTTAGGGTGTATGTGTTTGTGTTTAAGTGTGAGTATGTTTTAATTTGCCTTAACATTTATGTAGAATAAGTGTGAGCTGTAAAGTTACGTTTCGGCCGCAGTATCTTCCGGCCTTCCTCAGGTGTCCCTTGGGTATAGAAATGATACAACATGAGAAATCATTTTTAAAGTTACTATAAACAACTATGAAGATGTGAAGAACAATCCGAATAATCACACACAAAATATTGCACATTAAGCCTCATCTCAAAAATTCACACAGATAATAGTCTAAATTCAGAATTATTTTCCATTAGTAAGTCTAAACCCAGCCTAATTCATGCAAATATCATAAATCCTAACTTGCTTGGTTTAGTATCGTGGATACATAAATATATATGTTCATATATGGAAGTGTTTGTGGTGTAATGTTTGCCATAGAAAGAAATTGGCACGGTGACCCGAGTTCAAATCCTAGACGAGGCTTTTCGTTTTACATATCGTTAATACTCTTGGGAACGGTATGGATCTACTATTATCCCTCTAGCTATAGTTAAAACGTCGGAGAAACTGGGCTCTTTAACATTGCTATGGCAATCAGAGTAAGTGAATGAAAATTCTGAATTCAAACTGTGAAATTCCTTTTAAAAATTGACCTCGAGCAACATCCTGTTCAGGGTGTTAGGGTTGGTAAATACAAATACTAATTAATTAATTTTCTAATCATAAGTAGCTATTTGTACAACAGGAGCAAACTGCGCCAAAACAGCTGTTTTTAAGCAGCCTTCATTTGGCTCCAGACGAAAACAGAGACACGCATCAGTTACGGTAACCTGAACTCCAAATTTCCTTGCAGATATTTACTCATCTTAGTAATGTCTGTCATCAGCGAATCTGGCCTGCAAAAATATACCGGCCGGATCTTTATAGAATCCGGCTGGCGGATAAATACAAAAATCACTCGAAAAAAAGGGTTTATTCTTTCATGATGTGTTTATCCGCTATTTGGTCAGAACAAAATAGATCTCCCAGACAGGTACATGATTACTGATTAACGTTGATAAAATCTTAATATGGTCTAAGTCTGAAATTGATACAGACATTTGTTCGAGAGTATTTACGGTAATATTTGCTACTGTCAAATTTTTGTATATCTTATTCTAACTTTAAATAAGTGAAAAGAAAAGTATAAAAAAAGATATCCTATAATGCGCTCAGTAAATTGGGGATTCAATAATGTTTATTTTTCATGTTCATTGCCCCGATGAACTAAGCATTGATTTATTTGGCAGAAGACCAGGGTTCTTGTATAGCTAGTAAGGATCGAACTCATTACTCATTAGTGGGTAGTGTGTTCGCCAATGATCCAGGAGACCGTGGTTCAATCCCATGTCGAGTCATATCAAACTTTAAAAAAATGGTACTTGATGCCTCCTTGCTGAACACTCAGCATTATAAGGTACTATCAAGGGTAAAGTGCAGCAATCCAGGGAAAGGAGTAGCATCCTCCCCTACACCTCGGTGTAATAGCTAACGAAAAGGAAGCCTTCGGGTTGCCCTCGGATCGCTCTCAACTTTGGTTGCCAATTTTTCTTGATGTTTTCTGAATTAGGAGTTGAATTTTTTTCAAAATACTTTTAGGAATACGGAATATATTTTTTAGAAATTACCTAATTTATCGATATAACCGATAATTAGGAGATCCTTCCTTAAAAGAAGCATCAATATCATCATTGGATATCGTTACAATGGTAATAGGACGTGAAAAACGTTCGGGTCTTACACAGTTATGTCCCTTGTCTTTCAAGCTTTCAAAATCAAAGCAAGACAGAAAACATTTCTGCGTGGAGAAATACTTATAATTTTCATGAAGTTAAGAAGAATTTAAATCTATGAAAGAAAAAACGTAAAATCAAGAATGAATTAAAACTAAATATTTTTCTTTTGCAAAGATTTACGCTATTATTTAGGATAAAATCTTTATAGAAATCTCTCTCTCTCTCACTCTCTCTCTCTCTCTCTCTTTCTCTCTATCTATCTCCCTCCCTCCCCCTCTCTCTCCATCTCTTTTTTCCCACTCTTTTCTCCATCTCTTTTTCCTCACACTCTTTCTCCCTATCTCTCTCTCTGTTTCTCTCTCTCTCTCTCTCTCCACACACACACACACACACACACATATATATGTAAATGAGAGGTGCTCGTGCTGTAAAAGTTATTGCCCTAGGAAATGGACAGTGACACGAGTTCAAATCCTTGTAAAGGTTGATCGCATTTCACGTAGCACTCTTGGGAAACGTATGAATCCAATTATCATCTCTCCAGATGTGGATAAATAGTCGGACAGTCTGTGTTCTTTAGCCTTGGTTAGGCAACCAGTCTAAGAGAAGTAAATTCTGCTTAAAATTGACCTTGTGGCACATCTTGCCCGTGCGGAAGAGTTAGAATATATATATATATAATACTGGCGGCGATTTTTTTTTTTTTTTTTGCTATGTTATCTTTTTATTCTTACAGTGACTACTTTATCAATAACATGTGCTTTGAGCCAACCATCTTTTTTGCATAATTTCCCTGATAGTCCGGTAGGAGAAACCTCTCTCTCTCTCTCTCTCTCTCTCTATATATATATATATATAGGTATATTACATTGGTATATTACATGGCAAGTAAAGAAAACGTCGCAGCCATAATAAGGCTATATAAAAACACAAAAGTAAATGTCCGTTCCCCGGATGGAGACACAGGCTACTTCGATATTTTAACAGGTGTGCTGCAAGGAGACACATTAGCCACATACCTGTTTATTATCTTTCTAGACTACGTGCTTAGAACGTGTTTTGATATAATGAAAGACGACGTTTTCAAGCTGACAAAGGAAAAAAGAAGATACCCCACACAAACAATTACGGACGCGGACTACGCCGATTACATAGCACTTCTGGCAAATACACCCGCCGAAACTGCTACATAGTATGGAACGAGCAGCTGCTGGTATAGGCCTCCATGTCAACGCAGACAAGACGGAATACATTTGCTTTAATCAAAGAGGCGACACCTCCACACAAAATTGGTAGTTCTCTGAAACTAGTGGACAAGTTCACCTACCAAGGAAGCAGTCTCTCATCAACCGAGAAAGACATGAACACACGACTAGCAAAGGCATGGACAGCGATCGACAAGCTATCGGTCATATGGAAGTTAGACCTGACCGATAAAACAAAAGGCAGTTTTTTCCAAGCAGTGGTCGTGTGGATACTGCTATATGGATACATTACATGGACGTTAACAAATTTTTGGAGAAAAAGCTGACGGCAATTACACAAGAATGCTGCGAGCAGTATTGAACAAGTTCTGGAGGCAGCACACTACAAAACAGCTATACGGTCACCTACCACCCATCTCGAAAACTATCCTAGTTAGACGAACCAGACATGTGGGACACTGCTGCAGAAGTAAGGACGAACTCATAACGATATATTCCTGTAGGCCCCTTCACATGTACGAGCAATGACAGCACGACCAGCAAGAACCAGTATACAACAGCTCTGCGCCGATACAGGATGTAGCCTTGAAGACCTCACGGGAGCGAAGGACGATAGAGACAGATGGTGAGAGAGGGTCAGGGAGATCCATGCTGGTAGCACGACATGATAATAATGATATGGCAGACTAGCAAAAAGAAATACAAGTGCAAACATAGCTAGATAAGAAAGGTGGTTCTCTTGAAATGGACGTTTAGGCACCAAGCAAAATCTGTCGAAGAAAATGAAACGCATAATCTTTGGAATTTTGATATACCAACGGCTCACGCATTTCAATCAAGATGTCGCGGTCTAGTTAATTCAAAATTTAAAATGAACTTTTCATCTTGAGTATTTTACCATTCTAGCTGGCCATAGATTGAAAATAAAGAAAGTGACAACCTCCATATATCAAAACAAAAAGTACTTAGATCTTGCCAGAGAGCTGAAAAATATGTCGAACATGAAATACTGCTTAAGTTGAAATCATTCCTGTGATAGACGCAATATTCTTTTAGTTCTTGCTTCTACTTTTAAAACTACAATTTCTTCTGTTATTAATGATAAATATCAGAACACTTGATACTTTGTGAAGTATAAATGAATATCGTTGTTCTTCCATTTTTGATGTTTATGGACAAACCTCTAAAATATGCCGACCGTCCTAAGCATGATCCTTTAAGCTATGCCAATAGACGCTTAAATGCGTCATTCTTATTAAAAGTTGTCATTTAATAAACTTCGCTTAGTTAGACCAGAAATATTAATACACAGCTCGTATCGAACGGACTAACGATTGTCTACTGGCTGAGCTCGCTAACTGTTAAACCACAGCCAGTGCCCCGATGAACTAAGCATTGATTTATTTGGCAGAAGACCAGGATTCCTGTGTAGTTAGTGAGGATCGAACTCATTACTTATTAGTCAGTGATTTTGCGTGACTAGCTTGTAAACCATTAGAACAAGTCGAGATGCCCATGTTACTTGGAAAAATAAGCCACAATTCTCCCATGATTGTGGAAAAGTTTCTTTGCACATATACTTCACTTCTTGCAGAATTTGAGATAAATTGTGTGTGTGTGTGAGAGAGAGAAAGAGAGAGAGAGAGAGAGAGAGAGAGAGAGAGAGAGAGTGGAAGGGAGGAGATAGATAGATAGATAGATAACACCATGATGTAAAAATAAGTAAAAGTCACTAGAGAAAAGTGAGAATGCGAGAGAGAGAGAGAGAGAGAGAGAGAGAGAGAAAGAGAGAGGGGTTGGGAGCATCATGATGGAAATATAAGTAAAAGTCTTGAGGAGGGAGTGACAGGAATAGAGAGAAGTAGAGAGAGAGAGAGAGAGAGAGGGAAAGGGAGATAGAGAGAGGGAGAGAGGGAGTCGAATGTTAAGTAAGGAGTGGAAAGTAGAGGAAAAGAGGTTGAAAGTTTTTTGCCTGTAAGTATGCATATTATTGCCAACGTAAAAACGTAACCTTCTCGAACTGTTCAAACGGGAAGGGCTTTCTGGCATGATGTATGTAGTTCACATCTAAAAGAGATAAAATGATGAATGAAATTAATGCTCTGAAGACAGTGCGATGAATTGAGGGCATTCCTCTCTTTTCAGCAGAAACCGAAAAATGATGAAAAACTAAAACACGAATCAGTGAAATTAAGAATCCAACCATTTCGAGAAAAAAAAAAAAAAAACGAGAAAATAAAACAAAAACAAAACGGCCAGATTCCTTGCATCCTCACAATAAAACTAAAAGAAATGGTTAGTTTGAATGACTAAGTTATCAGATGAATGTTTATAATAAATTTTCACAATATAATCTTCAGTCTATAGAATTAATAGTTGGACTAAACCCATCGACATGGAAGGAGGTAATGATCAAAAATAAATTTTGTTGAGCAAAATAAGGATATCGGATGTGGTGGAGGCATAATGACTATCGTTGAAAAATGAACCCGCTGACCTGAGTTCCAATTCTGGACTGAGCTATTGGCGTTCCTCTTTGTCCTTGAGAAGAACATAAAACAATCTCAATTTTCTTAGCTATTGGTAGGACAGACTGGACTCGTGAATCTTGGGAGGGAAACCAGTTGAAGAGAAGGCAACATTTTGAATTCAAAATCGGGAGCGGAGACAATCAAACGTTATGTACAAATTCGATCAAGAACCTCCTTGACACTAAGGGCAAATTGTTTGCTCTTCACTTTTCGCTCGCACAACATTGTGCAGAGGAAAGACTAGCTGAGTACACAATTGCAAAAAATGCGATACACCTTTGCTGAGACCTGTACTGAGATTTGGGCAGAGATCTCTGGTTTCGGAAGAGATTTCCCGAAGAAGACTGAAGAATTCATCGGTAAAATATCCTATGAAAACCAGACAAAATGAATTATTCACCTGGATTAATTTCAAGTTTTATAAGTGTACTGAATGACTAAAGATAACAGACGTGAATATGTTGATATTATTGGAGTTTTTTTCTTTTGTTAGGATTCTGTAATGATATTGATGGTGTTTCATTCATTATTTATATACTTTTTGGTAATTATGTTAAAGAATATTTCCTGACCATAAAAGAAATTAAAAATAAATGTCTTTCCCATAATCGAATCATAGATTTATTGATATAGCCCACGTGTTCCATATTACTATTATTCAAACTAAATGAATTTTGGAGGATTTCATCTATTAGAATATATGTGTAAGTTTCCATGATGGTTCAATAAGAATTAAGGAATTTCATAGGGAACAGAATCGATGATCGGAGATCGAATCTTGAACGAAAAAAGTGTTTGCCATTCATTCAGCGATAATGATGTTGGTAAAGGCATGAATTCATCTGCTCTATACTCAGCTATCTGTAAATATATTGGCAGACTGGGGTCTTTAACCTTGGTACGGCAACCGGTTTAGAAGGAAAACTGAATTCAAACCAGCTTTACTTCACTCAATAATAGTCATTATATCGCATCCTGTTCGCGACGCAGGGGTTGGGTAAATATGTACTTAAATGGGTGGTTACTAAGAAGCAGCTGGTACAAAAAGCATGTTCGCCTGTCTTAGCAAAGGCTGTTAATTAACAACAGTTACCATTAGCTCTCTGAACCCTCTTTATTAAACTAAGCAAACCTAAGTAAATTCTAAGTCTTTCTTATATTTATAAAACATCTCGTAATTCTCTTTAATTGGATCATTTTTGAGATGAGCCTTCTTAATCTGAGAATTAATTTTTATTTATTGCGGACTTTTTGTTCTCATCTTGGTAGGGTTTTTTTATTGTCTTTTTGTTGTTGTTTTTTTGTGTTGTTTCTTCTTTCACTACGTTTCGGCCAAATTTCACCTCTGGCCTTCTTCAGGTGATTTTTACCGCGACCTTGGATAGGAATGATGAGTCTTGTAACCGTATTCCCAGTAATTACTGCCTTCCATAGTTGTTGTCTATCGCACCACGTTTTTGATCAAGTAAACCTCTGGCCGGCTTGGGTAGGATTTGAAACCGCTATCTTCTGACAATGCTCACCTGGAACAGTAGAGACTCAATGCCTCTATCCGCTGCGCCGGGGAATACGGTTACAAGACTCATCATTCCTATCCGAGGTCGCGGTAAAAATCGCCTGAAGAAGGCCAGAGGTGAAATTCGGCCGAAACGTAGTGAAAGAAGAAACAACACACAAAAAAAAAAACAACTACCAAGATGAGGACAAAAAGTCTGCAATAAATAAAAATTAATTCTCACGACATCTCGTTTATTAGATTTTTGGTGTGAAAAGTGCGTTTTTATTAAACTGATAAAAATAATGCTCTCAAATCTATTTGCTGATGCATGCTCCCGAGGAAGACTGTAGAATTCATCGGCCCAATATCAAAGGCAGACAAAATGAAGCTATTCGTCTGAATTAAATCAAGGATTATCAAGAGTATTTAAAGATTCTAGAAAACTGACGTCAATATGTTGATACTTCCAGTGTTCTTTTTATAATTATTTTTTGAATGATATTGGTGATTTTTCATTTATTTATTTTATTCTACTTTTATTAAAGTAATTATGTAAGGGGTTGTTTTCCTTTGTGATTTTATTTATGGTAGTTTTTCGTTTGAAATGATTTAGTAATCATATCTGAGGAGTTTTTTTTTTCTTTTTTACTGATTTGGTAAATATATTACCGGCGTTATTTCTTTTGTAAGGATTTGTTATTGATATTTGTGATCGTTTTTCTTTTCTAATCATTTAGTAATGATATTAGGATTGTTTATTTTGTAAGGCTTTGGTAATGATATCTGTAGACGTTTTTCTTTTTAAATTATAATATTGGTATTTTTTTTAATAATTTGGTAATGATAACAGTGATGTTTTCCTTTTTAGATGATATTAATAGGCGTTTTTACTTTCTATTGGCCGTTCTTGTGATATTAATTTATTTTTGTAAAGATTTACTGAATGTTATTTAATCCGGTACAAAGCACTCATTGTTTCAGATCAAGTGGGAATCGAACTAACTGTGCGAGATTTACTTGGTCAGAATCTTTTACTGTCAGGCGCCAATTTATCTTAGTATATGTGTATTTATCGAGTTCTCATTATATGTCTTTACTGAAAAAAATCTGTGCCATTGAAGATTGCTAGAGAATAAATCAAGCCGAAGTTCCGCCTCTCCGACATTTTTGCTGCTTGAAGTTTACTTGAGATAGCCGGAGATATCCGGTTTCCGCAAATAGTTGAGGAGATCGTCTTGTGAAAAGTTAGACAAAAGAACAACGGAACAGGGTCCCGAAAAATGTCAAAGATACACACTCCAGTTCGTCGAAAGGGAGAAGGCATCGAGGTTGAAAAGAAGTAGTGAGAGGATAAATAAGTGAGGAAGTTGGAAAGGTTGGTGGGGGAGGTGGAAGTGGTTAGAAAGCTTTTGACGGGAAAGTGTAGACGGTGTCCGTGGGGAAACGTTCGTATGGAAAATATTATTCCACATTTTTGTAGCTTCTACGTTTCAGTTTACTTGCTTTTCGAGTATTCTAGGGTTTCATTCATTCATTTTTATTTCAATTTCTGCATTTCTACGATAACCAAGTTGAGTCTCGTTGATAATAGATTAAACTCTCGTTATCACGCGAGGAGCCTCGTTTTCAATATCTGATTTGCATGACATGTAATTTGCATTTTTCACGCATGTTTTTTTTTTTTCGTTGAAAATAATATTTAATATTTTCTACTCAAGAGGTTTTCTTTCAACAACGACAAGGTTACTTTGCTCTCATAACTAATTTATTCAGAAAAAAGTTACATCCTGTTTTTGTTTAATTTGGAGATGTTTCGTTTTCTGGTATATCAGTCATTGTAGGTTATTTAATGCCAAATCATCATTACAGATATATATTAAATATATCGGGTTTGGTTTTATTTGGTTTTCTGGTATATCAACCATTAAAGATTATTTAATGCCAAATCATCATTACACGTATATAATAAATATATAGGGTTTGGTTTGATTTTGTTTTCTGGCATATCAACCGTTGTAGGTTATTTAATGCCAAATCCTCATTACACATATATAATATATATATAGGGTTTGGTTTGATTTGATTTTCTGGCATATCAACCAATGTTGGTTATTTAATGCCAAATCCTCATCACACATATATATCAAATATATAGGGTTTAGTTTGATTTGGTTTTCTGGCATATCACCCATAAAGATTATTTAATGCTAAATCATCCTTACACATATACAATAAATATATAAGAATTAGTTTGATTTGGTTTTCTGGCATATTAACCATTGTAGGTTATTTAATCTTTATACAAATATATTAGATATATATGATGTTTTTGTCGATAAGTATTCAAACGACTTTGAACTCACTCTTTAGCACCCAAAGTAATTGTTCCAAGTATCGCTATATATCTCTAACTATTCATTAAAACATGAATCATTTGTTTACACATAGTTAAATGATCAAAGAGTTCTATTTCAAAAATTCAATTTAGCATAAGTCTTTTGTTTGTTCTCTGTTTAAATGTCACACTATTCTCTTTAACCCATAGATAGTAACTTATCTCGTACTGCAACTCGGAGTCAGAGTGGACCTAGGAGCGATGGCAATTAAGGGATACTCTGCATTCCATTGACCTCTTGCTTTAATGGAGTCTCACCATTAGATTGTTTTGTGTCTTATCCTGGGCACTCGTTGGGTAGGGTCTTAACCTTCCGCAGAGATAGTGCCGGTGTATTCTACATGCATTTCGCAAAGGCATTAGTTGGGAATGAAGCGCAAACAGCGTCGTGCAGGATTTGAACTCGTGTCGCAGATTCCATACACGTCTTCAGAGAGAAGTGTATGCTAAATTTTCCATGCATGAGTGTTTGAATAACCGGAAACAAAAAATAGAATATAAAATGAAGTCATTAATACAGATGAACTTCCCTGAACAGTTCAAAAATTGGTTCTAAGATTCCAAGCTAGTGAGGCAAAAAATGTTGAATTTATGGACTTTTTTATGTGATTCGAATAAAACCGGTTTCTAAGTTATTATATCATTGCATTTGATTTTTTTTATTTATCTTTCTAATAAGAGTCCGAGTTTCATTTAAAAAATGATTTTTGGCAGACCATGAGTAACATTTATTTCTGCTGTTAATTTTTTCGCTGTATATGATATGTGAATCTAAACTTTTCTACGTATGAAATTGTTATACATCAAATTTTTATCAAGACCCACAATTCAAATATAGATTCTTTGCATAATATCAATAGAAAGATGCATGTACGCTTCGAATGTTATGCTCTATCGTCTCCATAATGAATTTAGTGGAGGTGCCGGTGGAGTAATGGTTATCGTCACAGGATATGGACACGGTGATACGAGTTCAATTCCTGGACAAGACTGATTGCATTTCACATAGCACTAATACCCTTGTGAAAGGTATCAATCCAATTATTCTCCCTCCAGCTATGGGTAAATAGTTGGGCAGACTAGGTTCTTCAGCCTTGGTGAGGCAACTAGTCTAGGAGAAAGAAAAACTCTGATTTCAAACCTGCTAAACTCCGCTTAAAAATTGACCTTGTGTCATATCCTGCCCGAGCGGAAGGGTTGGGTAAATAGGATCGTCTCCATAGTGAAACAGTAGAACATACTGTTTGATTGTGAGGAAAGAAAGGAAATAAAAATAGAGTCAGTATATGAGAGATTAAAAAAGAGCATAATATTAAGAAAGATAGGAAGATATGACGCAAATTGTAAACTATATATCAGACGCTTATCATCTGCTAAAAATTTATGGAAGAAAAAAAGCAAAGTAAGAAAGAAAGAAACAAATAAATGAAGGGAAGATAGAGAGAGAGAGAGAGATACAGAAGAGATAGGCTGATAGCACGAAATAAATGAGTAAAAGAAGAAAACAAGTAACTTTTTAAAAGTTTTTTTTTTAAAATCATGTGATATTTCATGAATGATATTGCGAAAAAACAAGAACTTATTCAATGTTGATAAAATTGTCGGTATTTATTCATGAAGAGAGGAAAATAAGTAGTAAATCCAAACTGGTCTAATTCATCATCATCATGTTGCGCCATCAGCACAGATATCCCTGACTCTTTCTCGACACCCTTCTCTATCGTCTATCGCTTCCGGTAGGTCTTGAGGGCTACGTCCCGTATTGGCACAGAGCTGCTGTATGTAGATTCTAACTGGTCGTCCTACCTTGGCTCATCCATGTGAAGGGGCCCACAGGAGTATGCCACTTATTAGTTCGTCCCTACTTCTCCAGCAGTATCCTGCATGTCTGGTTCGTCTAACTTGGATAGTTGTCGAGATGGATGGTTGGTGGCCGTACTGCAGCTACTTTGTGGAGTGCTGCCTCCTGGACTTGTTCAATATTGCTCGCAGCATTCTGGTGTAATTGACGTCAAGCTTTTCCTCTGTACGTTTAGTTAGCGTCCATGAAGTGCATCCACAGAGCAGTATCAACATGACCACTGCTTGGAAGAAATTGTGTTTTATTTTATCGGTCAGGTCTGATTTCCATATGGCCGATAGCTTATCGATTGGTGTCCATGCGTTTGCAAGTCACGTGTCGATATCTTTCTCGGTTGATGAGACTCTGCTTCCTTGGTAGGTAAACTTGACCACTAGTTTCAGAGAACTACCATTTAGTGGAGGTGCCCGTGGTGTAGTCGTTATCGCCGTAGGAAATGAACACGGCGATACGAGTTCAAATCCTGGACGAGACTGATTGCATTTCACATAGCACTAATACCCTTGGGAAATGTATGAATCCAATAATTCTCCCTCCAGCTATGGGTAAATAGTAGGACAGACTAGGTTCTTCAGCCATGGTTAGGCAACTAGTCTAGGAGACGGAAAACTCTGAATTCAAACCTGTTAAACTCCGCTTAAAAATTGACCTTGTGTCATATCCTACCCGAGCGGAGGGGTTGGTAAATAGTACAATTTAGTGTAGAGATTTCGCCTCTTTGATTAAATTATATTTAATTAATTTGATAAATTTTTCACACCCACACACTTACACATTGTTTGTTATTATGTTATTTACTAATTAACGCGAATAATTTCCATGAATTCAGGGTGTTAAATATTGTAATACAATAGTTATACCTTTATCAAAGGTGCCAGAGTTAAGCGTGCGAATTAAGATATGTTAGAAATTAAAACTTAGATTGTTAAGACATGCAGGTTCCCCTTTGCCTAAATGATAAGTACAACATATTTCAGCAAGAATTTTAGTTTGGAGTTACAAATATTTATCTATTGCTTTTGCCCGCTGGTTTGTATTAAAACGTATATTCCATCAGTTATTTAGCAAGGTTTCGAATGTTGATCTTCAAGTCAAGAAGTGATGATCCAATTAAGATATTGGCGCCATATAAATTCTTGTCTTACTAACCATGTGGCTTTTTGCCAGTCATTATAATTTCCTAAAGTATATTTTCTCTCTCAGTATTCTGATAATATACTGATGGTCTTCATCTGTCGTCTGATTTCGAACTTTTCTAGTCTTTTACTAAGCATTTGGGGATTGTTCCGAGTGCACCAATGACAATTGGTATCATCATCACCTTCATGTTCCATAGTTATTCTTTAGTTCTTTAGCAAGGTCAAGGTACTTATCTCTCTTTTCGCTTTCTTTCATTTATACTGTGTGGTCCGCTATTCGGTAAGTTCTCTTTTTTAGTTGACGATGATGATCACCAGCTGACGCTGAGGATCTTCCGCTGGATTTTGAGTGACAGCAAGTCCCCTCAAGTCTCCAGAACTCTTTCCTGCATTCTAGCCAATCTTAATAATGCTGTCGTTGGTTGGTTTTCACCCATCTTTTTATTTCCTGATCCTCTTGTCCCTTTATCAATCCTTTGGTGACTGTACAAGTGCTCCTATTACAATTGGTATCACCGTCAATTTCATGTTCCATAGAGTTTTTTGAATTCTCTTGGAAGTTCTAGGTACTTAACTTTCTATTTGCTTTCTTTCAGTTTTACCAAGTGATCATCTAGAAGGGCAAGTTTCCCTATACGACAGGTTCCCTTTTTTACTGTTCTTTTGTTGTTGACTGTCACTTGGTCAGGGCGTTTAGCTGAGATTAGGGGATGCGGTTTTATCTCAAAATCCCAGAATATTTTGTGGGGCTCATTCTGCAGGATGGATTCCTGGTTGTGCATATATCATTTGTTTTTATAGAAAAATTTCAAATTTTCCACCATTCCCAGTGGATCACCTTGCCCACCAAGTCATGCCTCGTCTTATACTTCTTTTGTCCTAATTTGCTGCATTCGCTTATTATGTGATTGATTATTTCGTCTCTATCACTACATTCTTCTTCTTCTTCTTCTTCTTCTTCTTCTTCTTCTTCTTCTTCTTCTTCTTCTTCTTATTATTATTATTATTATTATTATTATTATTATTATTATTTCAGTGCTTGCGTGTTTTCACATCAGAGCAATCTAGCCCAGTCGGTTTTTATTGTAGAATACGCCGAGTTTATAACTGTAGAGTAGTAAGACCAACCAAGCGTCTATCATGGGCATGACACAAAACTCGTGAGACTCCAATCTACTCCGACCTAGAGTGGTTGTATCTCTTAATATCCAATATATGGGTGAAACAGAAATACTTAACCATTTAAACGTGAGCAAAAAATGACTGATGTTAAACTGAATAGCTAAATTACATAGCAATGCTTGAAAACATCTAACTGTGGGCAAATAAAACTATTAATGTTAGCAATACTTGAAACTATTTAATTGTATGTAAACAAAATATAAATACCAAATAAAATTATTCCTGTTAGATAGCAATATTTGAAACCATTTAAATGAACACGAATTAATTATCAAAATCAAATAAAATTGATTGAGTTAGATAGCAACAATTGAAACTATTTAACTGTATGCGAACAAATGAGCGCTGGCTCATGTAAAAAAATTTGCGAAAAGCTCTTCGTTTAGAAATCATATATATATATATATATATATGTATATATATATATATATATATATATATATATATATATATATATATATATATATATATCAGGGGCGGAGATGGGACTAGTGCTACTCGTGCCCGGCACGACCAATAACTCGGTCAATGTTATTCAAAATGGATTAAAAATCATCCATTAATTTCAAGCAAACATACTTAGTCTGATCTCAATTAAATAACGTATCTATTCAAGTTTCGATAACTAAGAAGCCACAAGTTCATAAATATATCTGGGAATAATAGAACGATGCTGTTTTGAACGGATGGTCTTTGTCCGGCCACCGTCAGATCCATTGAACATCCCATAAAATCGGCTATAATGTTGAACATGCGCAATCCGTGCCAGGCACTAGACCCTTATAATAACAGTAATGTTAGAGAAATCCGCTTTTGGCTGTAGCCAATAGCTAGAGCAACTCAAAACACCGTGCGCAAAAATATCAGCACATTGTGACTGCTGACAGCTGTCTTAGGAAGAGGGCAAGGGACAGAGAGAGAGAGAGAGAGAGGGGGGGGATAGCCGATTATAGCTGTCGCCGACGTCATCATCATCGCTATGGTAAATGGCTAGAGTCGCCACTGATATATATATATATATATATATTCACCACAGACAGACTATTTCATTGTATTACAACTCTTCAGTGTTTTAATTCGTTTTTTCACTAAAAGATCTATATTTCAGTAATGAATGTTGCATATATTACATTCTGTAACTAAAATTTGTTTATTTGAATACATTTTCAACAAATAATCTTTATTTTAAGCGAAATTGAAAGTACTAGCTGTGTCTGTGTATATTGTCATCAATTTCTTTATTCTAATAAACATATTTTTCTCATCATAGTAATGAACATCTTCTCTTTTCTTCTATACTTTTGAAAGGAAAAAAATTATCTTATCTACTGTACTAACAAGACTACAAATTATATAGTATCTTGATTGTTTTAAAAAAAAAACATGCAAGGTACGTTTGTCAATCTGTGCTATACAATGGAGAATCAGGCAATAGCAACTATGATGACTTACTTTGGGTCCACGGACCACGGGTTGGGAACTGAAGTTGACAGAGGGCGATGGGGCATGAGTAGCAAAAATAGGCTAGAGTCGCCACTGATATATATATATATATATATATATATATATATATATATATATATTCACCACAGACAGACTATTTCATTGTATTACAACTCTTCAGTGTGGCTAGACAAGTGGGAGCTTCAAGCTGAAAACGAAACGTGGATGACTTTACGTCTGTCTGATATCTTACTCTATAGCTATCGTCATTCTCAGAGTAAGCGAATAATTTTTTACCGATCTATATTTTTTACATATACGCTATCAGCCACCGGAGTACTTAATTCATGAAAGGAGCTTTGCATTTACGCGTATGTTGTAGCCAGCAATTCCCCACACGAGTTCTCAACCTACACACACACACACACACACACACACAAACATATATATATATATATATAAAGGACTTGATATTTAATTACCTTTTCTGGTTGATATTCCATGGAAACTAACAAAGCGACCAACAAGAGTTAGCTGTCTCTCTTCACTAGTGTCTGAATGAGACTAAATCTCGTCAGGTCTTGAAGACTCTTCTGAGTATTCTATCCGATGTGAAGAATACTGCAGTGTGTATGGTTTCTGTAATTTATCTAATAACAAATTCCTTCCTTCTCTTTTTTAAGCCTCTGGGAACTGTTCAAAGCGCACTAAATACAAATGTTATCACCGTCACCTTCATGTTCCACAACTTTTTCACCTCTCTGGCAAGATCCAAGTATTTTTCAATCATTTCGGTTTCTTTTATTTTTTACTCTGTTGCCCGCCGGAACAGAGACATCCACAACATGACAGGTTCTTTTTCTTATTTATTAACTCTAGGTTTCGTCTTATCGTCGGGATTAGGGGACACATTTGTAACTCAAAATCCCAGAGAACTTTGTGAGTCTAACTTTTGAGGATGGATCCAGTTTTGTGCTTACACCATTTGGTATTATTGTCACATTTAAATCTCTTGCACAATTCCTAGTGGATTACCTTTTCCTCTCAGTTGTGCTTCGCCTTATTCTTCTTTGTGTCTGTTTGTTAACCCGTTTCATTTCGGTTTCCATTTAACTTATACTTGCTATTCTGTTGCATATTATATTTTTTTACGTTGATTTAATGTATCCTTTTGATATTATTTTGTATAGCTTTTAAAATAGATTCAGTTTCTCTTTTAAGTTTTCCTTTTCTCAGCCATTTCCAAGTCATCTCATAAGAAATCTCCTCAGTTTATAACTTAAAGTAGTCATACTGTTGTCTTTCTTCCCTTTTCTGTTTTCTAGATTTTGTTGTTTTACTGTGTGTCCTTAGGTTGACATCGCTGTTACTCTTGGCTGTTTTTAGTCCTTATCTCTCTTTGTATCATTAAGGGTTTTCGGACTATTGTCTTCATCTTTATTGTGCGTGTGTGTGGAAAGAATGAAAAGTATTTTTATTGTGAGCTGAATGTGAAAAAATATGAGAGAGTGAAAAAGAAAGGGATATATCTGCTAGAAAACCCTAATGTAAATTTCTCATGGGTATTGAGTTCAAAAATAAGTGACAAAAAGAAGAAGGGGTATTGAATACGGATTTTATTGGCCACATTTCCAAAAGATATTGGCACATATCAGTCTTACCTTGGGTTAGCATTTGTCCTTTATGCAGTATCTAATAGCTGAGAGATGAAGGTATATTTAATGCAAAGTATGATGTGGAGGAAGAAAGCATATTAAGAATAAATTAATGGGGAAAAATACAAGGAAGAAATTTCAAAAAGCCACAAAGATCCGTGAAAAAAATAGAAGATGAAAATCTAGTTCTTGCAAACCAGGTCTTCTTTTTCTATATTTTTTCTTTGCTTTTTTTTTGTTCATTTTTTGCTTCGTCTTCTTTTACACTGTAGCAGCTGCTACTCTAGGATTTGCTGATATGAGCAACCTTGAATTTATTCTTCCAGCATTCAGCAGGGCCTTTTCCGGAGAAGACAGCTCCTGGTGCATCACGGAAATTGTAGTCTGTAAATCACGATGAATTACGTGGAAACAAGACGCAAATTATGGCACCGACTCTTGAGAAGAACACAATAGAACAGCCCTGGCCGTGGTTTGGTCTCAGTCGAGATGGGGTCGGCAGGCGAATGCGACGTTAGGTTAAGGGTTGGTGGCATGCAAATGGAAAGTGACGGGGATGGGTGTTCAGTAATGGCAGTGGCCACTTGCAGAAAGACGGGGAAGTGCTGTCAATGCTGACTAGAAGGAGTTCGTTGAGACTAGAAGATATGGAAGATTCCTTGTTGGAAAGGAGCAGTTCAGAAAATTTAGAGAGAGAGAGAGAGAGAGAGATGCAATAAAGGGTATAGAATGGATGAAATGGTTAATGAGTTTTCTTGTATATGCACCTACACTGCAGCTGACTCCGTAATTTAAAATTATAATAATTTATACCTTGACTATAATTTTTATGAGAAATAAGTAATTGATATATATATATATATATAAGTAATTGATATATATATATATATATATATATATATATATATATATATATATATATATGTATATATATATATATATGTATATATATATATGTATATATATATATATATATATATATATACATATATATATATATATATATATATATATATATATATAACATTCACTCCCAGATTGCGTCATACCAAAAACTTTAGAAATTGTACTTAATACCTCCTTGCTTAACACTCAGCAATATAAGGTACGTATCAAGGTTAAAGTGGAGCAATCCAGGGAAAGGAGTAACGCCCTCCCCTACACTTCGGTGTTGTAGCTATTAAAAAGGAGCCTTCTGGTCGCCTTCGACAACGGTCGCCATCTTTACATATATATAAAGTAAATCAAGAATGAGTGCATGTCTATTTAATTCGAAATATACCTGCACTGAAAAACTTATATTTTTGTTTAATATATATATATATATATATATATATATATATATATATATATATATATATATATATAGTATACTTAGTCCAGTTAAACCGGAGTTGCGAGTAATTCCATCAGGAAAAGAAATTATTCATGAATGAATATTTAAATTTTCCCGATAAATAGCTCAATGTATCAATAATACAGAGCAATAATTTCTTTAAGGAAAAACAACGAAACCAATCACAAAGGATTATAAATTTATTTCCATCCTGTTACGCATTTTTGAAATTTCCAAAAACACGAAAAAAAAATTAACAGGACTTCTTCAGATTTTTTTGATAAAAAAACTAGAATAGACACATAAGAGTGGGAGGGGATAGAAAAGTGGGAGGGGATAGAAGAGGGGTGAAGAGTTACCTCTTCATTAAGCCCACTTCCGTTTTAAATTTAAATTTCGGTTTGCAATGTAGTAAAATTATTTAAAAAAAAAATTTTTTAAATTAATATTTTTTTTTAAAATTTCATTTAGACTTAAATTATATATATATATATATATATATATATATATATATATATATATATATATATACACATATATATGTACACACATATATATATATATATGCTTTGTGAGTAAATACTTTGCAGGTAAAATTAGTTTTAGATTAGTTAAATCTCATTTGTTTGAATATAATTAAATGATTTCATGTACTGCTATTTAACATTAGTAATTCTGTTAATGAAGTCCAAGCTGAGACCCGTGTAAATTACATATAATTTGGAAAATGTCTTTTACTGTATCAATTTATTTGCTTTCTTCCGTTTTTTTTTTTTAAATTCATTGTTATATTAAAGGATTTGAGAAGAATGGATTTACAAAATGAAAATAGATTTTTAATCATTGAAACATCAAAATTATTTAATCACATAAAGGAATTAAAATCTCTCAAAAATTAATTTCTTGGTGAAATTTTTTTCTATGCAATTTAACAAAATATGATACATATTAATTGAAAAATCAAGTAAAATTTTTCGTAACATAAGATTGTGGCATTTTTTAGCACATTTTTTTATTTTAAGAATTCTTGGCCATTGTTTTAGAAATTGGAAATTAATAATTTTATGATATGATTATTTATGACACTTACCTTTATAAAAAGAATTAAAAACAGTATGTCAACAATATATTTTGTTGAGATATCGTGAAATAAAACTGGGGATTTCGACAAAGGAAATAATGTAATTTGCCAAATATATATTTACAAAAAAAACTATTTTAAACATGAATTCATCTAAAGGTGAATTACTATGGAAATTTTCAAGAAAATTTGACTCTTATTTCATTTTCCATGGAAGTTTTTTAAATGATTGTACGCGGAATTTTTATGTGACCACATTAGATTTAAATAGATTTAATTGTGCGAAAGAAGTTAACAGTGTTTTCCTTCTTAATTTTCATTATTTCCGTTGGCTGGATTTTTAAAAAAAACTTATCAAATGTTTTCTTGTAATATTTCTTCTTTTAAATGGTGTAACATTATCAAGAGTTTTTAAAATATTTCTTCTTTTAAATGGTCCAAAATTATCAAGAGTTTGTTTTAATACTTCTTCTTTTAAATAGTCCAAAATTTTCAAGAGTTTTTTAATATAACTTTTTTTAAATGGTCCAATTTTATCAATACCTTTAAATAATTCTTCTTTTAAATGGTCCAAAATTATCAAGAGTTTGTTTTAATACTTCTTCTTTTAAATAGTCCAAAATTTTCAAGAGTTTTTTAATATAACTTTTTTTTAAATGGTCCAATTTTATCAATACCTTTAAATAATTCTTCTTTTAAATGGTCCAAAATTATCGAGTTTTTTTTTTAAATATTTCTTTTTTAAAAACATCCAAAATTTTGAGGATAATTGTTCTTTAAGTTTCATTAAGTCAAACGTGGTCGGTTTGGTTTCTTTGTTTTAATGGCATATCAACATTTGTCGGCTAGTTAATGCCAAGGCTATTCATCTACAAGGACAGTAGTGGTACAATTTAACCCATAGCTGGGATGAGAAGGAGGTTCATAACTTTCCTAGGGGTATTTGTTCGAAAGTGAATGTATTAGCTTGACTGTTGTTCGAACTCGCTTACTACGATTCTGCAGTCCATCGCTTTAACCATTACACCACGAGGACACGCGGTTCGTGGTGGGAACAGTTTTACACTTCGAATTGTAGGTCCCTCTCAGTCGAAATTTAAAATCAAATAATTTTGCAATATGATGCAAAATTTCAAAATTAACATAGGGACTTAAAATTAAGTATTTTTGTTGTTTTATAATAAGCGGTATGGATTCTCAATAATATCATATTTTTTCTTTATTATGATGAATTAACAATTTCCATTACTTTCTTTAAATGATTCTAACCAAAAAATGAATAGATAAATAGATTAATATATTTTTTTAAAGTGTTTTTTGGCATTTAAGTTTCGGACTTAGCAGTCGAAACTGTAACTCTAGAATCAACATGCTTTCGATTCTTGTCAATCTTTTCTTGATTTTTCATTTTCTTGATTTTTCAAACTGGTCAGTATCTAATTTTCGATACTAGTTTCAATTCAATAATAATCTAAATAATTGTAATTGTTCCGATTACATTGTTCCGATTACTCACACATAAAAAAATACGGAAAAAATGTTCACATTTCTTTTACTTCTCTTAAAACATTTTTCATAACACTCCATAAATTTGTATTTAAAGTTACTTAAGGAAATTGTTCTTTGACCATGATGCCTAATAATAATATGACGCCAAATCTGATTGGTTCTTGCTAACCTAGTTTTGACCAATCGGATTACGAACTAACAGTGGCTTATTCTATTAATATATAGGATTTAAATGCAACGTAAATAATTTGAACACGGCTGTATGGTTTTAAATAAGTGATATTTATTATTTTTCTTAGTAAATGATTGAACAGTTCTATTTGGTTCGTAGATTGATCAAAATAGTTACAAAATATCCGGGTAAGAGTGAATCTGAGAGTAATGGCAATGAAGGGGCACATCGCACTCCCCCAAACTCTGAGACTGGAGCTTAACCATCAGAGTGTTTAGTGTCATAACCAGGTACTAGTTAGTGTGGTGGGGAGCTTAAACTCTTGCAGAGGTGCAACCAATAGGATGGGGGACATGTATATGCATATATGTGTGAGTATGAACCTTTTTGTGTGAGAGAAAGCGAAAGCAATTGACGTGTGGACGTGTCTATATGCATACGAACATATGCAAAAGAAAATAAATGCATTTATAGACAGACAGATCGACAGATATTGAAAAATTCATTAGAGTAACATAATATCAACATGAGCGCATTTTCTTTGTTGAAAATATTGATGTATACAATGAAAGAAGAATGAAAATATGTACAAAGTGCTACCCAAAAGACCTAAGAGTTTCAAGTTAGAATTCATTTTTTTTTTCATTTCGGCAAGTTATTCTGTGTGCGCTGTATAAACTGCATATACGCTCATATATAACACTTCAGAAAGGATTAGGGGTGTCCTCGTTGGGTAATAGTTTAAGCGATGGCCTGCGGAATCGTAGTAAGCGAGTTCGTACTCCAGTCGCGCTCTTACGTTCACTTTCGGGTAAATGCCCTTGGGAAAGGTATTAACACTCTTATTCTTTCTGCTATGGGTTATATAGTACCACTACTGTTCTTCTAGGTGAATGGCTTTGATATTAAATACCCTACAAAGATTGATATGCTATCAAAGAAAGAAAGAAAGAAAGAAAGAATAAAAAAGATTGCGGCCATTCTCCATACTATATTCGATGCACTGTCCGATATCCTGGAAGACTTAGCTGATACCACGTATATACCGATGCAGGCACTGAATGACACTCGAACACACGAAACATACACACATAAACACAAAACATACAATCATCATCAGGTCGTGCTGCAAACTCAGCTCTCTCTCTCTCTCTCTCTCTCTCTCTCTCTCACACACACACCATTCGTCTCTATCATCCATCGCTCCCTATGTTCGGACAAAGGTTTCTTTAGATAGGTTACAGTTGGTCGTTCAACACATGCATGTTCGTGTAAAGTGGTCCATTAGAGAATGTCGCCAATGAGTTCGTTATTACTTCTACAGCAGTGTTCCGCATTTTTTGTCCATCTTATTTGGATGGTTTTAGAGATGGGAGGTCGGTAGCCTCAAGGCATCTGCTTTTTTCGGGATGTTTCTTCCAGGATTTGTTCACCATGGTTCGTAGCATCCTTTTGTAGTTCTCGTCTTGCTTTTTTTTTTATATACGCTTTATCAGCGTCCATATGATGCATCCATATAGTAAAACTGACACAACCATTGCTTGTAAAAAAATTGCATTTTATTTGATTGTAAAGGTTCTATTTCCATATGATCGTCAACATATCGATAGCAGTTCATGCCTTCGCTAGTCGTTTATTGATGTCATATATCTGCATATAGCACGTATATCCGTGTATATATATATATATATATATATAGTTAAAAAAAGTTTTCCGCCTATTTTTTCTTGTAGTAGCACACTAACACTTATTAAAAAACTGAAAATAAAATTATGGTTCTCCCTTACTTTCTGTGCTCGTGAGGCCCACACAGATGTGAGAGATGTGAGAGACAAAGCTAAAATCAGGGTGAGAATTAGAACTTTACGGACCATTGTTTCTTTGTGCGCATATTTATATCGCAGTTTGGGTTTGTGTGTAAAGAGACAAGAATAGATTGGTAAGAACATATTATATAAAATATGAATATCGTGCATATATATATATATATATATATATATATATATATATATATAACATGCTTATGTATGCATATATATCTAGTGACTAATACTTAGGAGGAAAGGTACGAACTTCTTTGCCTCCCCAGCGATGGTTTAAATAGTACCACTAATGTCCTTCTACAATGATAACTTGGATATTAAATCAGCCGCAAAGATCGATATGCCATTAAACAAAGAAACCAAAACCTTTTTCACCTACCCAAATTCTCCGCTGAGAACAGAATGATGACACAATGTCGGTTTTGAAGCGGAGTATAACTAGTTTAGATTCAGACTTTTTGTTCTCTTAGACTGGTAGACATTCCAAGGTTAAAGAGACCAGTCTGCCCAACAATTTACCTATTACTGGCAGAGAGAATAGTTGAATTATTATATTTTTCAAGTGTAATTAGCTCTATATGAAAAGTAAAAAGCCTCGGGCAAGATTTAAAACCCAATGATGATAACCTTTACGCCACACATGCCTCCCTATATCCATATCGATTTATATCATATGAGTTAAAATCTTCCAGCGTTCTTTTTGGGCGGTTGGGATATCTCTTTTGGTCTTTACATAAATCTATTATTACAATTGAATTTTCTATTTAAAAAAATATTTGCCTGGAAATTGCGTCCACATATTAGTTGGTAGGATTACCTCACCTTGGTTTCAACACTTACCACTAGAAACCACCACAATTATTTACAATTACAATACTTCCTAATATATAAAGGTAAGCATGCGAATTTATTTCTTCAGCATCCACTGCAAAGCCATATTTTGAAGACTCTTCGATATACAAATTCCAGTACGTTAAAAGACTCAAGTTGGTAGAATTTCATATAACGCACAATCACACACTCAGACATCTGAAGACTTTCATCAAAGGAAATTTAACCGTTAATTGCATGCGTACGCTTTATTCTATTTTCACAAAGAAACTTTACCAAAGGATTTTTCTTCATTCCCATATATTTGATCTCTCTTTCTTTCTCTCTCTCTCTCTCTCTCTCTCTCTATCTATCTATCTATCTATCTATCTCATTCGTTGTCCACGTTTCTCTGAATACATACTATTAAGTTTCAATTATGTTCACTCTATTTATTACCAATCATTGTCAGGGTGAATGCTCCACAAGTGCATATATACCTGTGCATAATGTAGACAATAATAGATGGGAGAAACATAAGGATGAGGCAATTTAGAAGCTGAATATTATAATCCTTCCCGTTATATCAGTGAAAGTTATGCCTCTGTCGTTCTTAGTGATTTCCCTTCTGAAAAGGGAGGATGCAGCCTTCCGTCTATTTCTTTGTAGCGTTTTTTTTTTTTTTTTCATTTCACGGCTTGGTATAATCGAAAGTGTGTATCGCCAAATTTCTGAATTTTCAATATTTCATGAAGTATTTCAACGCTTGCAGCTTTTCTGATTCGGATTATTTTTAGAACTGCATAGAGTCCTCCTCTATAAAATTTTCAAGTTTGAAGTCTACTTTAACATGATAATTTCTTCAGTGGGTTTATTTGGGATTTCAAATAGGTTTCCAAGAAGATTTTTGAGGTGTTCTTTCCACTTCTGATGTCTTTCTTCTTGGCTGGCAGATTTTAGATTTGATCCGAACGTTCTTTTCCTACAATTGACCTCATTTTTTCTCTCCTTGATAATCTTCATATGAGTTAAAATTTGCTTGCATAAATAAGAAATGTAGATGATACGCTAATACTTAAAAAAATGAATACCATTAAATTTTTCCTTGTATTCACTCTACTTCTACTATTCAAGCAACTTCTCCACTGCTAGTGAATATATATATATATATATATATATATATATATATATATATTATTGTGTGTGTGTGTGTGTGTGTGTGTGTAATGAGCCGGATGAGACAGAAGAGCGATTATTAAACAGAGTTTATCAGGTTCGAATTCAGATTTATTCATGCTTGGCCGGCTTCCATACCAAGAATAAAGAGCCTAGTCTATCCTGCTATTCACCCACAGCTTGAGTGAGAATAGTTGGATTCATACCTTTCCCAAGAGTATTACAGCTGTGTGAAATGCCAACAGCTTCATCAAGGATTAAAACTCAGCTTGATGTGTGTATTTTTTACGATAATAACAATTGCACCGTGAGCACATCTATGATAATTGGTTAGATTATTTTATTCGGATAAATGGTATACCAACATTTCTATGTCATCTAATACCAAATCCAGTGTATGCATATGATTTTTAAATGAATAATTTCTCAGTAATATCTTTTAAATGAGCCAGAGCTCATTTGTTTGCTTACTTTTAAATGATTCCAAGTATTGCTATCTAATATTTATAGTTCAATAGGCATTCATCTAAAGGTTCCAGGCATTGCGATCTAATACTAATTATTCAATTTAATGTTAATCATTTGTTGGGACACGATTGAATGTTTTCAAGTATTAAGTATTAAAACACTTCAATTTGACCCATAGATGTAACCCTAACAGTTACTAACATTCAGAGTCAGAGTGGACCTGAGAGTAATGGCAATGAAGGGGTACTCCACATTTCTCAAAACTTTAGTACTGAAGCCTCAACATCAGAAGCAGATTTATGTGATATCCAGGACAATAGATGGTGGGGGTCTTACTCTATGGCCGAGATGCAGTCGGCGTATTTTACAGCCCCAGGTAACTAGGCAGTCCTCAAGAGAATTTATATATGCTCATCATGTAATCTATAATAAGTGAGGGACAAATATTTTACCAACCTTGCATATTGATGTGTGAGGTAGCATCCGATATGAAATGCTACCACAAAAATTACTGAAAAGTTTTTTTTTTTCCAGAATACATAAATCCTTGAAAAGAAAAGAAAGTGCAAGATTTTCTTTCCTTCTCAAATATTGTTGGGAATTTGAAATGCACACACTTATTGCTGATTGGAAACGTTATCAAACAAGAGATTTAATGTGGATTCTCATTTTCTCGAAATCTATAATGGTCCCTATAATCTTTGATTAATGAAAAATTGATTTTATTTTTGGTCAGATAATTATGACCAGTACGTTATACAGCATTCATGGTTGACCCCACACCATAGCTAGTTCAGTAACTAATAAGTGCGGTACACTCAGTGAAGATCGAACTCACTCTTGTAGGATGTTTGCAAAGCACATTTTTATCAAGTATTAAAATAGTTATTGTAGCATTAGTTGTCTGAATTTCTGAGACGAAGCTTGATGATTTTTATCATTAAGGGTTTTCAAAATTTTTTCATCTTTATTGCTATTTTCACAATGTTTCGGCCGTTATGTTCTCCAACCTTGTTCAGGTGTTTGTCGAACACGGGAACCTACATGGAACTTCGAACTACGTCCTTTATTGAACCCACGGGGGTCACCTCTGATTCCGTTAGCTATAACCGGGTACAAGTGTTAAGAATTCCTGTATTGTTACTCGCCTGCAGTCAGGATTGAACCGGCAACCTCCAGATGATTGTCTCCTTAGAAGCTTAGGGAATCAACGCTTATAACCGTTATGCTATTTGCCCTGCATAAAGATGAAGACAATAGTCCGAAAACCCTTAATGATGGTTACTGCTGTTAGAAACGTTCGTTTAAAAGGTTCTATGCCACATTACGAGAATAGATTGGTCGCACACCTCTCATCTGTGTATAGGGCTTCCTTACGTAGAAATTAAGACGGTATTACATATTAATTAATATTGTTTTATAAGTCGTATTTGCGTGCACCCTCAACAAAACTGTTTAGCGATGACTCTTCTTTCTGGGTGAGGCTTTGTGCTCTTCGAACGATCCTCTTATATCTCACAGGCCAAAATAATGAATTTTAGACGCCGGCTGAAATTGAACATGAAACATTTGTCATTGTAAATCTCTAAAAAATGTGTCTAGTTCTTCACACTTAACAGAGCTTAGAGTACTTAAAAATATTTATTATTCAGTGACTTTAAGTTTGTTTTTTTTTCTGATAGTTCATATCAGAAAAAAAGAAAGAAGAAATAACTAAAAGTCACTGAAATTAGTAGACCAGTTTATGTACCCCGGTAGCTTCTTGTAAAAGTGATATAAATACGCATTTAAGTAAAGCATGGGCATCGAAAGGTCATCATTCATACATAGTGCGAAAGCTAGATATGGAATAATTTGGGAATAATTTTTTTCTTAATCCGATTAGTCCAATTTTTGAAAAAAAAAAAAAAAATAATGAATCTGAATTTGATGGAAGTAATTTTTTAAATTAAAATTCACCCCAATTTGAGTGAGCAAGATTAGAAACGATTAAGAATCAATGAATCGCTTAACGCCGAAACCAAGCCAAAGTTTCTTTGAATACAAGACAAAGAAAACAATACAGAAAAAGTGCTTTTTATAGAAAATGCGGAGGGGAGGAATAATAATAAAAAACAAAACAAAAGACAGCTTTTTACCTGCCCTCACTACAGCGATTAAGGAGGACTCAACAAAATCAATAAGAAAGCAGGATCCTATTTACCCATTTACCCAACCCCTCTGCTCGGACAGGATATGACACAAGGTCAATTTTTTAAGCGGAGTTTAGCAGGTTTGAATTCAGAGTTTTCCTTCTCCTAGACTAGTTGGCTCACCAAGGCTGAAGAACCTAGTCTGTCCTACTATTTACCCATAGCTGGAGGGAGAATAATTGGATTCATACCTTTACCAAAGGTATTAGTGCTATGTGAAATGCAATCAGTCTTGTCCAGGAATTGAACTCGTATCGCCGTGTCCATATCCTGTGACGATAACTATTACACCACGGGCACCTCCTCAAAGAAAGCAGGATAACGAATTGAAAGTCCTTCCAAAAACTGGATTGAAAGTCCAAGAAAAAATTCTGAGGACAGCAATTAAACGAGATTTTTAAGCACAGATCATGAACTCCTTGATTACATTATATGGGGCATTTTAGAAAACAAAAAACAAAAAAATGCAACTTCCCATCCCAATATTAGTTCGCTTAAAACTGCCATTGAGCAGGAATGGAACAAAATGTCAGAATAATTTATTTTGAAGGCATGCAAATCATTTTGAAGGCATGTTGATGCAATAATTGAAAAAAATCGAAGCTATTTTATATGAATTTACTGTTTTGTGTCTATCTTCCTATTTTGTAGTTTGTTTTTAAAAATATAAAATTGATCTTTTTTTTTACAAGAGAGTCGTTTATTGTTATTCTTGAATATTCCTAATTAGATTCCGCACCCTGTATAGAAATCTGATCTCACTGATAAAATCAAAAGATTATTATCCCAAGCAGTAGGCATATACTAATGTATGGATGCATCATCATGAAAGAAGCAGCGCCCAATGAAACAGTAACTGTATGGTCACTTATCTCCGATCTCACAAACAATACAAACAAACAAATAAGCCATGCTGGGTACTACAGGTTAAGTAAAACGAACTCAAGCGACATTTTCCAGTGGACTCCGGCACATAGACACAATAATATTGGCCGACTAGCAAAAACTTGCATTTATTAGCTCTGTTCGGACTCTAGATGTCATGTAGAAAGGTCAGGGCGGGCGATGACCGATAAGAATGGATGGTGAGAGAGAAAGAGACAAACGAATACGGGCTATTGGAACATCTTCATGATGATGATGATGATAGATGATACAGCACACGCACGCGTGCAAATATATATATATATATATATATATATATATATATATATATATAAAAAGCTACTTTCAACTCTAAAACAGGAAAACAAACAATATAACCAGGATAAAATATCGTAACTTTCAGGTTCACTTTGTCGATCCTCATTTGAGGCAGTATCGAAGGATATATTGTTGTTTAATTTTATTGTTTGAAATATTTTGATTATGTTGTTCAGAAGACCTAGAGTATGACAACTGATTGTGAAGGATGGTGAAAGAGAGACAGGGAGAAGGTTATCCATGTTATCAGCACGTCTTGGTGAATATTTCAAATCGGTAAAAAACAAAAATCAACTCTATTTTTCATGATGATGAAGTTTCATGTTTGTAGCCTTTACCAATTATGGTACTTTAGGGTAAACTGATAAGAACTGTCATCTACTTGAGTAGATGAACATGTTTTTTTTTTTTCTCTTTTAATTCTTAGTTAACAAGCAACTAGACACGTGATCTGTAAAACCAAGCTGCACGGACCGGAAAATGTTTAGAGCCGTAGTGTCTGGTTGGAAAAGGAAGTCCGTTGTCAATGGCCCAAATCTACGACGAATGATAGAGAGTTGCTTTTGATGAGAATTCGACTAATTATAATTACTGTTTCTTTAATTTCCGTCCAGACTTGCGTGAGAAGATGCAATAATTCTTACAACACTTTTAGCGAATGTTCCAAAAATGAGCTCAGAGGTTGCACGCTTTAAGGTTACGGCCAGGAAATTTGCCAAATTGGCCGTCGAAGAAAATATTCGAATTCATGACCAACTAAATACGAATATATATATATATATATATATATATATATATATATATATATATATATATATATATATATATATCATCATCATCATCATGTCATGCCGCTAGCACGGATATCCCTGAGCCTCTTTCGCCACTTCTCCCAATCATTCATCGCTTCTGGCTGGTCTTCAGGGCTACATCCCATATCCTCTCATAGCTGCTGTATGTATGTTCGAGCTGGTCGTCCTGCTTTTGCTTGGCCATATGCGGGGGTCCATAGGAGTACATCACTGATTAGTTTGTCCTTGCTTCCCCAGCAGTGTCCTATGTGTCTGGTTCGTGTGTGTGTGTGTGTGTGTGTGATTGCACGCGTGTGTGTGTTTTTTTGTGTGTCTATATTCGCCAACCCCCACCACATGAATAGAATAGGACACAAGGTCAATTTTTAAGCAGAGTTTAAAATGTTTAAATTCAACGTTTTTCCTCCTAGACCGGCAGCCAGAGCAAGGTTAAAGAAGCCAATCTTCTATTTACTCATAAATGGAGAGAGTAAGGTACATCATTCCCCAAGTCCTACAGACTTTGGTTTTGTTGTATTTTATGACATATTAACGTTTGCGGGTTTTTAATTTCAAATCCTGTTTATATATATATATATATATATATATATATATACTACCGCACCGCACAAGCAGGATGCGTTAAAAGAAGTTTAACAGGTTTTAATTCAGAATTTTCCTATTCCTTGACCAGTAGCTATACCATAGTTAAAGAACCCGCCATATTATTCACCCATATCTAGGGCCAAAATAGTTGGATTCATACCTTTTTCTAGTGTATTAACGCTAAGTGAAATGCAAGCAACCCCGTTCAGGTTTTGAACTCGGGCCACTATGTCATTTTCCTTCAACGGGAACTCCTATACCATTAAAACCTTCAAGTATATATATATATAAATGTATGTATATATATATATATATATATATATATAGATATAGATATAGATATTTGTGTGTATGTTCACTACAGATATATATATATAAAGGGCAATTGATGACTTTTTGAAACAGGTCTCCACTCAACAAATATATTTACAACGTCACTATAATAATTTTAGTCGTATCGTTTGTGGCACATTAGATTATCTGAAAACTTTCTTTAAAAATTCCCTGCTAATTTTCTTTTGCATGAAAGCTTTTTCTCCTGAGGATACCATAATATCAAAACTTGAAATTCTTTTTTTAAAAATAACAACATAGAAATATTCAAGTTTGCCCTGTTATTTTTTTCTATCACTTCATATATATATATATATATATATATATATATATAGAGAGAGAGAGAGTGAGATCAGCAGATGCATTGACAGATGACAAATTCCGTAGTCTCTCAAATTTCTTTCTTGAAATTAGCTCAAAATCTTTTGCTTCGTTCGTGAGTTTTCGGATTGTTGTGTTCATTTTTATTGTGGTGAGTTCAAACGCAATCTTTCTGCTTTTGTATTTTCCCTAGTTTATCAGAGCATAGAAATGATTCAACTTGGGAAATTATTTTTAAAGTTTGACTGTTGATCAAACCAGGTATTCAAGAACTATGAAGATCTTATTCAAATAATGACGCCATTGCTTTTCACGCCAATCAGTCCGAGATGCATCATGTGAAGTTTCTCACGAAGTGTGATGAATTTAAAACGTCAAATCTAATGGCATCAGATATTCTTGATATTTTTAAAAAAGTAATTTACTCTAAAAACAATTTGATTTGGCCTTTTCACTTATTGGTTCCCAGATTGTGTTCATTTCTAGACTTGGGTTACTCAAAAAAATCACAACCAAAATAATAAGTCAAGCCCCATCTCAAAAATTCAGACAGAAAAGATTTTGCTATATGATGATCGGTCTCTATGACTTAGGGATAAGCAAACGGTTTAATACAGCGTGTTTCATAAAATTTGATATCATTATTTGTTTTGTTTCTTTAATTTTTCTTTTCATTTATAGAAATACCATTCTCTAAAAACGAAAAGCGTTTAAACAATAATCAGAGAATTTCAAGTTTGTAGACATGTTAAAATTTGAGATCATTTGAACTAGATTTGGTCAAGTTATCAGACTGCATAGAGATATCGTTTTTTTAAACACTCTGATCATCTCAAATCATACTAAATCGTTCGAACCAGATTGTTCATTGAGAATAAATAAGATTACTTTAAAAAATAGATATTCCCAGCGGAAATTTTTTTTTAAGTTACAGACATATTGATGAACCTACGTATATAATAAAACATTTTTATTTACCCAATCCTTCTGCCACATGCAGTGTGTGACAAGATCAATTTTTAGGTAGAGTTCAGTCGGTTTGGATGCAGTTTTCCTTCTTCTAAACTTGTTGCCAAACCAAGATTAAAGAACATTATCTGCCTACATTTTACGCATAGTTGGAAGAAGAACGGATTGATTCACGTATTTTCTAAAGAAATTATCACGAAGCAAAACCCAAAAATAAACTCATTCAGTATTTGAACTTAGATTACCGATTCATTTTCCTAAAACGATGAGCAAGAATCATTAATTCATGTACATAATTTTGGTAAAAATCTTTACCAATAAAGTTTTTGTTCATAAAATCTATTGAATATCCGTTGTGTAGCAACAGAAGTACATTGTCATGTTACAAATCGACCGTTAATTAAAACCAGTAGGACATGGTCCTATTACAAATCGACCATTGTGTAACACCATTAGTACATTGTCATATTGCAAACTGGCCGTTGTGAACCATCGATGATATATGTCATATTAAAAATTGACCATTGTGTACAGTCGGTGGTACATTGTCCTATTTTGAATCGACTGTTGTGTACAATCGGTGATACATTTTCATATATCAAATCAACTGTAATGTACAATTGGTAATACAGTGTCCTATTTAAAGTTGACCGTTGTGTACCATCAGTGGTACATTGTCCTATTTCAAATCGACCATTGTATACCATCGGTGGCACATTGTCCTATTTCAAGCCAATCGTTGAGTAGTAGTACCCCCCCAAAAAAAACAGCTGTTGTAAGGCCATTTTTATCCCATCTTATATCCCATTATATTCCAAATAAGGCAATTACGACACGTTCCACACTGCTGGAATAGGAAGAAGTCATATGCAAGGTTCTTCGATGAACTCCTTCTTATAGATGCACTAGTGCTTGACAACTAGCAAAAACTTATATTGGCCAGTTCTCTTCAGACACCGGAAGGCGTCTATACGACTTAGAAAGAGATATGATTGATAGGAAGGAATGGCGAAGCAGACTCAAAGAAATCTATGTTGTCGACTCACCTTGAGAAGAATAATGATGTTGGATACTGCACATAAACGAACATATTTGGTTTGGTTTGGTTTGATTTGGTTTCATGGCATATTACCATTTGTTCGTTATTTAAAGCCAAATCCTGTTTTTACATATCTATCGAATATATGATTTTTAAACACATTTTGTAGAAAAATACTGTTCGATGATTCAACAGTTTTATTTCGAACAATTCAATTTGCCATAAGTCCACTAAGTTAAATGGTTCCAAGTATTGGTATGTATCATGAACAATTCAAGTAAGCATCATTCATTTGTTTACATACAGTTAAAAAGTCAAAAAGTTTCATTTCAAACTATTCAAATTTGCATAATGACTCGTTTTATACGGTTTAAATGTAAAAAAGTTTTTTTTTTCAAATAATTCAATTTAGCATGTCATTTGTTTGCCCGCAGTTTAAATAATCAATCATTTCTCATAAATATAACCCTGTGAGGTGCTATCACAGCGGCCTAAAGTTAATCTGGGAGCGATGGGAATGAATGGGTACTCCATATTCCCCAAAGCTCCAGCATTACTGGAGCCTAACCAGATTTTTTCATGCCACACGCAGAACACTCTTTTGGGGTCTTCTCCCTTTGCTGAGATGCAGTCTGTGTATTCTACAGCCTCATCCGAATTGGCTGACACACGCACCTATATATATATATATATATATATATATATAATTTAATAACTATATACACAGGTTAAAAATTCACAACTTTCGCTTCTGATCTTCAGTTGAGTCAGGATCGACATTTTTATTGTTGTTCTATTTTATTGCAGAAATATTCTGTTGTGTGATATTTTATCGTATTTTATTGTATTTTATTGTGTGATATCTTATTGAGTGATATTTTATTGCGTGTATTTTATTGTATTTTTGGATCAAACGCAGTAAATATTTTGGAGTTTAAAAATGTCTTTTGGCTTTACATTTTAATAGTAGGGGTTAGAGTGTTCGCCAATGGCCCGGGAGACCTGGGTTCAATCCCAGGTCGAGTCATACCAAAGACTCAAAAAATTGTACCTGATGCTTCCTTGCTTAACACTCAGCATTATAAGGTACGGATCAAGGGTAAAGTAGAGCAATCCAGGGAAGGAGTAGCGCCCTCCCCTACGCATTGGTGTAGTAGCTATCGAAAAGGGAGCCTTCGGGTTACCCTCGACTATGGTCGCCAACAACTTATATATATATGTATGTATGTGTGTGTGTGTGTGTGTGTGTGTGTGAACTTTTAAGAGTTTTATAGGTTTAATAATATGTGAAGCAATAGAATACCAGCGTGGAAGTTGATTAGGTTTCTGTATAGACATTTTGCCAAAAGTAAATGAATAATTGGCACTTTTATAGCGAAAAAAAAAATAATGGCTGATACTTTTTGATCAAGGAATAAATTATTCATGTGAGAAGTGACAGAGTAAGTAGCTAGAGAAAGTCTAAGAGAAACAGGAAGTTCAAAATGTGCTTAAAAAATATAACATTTGATACGACGGCTCCGTCGACTTATTAAAAGAAACGAAAACGATAGAATATCTTTCCTTTCTCTGATATATTTATTACACGAATATATTCACACTTACGAGCACACACACACACACACACACATATATATATATTGATAATGATGAATAATTAAATAAAGATGAATCAATGAGAAGCAAAATATGGGCGCTTTAAACGACTTATAAACAACATCTCGCACGACAAAACCTGGACATGGCTAAGAAAAGGAAACTTTAAGAGAGAAACAAAATCTCTCCTAATGGCAACACAAAACAGCGCCATAGGAACCAACCATATAAAAGCGAGGATAGATAAGACACAACAAAATAGCAAGTGCAGACTATGTGGTGACAGAGATGAAACCATCAATCACATAATAAGCGAATGCAGCAAATTGGCACAGAAGGAGTACAAGGCTAGACATGGCTGGGTGGTTAAGGTGATCCACTGGGTAATGTGCAAGAAATCTAAATTTGACCATGCCAACAAATGGTATATGCACAACCCAGAACCTGTCCTAGAAAATGATACACACAAACTCCTGTGGGACTTTGATATACAAACGGATCACCTAATCTCGGCCGAAGACCAGATCTTATAATAATCAACAAAAAAGAGAATCGGCAAAATTGTCGACTTTGCTGTCGGACCACAGAATAAAACTAAAAGAATGTGAAAAGAGAGATAAGTACCTCGACCTTGCTAGAGAATTGAAAAAAAATATGGAACATGAAGGTGACATTGTACCAATTGTGATTGGTGCCTTTGGCACGGTAACTAAAGGATTATTGAAGGGCCTGGAAGATTTGGAAGTTGGCGACCGAGTGGAGACCATCCAAGCAACAACATTATTGAAAACTGCCAGAATACTGAGAAGATTCCTGGAGATTTTAGGAGACTTGCTGTCACTCAATCTCCAGTGAAATACCATCAGTTTACGCTGATGTAAAAACTCTAATGAGTAAATAATAATAATAATGATAATAATGATAATAAGAATAAAAATGACATGCTGCAAAAAAGCAAGTGTATTTTGAGTGAAGAAAAATAAAACAGTTAGTATGCCATCTAGTATATAAAGGGACAACCTTTAGATTGAAACCACTTGATCTAACGATTGCATAAATGAGAATCTGATAGTCACCAAGCACCACTGACTTTGTGTCGACAGTATCCTAACTTATATATATATATATATATAAGCTCTCTTGCGAGGGAAGTAAATGGTTGCCATTAGCGTAATTCAAGGCTCTTCATATCACTCGAGATCTCGGTAGCCGTTAAGCGGATATATGCAAACAAAAACAAACATGATACATAAGCGTTTCAATTTCCTTCGCTTGCGCTAATTTCCTCGTGGCTTAGTGGTAGAATCTTGGATTGGTGTTTGAGTCAACCGGGTTTCGATCCCAGCTTCGGTAATCTAGCCACACTGAAGAGTTCTGATAGAACGAAACAGGTCTGTCTGTGGATGACAATATGTATATGTGTGTATGTATGTGTGTTTGTGTGTCTTGACATATTCATTAAGAGTGCATAATATCGGTGACTGAGCAAATCTGAGTTGAATATCGAAAGGTATAGTCAACGATACTTGGTCTAAACATCGTATAGGCAAATCATCAATTGCATTTGGTTCTACTTCTATGTTATTCAAACTTATATATACATATATCATCATCATCATGTCATGCAACTAGCACGGATGTCCCTGACCCTCTCACGCCACTTTTCCCTATCGTTCATCGCCTCGGGCAGGTCTTCAGGGCTACATTCCGTATCCTCACATAGCTGCTGAATGTATGGTCGTCCAGCTTTTGCCCGGCCATATGTAGGGGTCCATAAGAGTACATCACTTATGATCTCGTCCTTGCTTCTCCAGCAGTGTCCTGCATATCTGGTTCGTCTAACTTGGGTAGTCTTTGTGATAGGAGGCCGGAGGCCGTATAGTTGGTGTCTTGTGGGGTGTTGCCGCCAGGACTTAGTTCGTCCTAAAACGTCTCAATCTCAGAAAGAAGAGCCATAGTCTAACATTTTTGTTATGGAAATACACTACGGCTTTTTATTCTTATTCTTATTTTTTTAAAAACAAATTCAACTCCCTTTTTAAATTTCTGTGCTGGTTAGGCTGATGTAAATGTGAGATGAGTGCAACAAATCTAAAGTCTGTACGAGGCTAAGAACTTTCTGAACTAACCTTGTGTATATATATATAGTCACACTTATATATATATATATATATATATATATATATATATATATATATATATATATATATATACATGTGTGCGTGTGTGTGTGTGTGGAGGATAAATATGCAAATGATTGAATAAAATTCTGATTTACAAATTAAATTTTTTTTCTTCATATCGCGAGAAAAGCTTTTTGAGAGAAAAAAGTTAGGAAGTCTTTAGTTGTAAGAAAATATATTTGTCTGAATTTTAATAAATTAAGAGCAAAAGTAAAAATCATTCTAGAAATAAAGCAGTTTGCTTTTCCTAACTCTAGTTGATATATTTTGTGTGTGCAAAATATTAGTGTGCGAAGGAAAGAGAGAAAGTATGCGCATGCGCTGTTATATAAATCGATGGAGCAAGAAATTTCATCAGCAAGGGAAAGATTATTAGTACCAGCATATCTATATAAACAAGCTGTTTTTGTACAATTCAAAATAATTAAGCGTTGTTGAAAGTAAATGCACCTTGAAGAAACAGAATGTTAGATTTTGTCCCAAAAGAATTAAAATTGAAATATTTTCAGTAGACTTATAGAATGTACCAGGGAATTAATTAATTTCTTCCCTTATTCATAAGACTGCGATAGGCTCGAAATTAGATTTTACAAAAACTGACCATTTATCAATTATTCTAATTGGTTAAAAATGTATTTCTAAAATTCTAGGATTGGAAAAGATTACTTCAACTATTCTTGATTTTAATCCACCAGATTTTTCGTGGCAAATTAAATATCATCGTCTGCGAGCCACTCACAAGTTTTAAAACGGGCACGTAAGCACCGATTGGTAAATAAATTCAACAATACCGACACCAAATTATTGTTTCTCGAACCTGATTTTGCACGAAAATAAACTTTTTTTTGCATGAAATCAGTTTTAACCCAATATATATATATATATATATATATATATATATATATATATATATATATATATATATCGGGGTAATTAGGTCAATTTAGTTTAACTGACTTTATGAAAAAGAAAATTTTTACTTAAATATTTTGACAGTTATGTTAGCGGGGGCATATCTAGAAAATTAAAAAAAATTCAACATTTTTTTTTTACGTTTAAAATAAAAAACTAAAGTTACTTTTCCAGCAAAATTCATGTTTTTTATTAAATCGTTTAATTTTTTAAAAAAATTATGTGACCCAACCTCAAAGAGGAACAAAAAAGTTCGGTGGAGAAGGCACTATCAAAATCAATCGAGTCAAAAACGGTTTGTTAAGTTTGATGCTTTCCTGACGAAAGATGCACAAACGTTGAGTTGCAAGTTGAGATTGATAGCGATCAAATAAGGGTATTCACTTTGGAATAATCGACGAGATACGACACAGGAGACGGACAACATGCACAAAACATCTAAAACAATCATTAAAAATAATTTGCATCATATTACCACATAATTTTGGAGTAAAAATAACAGCTGACGTGTATTTTCCAGTTCGATTCGAAACTTAAGCATTATGAGTTCATTCCGTTACTAACTTATTGACAAGCAATGAAAACTATCAATTTTAGAACAATATGAAACGCTATGAAATGTTGGTTATTACAGATGAACCAACATTAAACACCAGCCATCACATTACAATACGCGGACAGTATCTCAAACAGAGGGGTTAAAACTCCCCGAAAAAATGTGTCTTGAATATGACATGAAGCAATATTTGGTGATGTGGCTTTAGTTCTGGAAACCTGTGCAGAGTGGAGTACACTTCATTGGCATTACTTCCATTTCCACTCAGACCCAAAGCTGTTTTATAGCACTGTTAAAGTCGCAACTATGGGGCAAATAGATATGTTTAAAAATTATTCGTATTCGATAGGACCGCGTGTAAAATGAGGTTAAACACTCTAAAATGTACATATATATATATATATATATATATATATACAATAGACGTGGTTCTTAACTTCTTGGTATTTGCATAAAGTAAAACGCAAGAGTATAATCTAGAATTTTAACTCGGGTCATGGATTCCAGTTCCTACAACGATAACCGTTACGCCTCACATATTTTGTTTATGAATAATTTGTGGAACTCATTGCAGTAGAACCGTATCTAAATAATAGAAAAACTGGATGCTGGGTATATTTTGGAACTGATAATAAATATTTTTCTATGATCTTCTTGCAGAGAACGAAATTAATTATTTTAAAAATTCTATTTGCAAAGTGAACACAGGCGACGAAAGATTCCATCCTAAATTTAAAAAAAAAATGTTTAATATGCCTTTAAAAAAAGAAAACAATAATAACAATAATCAACACAGAATGGCATACATCTATACTAAAGCGTGATGATAAGAATATTGACACCCTTAAAGGAGAATTTCTATTAAATAATAGATAGGCTGCATTTTTTATTCGTTACGTTGTGTAGAATATTGTTTTTAGAGATAAACCGTTAATATCTAGCTGAGGTAAATTCAGTGCTATTGACAAGTAGTAATTCCCAAGCAAAGCTGAAACTTTTTATGTCCGTGGAGGAGTTAAAGTCATTTGATTACAGATTCTAAAAGAGGTTAGATTTTAACATTGAATTGTTAGCCCTGAGCCGCTGAATGGTACAGTAATAATCTTCATCAATGATCCAATGGCAAATTGTCGATTCGTTAAAGAAAAAAATGTATAAGGCAAAACAAGAGATATGTTATCATAGAAATAAGGAATTCATGTCATATTCTCGGCGAAAAAACAAAAACAAAACAGTAGAGCAGAAGAAACCTCAGGATTATTGAGAGGAGAAGAAAGATCAAACATCGTCCTAAAAACATGAATATATATTTGTCCATGCCTCCCAACCAGGCTGGACTTGACAAAATATCATTTTTAGAGTGGAAACCCGAAGAACATGAAGGGAGGATCTATAAAGAGTTGATATTTCAATAGGACTATATTACTTAGCCTACATGAACTGATATTACGGAGATAACCTGGGAAATATAACAATGACGTGTTGGCAGGGAAGGTGAACGAATGTTGACTTTAAAAGCATAATAACATATAGAAACTTCCATGGAAATGTTCGTATTTTTATACACCCTCTTTTTATTAACTTTTCAACGTCTGTTATATTAACTTAAAATCAGTAATTGTAAGAGTTATGCTGATATAATTTGCATCAGGATCTTTAAAACAGGTTGGTTGATTGGGTTTTATGACATTTTAACATTTGTAGGTTATTTAATGCCAAATCCATTTTTATACAAATAATCAGTTCTATTTCAAACAATTCAGTTTAGCTTGGGTATATAGTTTAATTGTGGAAAACATCTCTTCTTCAAGTGATTCTGTTTAGACAAACATTCAACCTTGCTCAGTCAGTTTGGGCTGTAGAATACACCGACTGCACCACTGAAGAGAGGTAAGACCCCGACACCCAATGAGAGTCTCAGATATGACACTAAACAGTCTGATGTTGAGGTTCCAGTGATACTGGAGCTTTGGTGAATGTGGAGAATTGTTTAATGAAATATCAACCTTCGTGGGTTATTTAATACCAAAGCCATCTTTGAAGATCAATGGTAGTACTATTTAATCTATTGCTGGAACGATAACACGGTTCATATCTTTCACCTAAGGGTATTGTTCCGAAATTAAACGTAATAGTACGACTGGAGTTTAAACTAGCTTCCTACGATGTCACAGTTCGGCAAGTTTTTCACAATGCTACAAAATCTCTTTACCGGATTCACTTTTGTTTTTATCTACAAATATTAAGATATGTCTAGAGTAAGGCATTAAAATGGTCTGACCATAATGAGAATAATGAATACCGAAAATAGATGTTTTGTAGAAAAGGCTCTATCCATTACCCTCCCCACAAATGAAATGATGTGAACTATCATTTTTCGTGGTTGTTTTAAAAAGAATGTGTCATGGTGAAGTATCAGTTGTATCTTGTAGAGCAAAGAGAACTTTTATAACTATTCAATTTTGTCCTTCACTAAGTTTTTTTTTTTTTCATTTCTTTCTTTGCTTTATGGCATATCAACCTTCATGAATTATTTATACCAAAGACATCCTTGTATAAGAACACCAGTGGTAATATTCAACCCATAGCAGGGAAGAATAAGGGTCTTCATATCTTTACAAATGATATTAATCTGAAAGTGAACATAATAGCGTAACAAGAGTTCAAAATGGCTTACAACGAGGTGAAAATCCAGCAAGTTAGCCATAATGTCACGAGGGATTCCTCTGTTTTTAGTTTATTATATCGGACATTGGCCTAGCGGTTAGAGTGTTCACCAATGGCCCGGAAGACCTGGGTTCAATCCCAGTTCGAGTCACACCAAAGACTCAAAAAATGGTACTTTATGCCTCCTTGCTTAACACTCAGCATTATAAGGTACGGATCAAGGGTAAAGTGGAGCAATCCGAGGAAAGGAGTAGCGCCCTCCCCTTCACCTTGGTGTAGTAAGCTGTCGAAAAGGGAGCCTTCGGGTCACCCTCGACTATGGTCGCCAACTTTTCTTTTATATTTATCATTAAATGTAAAAAATTCGATTAAATTTCGTTAATATTAACACGTAGAGTCACTATTATACATTTTTCATGAATTATTAACAAAATGAAATAACTGAAATAAATGATAAGAAGACCGAAAACGATAACAGCATAACATATATTAAGTAACTTTAAAGCATACTTGAAAGTAGACATAATATTACGTCAAGTGAGTGGTAAGAATTTTCTCTGGATGCTGCAAAAAAGATGTTCAAGCAGGAAAAGCGTGAATATTTATTCACGTAAGCATGATCAAATAAATTAATAAACAAAAATAAATTTACAGAATGATAAGCATAAATATTGGTTGAATATATAAGAAAAGAAGAAAGTAAATTCGATTAAGGAAATCGAAGAAATAAACATAAATTCAACAAAAATTGTAAAAATAAACAAAAACTAAAAGGAGATCAAATTTTATAGAATATATATGAAACAAAATAGAGAAAAGCAAAAAAAAAAAAAAAAAAGTGTATATCGTTGGAGATTAGAATAAGCTGACTGTAACCCGCGCTGAGGAGTAAAAACGACTCCGGCTCCACCCCTAAATAGTAATATCCAAGGTAAGACACCAAACTGCATCAAGCGCTGAGGCTCAAGTTCTGATGATTTGAGGAGTGCGGAGTATACCTTCCTTGTCACTAAACTGAACAGAAGTGGTAGTACCTGTTTGAATTCCTCAATGGGTCAAATATATTTGTTAGAGAAATAATCATTTTCGATTGGAATTATTAGTAGATTAGCCAACCCGAAAGTTCCCTTTTCAATAGCAGCAACACCAAGATGTTAAGAAGGGCGCTACTCTTTTCCCTGGATTGCTTCACTTACTCTTGATTCATACGCCATAATGCAGAGTGTTAAGCAAGGAGGTATCGAGAACCACTTTTTGAGTCTTTGGTATAACTCGACCAGGGATTGAACCCCTGTCATTAATAAAATTAACAAATACAAATGATGCTATTTAACGGTAGATTATTTTTATTCAGAATAGTTGCTTGAAGCTATTATTTCTTCTTAAAGATAATTATGATTTGCTTGAAAACATACAAATGTTAGCAAAAAAATAAATATTATGAGAAAAATCATTACTTGAAACCATATGATCATTAGTATTAGATAGGAAAACTTAAAACCATTGAACCGTGTGTAAATTATTTGAATTTGATAGGAATCCTTGATATCATCTATGTGCAAAAACACTCTAGAGAAAAACTACACAACCATTACTGTCAAATCTACTGTGATGCAGGTGTTAGTACTTTTCAGGCTCCCTCTTTGGATCAAATAGATATGTTCTAAAACAATTCGTTTTCTATACGACCGTGTGCATTAAAACCTATAGACATAGATTAACTCCTGACGGTTTGACATCGTAAAATCCATAAATCATTTCTATATCAGTTGGATATCGGACTCTAGATCGTATCGGTGTATGAATATATCTGAATTAGTTGCTTTTGCAGAGTGTTTCAACGGTTCCCTTGAAAGTCTCCAAAGATACGACTGATTGCCCCTTTACTATTGAGATCTTTCTCTACGAAGTCTTACAGTTTGTCAACAGTTCTAATCAGCAGTAAATACGTAGTCATAGACAAGTTTACCAACTAATCAAGAAAGGTATGATAGGCTAGTTCACAACCAAATACTAAATTTAAATGTACAATGGATATGATTCCCTAACTTTTAAGCATAAACACTGAAGAGTATGACATGCCGTTAAAGTCAATAAATCAGAAAAACTTATCAAAATTGAGGGAGAGAAATTGTATGAAAAAGACAAATACAAAATGTCAGAAATAATAACAAACAAAAAAACCCCAAAATAACTAAAGATAAAGAGAAAAAATATTGGCAACTAGAACGAAGAAAATATTATGAACAAACGAAAAAAGAAATTAAAAATATAAAATAAATCAAAGCATTAATTAAAGATTAGGTATTATTAAAAAATATATATATATACATAGAAATATAGAAAAAAGTAGAAAAATCAAGTAAAATGAGAAATGAATTGATCACTTACAAAATTAGAGAGGTGATGTTTGTTTGAGCATGAAATACTCAGAATAAAATGAATGAAGCAATCCTGAAGACATTGAAGATGTCGATCGCTCCAATAACAATAACTTCACAACTGACAGGAAAATAGAAAAAAGAAGACAAAGGGATTATAGTTAGGGGAAAAATACAGCGATAACAGGGAAGGTCTTTTGAGTAGGGAGTGTATTCACAACAGGAATTCATTAAATGAAGATCTTGTTGTCAGCTGAAACATAAAATTCAAATGGACTGCGAGACTAGCCATAAATTGTAACCGCTCATTTCATTTAGTAGCCTGTCTCAAATCTTCCCTTTTTGCTATTACATGTACACACCACATAGAAAACATGTGCAGACACTCATAAATGCTTTTGTCTTTCATTCATCCCGAGACTGGCAAGTCGTATCCTCATCTTCGGTCACGGGATCTTTATTATCAGTATTATAAAATGTTTCAGTAAGTTAGTTTTGAAAATGAAAACAATTAGAGAAAAAAGAAAACAACTTTATTGCGGTGAACACGAGGCGAGCCGTCATGCGCACTGACAATCGGAGCTCGTCAAGTACACCTTAAAATAACGACCAGAAGTCCATTTATTTTCTTCTGTCCAGCGTCCTTCCTGTTATCCCAATGTGCTGGATTATGTTTCAAGAATTACTTCATGTACCAACCATTAGAAGAGAAATCCCTGGTTTCTATCATTTCGTCTTTGCCTGTCTCTGTCCTCGTCCATCAATCGCCAATATCAGATTTCTAGGCCAGTTTGTTTGGTTTCCAGTCAAATCTCCAGGCCTAACCCAAGACCTTCTTAACCGATTCTAATCGCAGAGGTCATGATAGAAATTCGACGAGATTATATAAAGCCATACCCAGAGATTAACAAGAGATCACTTTCATAAAAACAAGCTCATCTGTCATGTGAAAGTCCTATGACGGAACGGAATGGTGCTGAACTTGACGTTACCTCTTTTATTCTGGGATCGAAAAGAAAAAAATTCTATACATCCTATATACAGTTTTACCGGAGTTAGTCATACTTCGGAAATATCAATGATAATCACGTTGGTACCTTTATAAAGTTTTAAAATCGGCTAAATCCAGTAAGTCAACACGACATACAACCTGATCAACCATATATCGTGAGAGACAATTTTAAAGAAACTAAAGACAGGTACTTCCTGTCTGAAAAAAATATCTTAGCTGAATAAGTTGATAAATTTTTAAAATATAAAGATATAGAAATAGAACTTGCAAGAATTGCTCGGTCACATCATCATCATCATGTCGCGCCGCCTGCGCGGATATCCCTGACCGTCTCTCGCCATTTCTCCCTATCATTCATCGCCTCCGGCAGGTCTTCAGGGTTACATCCCGTGTCCTCACATAGCTGCTGTATGTAAGTTCGTGCTGGTCGTCCCACTCTTGCACATCCATGTGTGGGGGTCCACAGGAGTACATCGCTTATGAGCTCGTCCTTGCTTCTCCAGCAGTGTCCTGCGTGTCTGGTTCGTCGAACTTGTATAGTTTTTGTGATGGGGGGCAAGTGTCCGTATAGTTGGAGTCTCGTGGGGTGTTGTCGCCAGGACTTGTTTAATACTGCTCTCAACATTCTTGTATAATTTCCGTCCAGCCTCCTCTCCAGCCGCTTCGTAAGCGTCCATGTGGTGCATCCATATAGCAGTATCGACACAACCGCTGCCTGGAAGAAACTGCGTTTCATTTTATCAGTTAGGTCCGACTTCCATATGATCGAGAGCCTATCGATAGCTGTCCATGCCTTCGTCAGTCGTGTGTCGATGTCTTTATCGGTTGATGAGACGCTGCTTCCTAGGTAGGTGAATTTGTCGACTAGTTTCAGAGAGGCTCCGTCTAGTGTGGCAATGTTGCCCGTTTGGTTGTAACACATATATTCGGTTTTGTTTGCATTGACATGGAGGCCAATGCCTGCTGCGGCTCGTTCCAGACTATGCAGTAGTGTCTCTGCTTGATTAGGCGTATTCGCTAGTAACGCCAAGTCATCAGCGTAGTCGGCGTCCGTGTTTGTTTTTGCGGGGTACCTTTTGCTTCTTCTCTTAGTCAGCTGGAAGCCATTTTCTCTGATTTTGTCGATCGAAGTCCTAAGCACATAGTCTAGACAGATGATAAAGAGGTACGGGGCTAGTGTGCCTCCTTGTAGTACTCCTGCAACAGTGTCGAAGTATTCCGTGTCTCCATCTGGTGAACGTACTTTCACTTTGGTGTTTCTGTAGAGAATCATTATCGCTGCTACGGTTTCTTTTGGTAGGCCGTATGCTAGTAGGATTTGCTCCATCTTCCCTCTGTGTATGGAATCGAATGCCTTGGTAAAGTCGACAAATAGTAATGTCGCCTGTAAGTTTTTTGCCCGAACGCCTTCCAGGATTCTACGGATGGTCAGTATTTGTGAGGTTGTGGATCTATTTCTCCGGAAGCCATAATCCAAAATAGACAACATCCTTAGGAAAAACCAAAATGGCTCGGTCACATAATAATCCATAAAAGGGAAAGGTTTCTTTGAAACACTCTTCGGCAGTAATATCTTAAGAGACAAACCACTGATCCACTAATATTTTTACTCTTAAAGGGGATAAAGACATTCTGAATGTGCAGCTTGCTTCAATCGAATCAACTTCGAATTATATAGTGGACACAATAAGTGGTAAATTGAGTCAGTTTAACAGATCATTATTTGTCAATTCGATTCTCCGAAGGTGCTTAAGCTTTGTACGTAACTAATTCATCCTAAACTATGTTCAACTTTCGATTTAACAGTTGACCTTAGTATATACCATTTAATATATATATATATATATATATATAGTCATCCACAGACAGACTGTTTCGTTGTATCCCAACTCTTCCGTGCGGATAGACACGTTGGACGCTTGAAGCTGGGGTCGAAACCCGCCCAACTTTACGTTAGACTTAGTATCATACCGCTCTGCCAACAAGCATACCACGTCAGCTCGGGAATTATCAGGTATTAAGTAGTAACGTTCGTTTGTTTACATTTTATACCTTACCGGATATCGGGGAGTTCAATTGGTTCGAAGAGCTTTGCATTGTGCGATCAGCAGCCATAAATTCCTCCACCAGAGTGCTCTATTTGATTTCAAAGAACATAAAGAGGCATATGGGATTTGTTAAAGAACAAGGAAGGAACAGTAACTCCGGATTGAATTAATGAAGAAATTATTCCAGAAATACTGGGAATGATACAGTTGTTTTTATTGTGGAATGATGACAAAATTAATTTTCCTTTTTTTTTTTTGGCTATATAAACAATGGTTTGGTTTACTTTCTTTGTTTAATAGCATATCAACTTCCATGGGTTATCTAATGCAAAAACCATCGTTAAAGAAGGGCAGCTGTGGTGCTATTTAACCCTTAGCTGATGAAGAAAGAAGGGGGTTCATACTTTTCAGAAAGTTATTTGTCGAAAGTGAACGTAATATGGCGACTGGAGTTCAAAGTCACTTACGACGATGTCATAATCCAGCATGTTAGTCCCAACAACAAGAGGGATCCACCACCTAAAATGAATGATGTGCAGTCTTTTTCTGTGCTTATTTTAAAGGAGGTTGATGTGAGCTGACAGAAGTATCAGTTGATATCGAGTAACGTTTACTGTTCAAACGTGAATGGTATCAATCGTTTTCGCGTTAGCTAAACGTCATGTGTTTGGGTGACAAAGGGTAGAAGTCTACACTGAATACACAAACACACTCACATACACACACACACACGCGCGCGCGCACATGCACGCACATATATATATATATATATATATATATATATTTGTGTGTGTATACATATATATATATATATATATATATATATATATATATATATACAATAAGATTTGAATAGCGTAAATGAAATCAATGGCGCTTGGTGATGATGAATTCCTTGCTAATGCAATCATTAGAGCAAAATATTGCAAGCTTTCGTCTGATAATAGCAGAGTCAAGAAAACTGGCAATCACCAAGTGTCATTGACAGTTTCTTCATTGTTCACGCATAGATCTACATAGGTTCCATCGTCGACATTGAGTACGATTTATTTATTGATATAACAAAACTTATAACGATATTATTAAATCAAAACAAGAAAGAGAGTGAGTGAGTATACGTGTGTGTGTGTGTGGGGGTAACATTGTAATTTGAATACTACCGTCTCAACTTATTTTACATTAATATATTTTTCTGTGCATATTGTCATGTTGAAATGCTGACTTGTCTCGCGGTATGTTTCAGCTGCTGTGGTTTTTATCATCAGTACATGCCTAATATTAAATGCCTTGTATTCTAATTATGTAACCTTAAGAAATATATTGTGAGAGATTTCCTGTATTTACTTCTATATAAGACGCACATTTTTTTTATTCCAAGAAGTATTCATGTATAACACTGCAGTCAGAGTTTTATTATCATATCTACAAAATTTAGCTTTGTCAATCAAAACAGCTAATGTACATAGTCAGAATGGGAAGATTATAGTGAGCATGTTAGGAAGACATTAGTACCTTGAAAAATAGTATTTAGAACGGTGGCTTTTCCAGGGAATCGAACCCATATATCCCCTAATGGTGAGCTATTCGCAGTTAAGCACAATGCATGTTGATTAATTGATGAATTTTAACGGTAATCAAAACGGTTATGATTGTTTCATGCCTAGATTTAAGTTATCGCATTCACTATGTTCTCATAGTTGCATTTTTCGTTGAGTTGTTTCTTTATAGGTATTTGTGCATATAATCCGATCGAATACGAATAATTTTTGAGCTGATCTATTTGACCCATGTGTGGGAACTTAACAGATATTCCCAACCCGGATCAAAGTGAACCAGAGAATAATGGTAATAAAAAGGAACACTAACCTCCCCAGAATTCCAGGACTTGGGCCTCACCATCAGATGCAGTTTATTTATATACCCAGGACGTCTTTATTTTGTGAGCAGGTGGTCTTACCCCAATGCAAGGAATACAGCTTGCGTATTCTAAGCACTACTGACAAGACTAGTGGAAATTGTCTGGCAACTAAAAGTTGGTATATATACGGGTACTTTGTTGTACTTTGTTGGTCGAGATGTACTCCAGTGAAAAGCAATCCAAAAAGCCAAAAATATTCTAAAAGTCTTACTCTGCTCTGTCAACGTGAGCTATAGAATTCACCGATTCCACCGCTACAGAGTATTAACATCTCTCAAAGAGGCTACTTGTTGGCCGTGGGTGGCAATCTGTAATGCTTGAGGACGGGATCTTGGTGGCTCGCGTGGTGCTTGACCCAGCAACCGAAGTTGTCAAATGACTTGCTACATTTTACTTACGACCTTAGTTGACTAGGTAAGCGTTCGGAGAGGCTTAATCCTAATAATCGGCTGGTCATGTCCAGCCTGATCACCGAAGCGATTGTTCCGAACATATAGCTGAGGTTGCTCTAGTAGCAAATAAGTACTCAATCCTATTTTATCCAAAAGGTACTTGAAGGCGGTTACTAAGAGTCAGTTGCGCTGAGATAGAAATGCATGAAACCATATTTAAACCATGTGCAAACAAATGATTAATAAAAAATAGGATTAAAAACGTTGAATATTTATAGTTGAAACCATTCAAGTGAATGTGAACAAATAATTAATGTAACACTTGAATAGATGATAAATAGAATTACCTATGATAAATAGCAATACTTAAAACAATGTATCTTTGTGCAAGCAAAAAAGCTTCTCCTCGTTTAAAATAGTTATATACAAACTATTCGCTTATATATATATATCTATATATACTTTAAGAAAAACAACAAAACCGGTCACATAGGATTATAAATTTATTTCCATCCTGTTACGCATTTTTGAAATTTTCAAAAACACGAAAAAAAATTAACAGGACTTCATCAGATCTTTTAGATAAAAAAAAAAACTAGAATAGACACAGAAAAAAGTGGGAGGGGATAGAAGAGGGGTGAAGAGTTATCTCCTCATTAAGCCCACTTCCGCTTTTAATTTTAATTTCGGTTAGAAATGTAGTAGATTTATTTAAATTTTTTTTTAATTACATATTGATCTAAATTACAGATTTTATATTAAATTAGATTTAAACTTTAATCATTAACCTTACGTAATGATACAGTAATAGATATATTAAACTAAACAAATATCTAATTGATTTAAAATATTTTAAAATTTCAAAACTATTTAGAAACCATTAATCAGTACATATGTATTATATGCTTTTTCACAATTTTCTATCAAACATTTTATTTTATTTATTCATCTAATGAGGAGATTACTCTTTACCCCTCCCACTTTTTTCTGTGTCTATTCTAGTTTGTTTTTTTTTATCTAAAAGATCTGAAGAAGTCCTGTTAATTTTTTTTCGTGTTTTTGAAAAGTTCAAAAATGCGTAACAGGATGGAAAAAAATGTATAATCCCATGTGACCAGTTTTGCTGTTTTTCTTAAGGAATTTATTTCTCTGTATTATTGTTACATTGAGCTCTTTACCAAGAAATTTAAATATTCGCTCATGAATAATTGCTCGTCCTGATGGAATTACTCCCAACTCCGATTTAACTGGACCAAAGAATACTATATATATATATATATATATATATATATATATATATATATTCTAAAATTGAAAGAAAAAAGTTCAGTTTTGTGGTTTCCTTACAAATTTATTTCGGGTCTACAAAATGATACTCTTCAATTGTAGAGAAAAATACAGTTGTGTATTTGAATATAAGTTAGGCAGGTTTAACTTACTACACCTGGAGAAGGTCATTTTATAGACCGGAAATAAATTAGTTATGAAACCTGAAAATTGAAGTTTACGTTGAATTTAGGCCTGTCTGAAGAGGGTCATTTTATAGCCGCGAAATAAATTCATAATGAAACCACAGAATTGAATTTTTTTGTTTCAATTTTATAAAAATATCTTCACGCTGCACGTGAGTTTCGATGTATTTTTAATCTGAAATTAATTATACGGTCGATAGCTGTTGGCATTGTGCACTCAACTGGATATTTCTACCCCTCAGATTATTACTTAACAGTCTAATCCTTAGACTTTTTTCCACGAATTACATGTATATATATATATATATATATATATATATATATATATATTGGCAGCATTACTTCGTTGATACAAATTTCATTAAACATAATAGACATTTTATATCTACATATTTTCTTCTGGATCCGTTCGAATTCCTGTATTACTTTTATCGTATTCGGGGGGGGGGATTGATTGATACATAGTTGTATGTATCCCTAGTATTTTCTGCCCAACTTTGGGCCATCATCAGGGGAGGATCTATTACAAAAGGGATGTAACTTTTGTTTTAGCATATTACAACTATGTAAGAGCGTCTTTATGGCGTTTGCTTTTAAGTCCTAGGGATACATACAACTATGGACAATACATAAATCAATTCCCCCCGAATACGATAAAAATAATACGGGAATTCGAACGGATCCAGAAGAAAATATGTAGACATAAAATGTCTATTATGTTTAATGAAATATTTATATATATATATATATATATATATATGTGTGTGTGTGTGTGTGTGTGTGTGTGTTTGTAAAAACGATTAGGCATGAAATAACCATCAAGGGTTTATATGCCATTGAACAATAAAACCAAACCAAACCAAATGTCTAAATTTTCTATGAGTGTAATTTGCAACTTGATAACGGTAGAAATCACAGGTAGTCTTACAAAATTCAGAGGGTGTTTACAAACGGATTTGCTCTTGATAGCCCGCGAAGAAGACATCTTATGTTCAGACTTAAAGTTTATGAAGTGGCCGTGACGTCCACCGCAGTAAACAGCTTTCCTATTTCTGAAATCACACCATTCAGACCTCCAATCTTTATACTATCTATTATACTATTCTAAACTCGTCGCATCTGCCATCAACATGGGATATATGGGCCAGGTCAAAGTTCAGACATAAAAAAAAAATTACAAGGGTCTCGACTGGCAGTGTGCCTGCAAAATCCCGTTAGATAAGGGTCTTCGAAAAAAAATAAGCGCATGACCTACATAGAGAAATAAAATAAAATAAAATGATGGTATCTCGATTAAGATTTATTTGGGTGGTCTTGTAATATTTTTTTGTTTGTTTAACAAGATCTATTAATGTAAACTATTTTTGCGCCTTCCGTTACAATTTTTACAAGGTCATGGTATGCAGGAACAAGGAATATATTTATTTTCTTTAAATGTTACTACTAAAAACGTAGAGACAGTTTTTTTTTATAGAGTTACCTGTCGTTTAACTAATCAATCAATCACTCAATAAATAAATAAGAATGTACTGGCGATTGTCTTGGGCGATTCTTCAGGACTTTCCTATCATCAAAATAAGAGAATTCTTGTTCCGTTTGAGTAAAGACAAAATAGTTCGGTCACGTGAAAGTTGCCAAGTGACCCAGTACATCTAATGAGTACGTTAGAGCGATCAGAAACTTGACCAATGTTGCCATAATGTAAAAATTTGTTAGCAAAATCCTTTTCTTCTTAAGATGAAGACTGATTTCCATTGATTTTCTTTATTGATCTATTAATATTCTTCCTAATTAGTCCTGAAATGATTGAGATTATTTCAAAACAGATCTTTAAATTTTAAAAGTGTATGAAATTATTTTGTAAAAATATTCTCACGAGATGGGAAGATCATCTCTCGAAAAGTGAAAGAATGAATGAAAAATAAAAGGTCTCAAGAAGAAAATTGTCAATTGTACCGTTCATCAATTTAAGTAGAGAAAATGAAAAAATTAGCATATGGAAATACTCGATTTATATGATTTAATGTATACATAAAGTACCTTTCATTTAATCAAAGAATGTGACTTGTCACAGTTACATTTTAAATGTTTCTCTAATAACATGTTAAGTACTTTAAAAATAGATCCTATGAATTTTCAACCAAATGTTTTCTCTTGATGATTAGCTAAAGTCAAAACTTATTGAGGATAATGTAAACTGAAGAACACAAAAGCAATATTCCTATTTTAGTTATCGCTTCTGCTAATCCTTATATATATATATATATATATATATATATATATATATATATATATATATATATATATATATATAAAGACAGAAAGGGAAAATTGGTCAGCCGGCTGGAGCTGTTGAATACACCAACTTCTTTTCTGCATAAGGTTAAGACCCCCCTAAGGTGTCCTGTATTTGACAAAACAATCTGACGGTGAGCTTCCCGTAATGCTGGAGCTTTAGGGAATGTTGAGCACCCCTTCGTTGTCAGCGACCCAAGGTCCACTCTGGGCCGGAGTGGTAGCACCTGACAGAGCCTTCTCTTTAACTTAAATATAACTGAACTGCTTACTAATGCTAACCTGAATTGCTTGAATCAGAACGGTTTTTGACATTGAAACTGTATTTACGCTAGACTGAATTGTTTAAAAAATATCTGTTTTGACATTTAACTGTGTGTAAACAAAATCTATACTTATACTGTTTGAATTGTTTGAATTAAAACTGTTAGACTAAGCTGAATAGCATGAAATAGAAATATTTTTGACAATAAAACTGTGTACGCATGTATATTTTAATTCATTCTTCTAATGATTGAATATACACATCATTAATAAAACAACTAAATAAATTAGATGGATTTTTTATTAGATTCTTGTATGGAAGAATTTTCATCATAATATAATCACCAGACTATCAAGTTTTTGTTAAGCAGGTGATTAAACACGCATATATATATATATATATATATATATATATATATATATATATATATATATATATATATATATATATATATATATTGCAAAGCAAAAGTAAACTACTGTGTCGTCACTAAAGCCTTCTTCAGATAATGACGAGAGTCAGACAGGATTTCAGGACCTAAGCATGCCAGCCTCTTTAATATATATATATATATATATATATATATATATATATATATATACAAGTCACAAATAATAAAGTTTCTATGGAATACTTCTCGCGGGTTTTTCACATCTGTGCTAGGTTTTGGTCCTTCACTTCAAATCTTCTCGTGTCTCCAGGACTCTTCTCAGTATTCTGATCGATCTTATCAATGCTGTCGTTTGAATGTCTCAATTCGTCCTCTGATTTTCAACTCCTCTAACAAGCCCTTTGGGGACTATTACAAACGCACTAATAACAATTGGTATCATTGTTACTACCACGTTCCACGACTTTTTAGTTCTCTGGTGAGGTCTAAGTATTGGTTTCTCTTTTCGTTTTCTTTGATTTTCACTCTGTAGTCCAAAACTGACGGCAAAATCAATAAGATAGTAGGTTTTCTGTTTTCGCTACATCTATGTTGGATAATGTTTGATCCGTTTGTATCGCAAAATCCAAGAGAATTTCATGCATCTTTTTTCTCTAAGACAGATTCTGGTTTGTGTATATACAATTTTGGCAGCATGGTCGAATATAAATTTCTTGCACGACTCCTAATGGATCTCTTTCCCCAGCCAGTCATGCACTAGTTTGATTTTCTAGTTATGCACTAGTTATGTGAGATATTGTTTCTTCTTTGTCGCTATACAATCTACTCTTGCTGATCAGTGGCCCATTTTTAAAAAGATTTTAACCCTTATATATAATTGCTCTTGATCGCGTTGTTTCAAGCTTTTAACAGAAGAGATTTAGTATCTCCCTATCTCTTAAAGTTTCCCTTTTTTTTAACCATATCCAAGTTGCCCAGTCGGCTGTAGAATACACCGACTGCACCTCTGAAGAGGGGTAAAACCCCACGTCGTAGATATGACACTAAACAATCTCATGATGAGGTTACAGTGATACTGGAGCTTTGGGGAATGTGGAGTACCCCTTCATTGTCATCACTCCCAGGTCCACTCTAGTCAGGAATGGTAGCACCTGATAGATTCCTATCTATGGGTTAAATAGAACTAAACTGCATACTTATGCTAAACTGAATAGTTTGAATTAGAACTGTTTGACTAAACTGAATAGCTTGAAATAGAAATGCTTTTTGAGAATCAAACTGTGTACTAATGCTAAACGGAATTGTTTTAAATAGAACTTATTATTTGTATAAAAATGGATTTGGCATTAAATAACCTACAAAGGTTGATATGCCATGAAACCCAAACAACCAACCAACAACCATATCCAAGTTTTCTTGAGTGAGATTTCGCTTATCCATACCGTTGTTTTTTCCCCACTTCTGTTTCTTAGCTATTACTGTTGTTCCGTTTGTCCTTAAGTTGTCAGCGCTTTTACTGACCTCTGTAATTAGATTTCTCTATTATTATTACTATTTACTCATTAGAGCTTTTCACATCTTCACTGGAGTCTGCGTGGCAACAACTCTCCTCAAGTCTCCAGGACTCGTCTCAGGATTCTGCCTGTTCTCAGCAATGCTGTCATTTGGATAGTCTCTAGCCGTCCGCCAACTTCCAAGTCCTCCAGGCCTTTTAATAATCCTTTAGTTACCGTGCCAAAAGCACCAATTACAATTGGTAGTATTGTCCCCTTCATGTTCCACAGGTTTTCCAATTCTCTAGCAAGGTCGAGGTATTATCTCTCTTTTCACATTCTTTCAGTTTTATTCAGCGGTTGGCCAGGACAGCAAAGTCGACAATTTTGCAGATTTTCTTTTTTTTTTTTTTGTTGATTATTGTAAGGTCTGGTCTTCTGGCCGAGATTAGGTGATCCGTTTGAATATTAAAGTCCCATTGTAGTTTGTGTGTGTCATTTTCAAGGACAGGTGCTGGGCTGTGCATATACCATTTGTTGGCATGGTCAAATTTAGATTTCTTGCCCATTTCCCAGTAGATCCCCTTGTCGACCCAGTCGTGTCTAGCCTTGTACTCCTTCTGTGCCAATTTGCTGCATTCGCTTATTATGTGATTGATGGTTTCATCTCTGTCACCACAGAGTCTACATTTGCTATTTTGTTGCGTCTTATCTATCCTCGCCTTGATATGATTGGTTCTTATGGTGCTGTTTTGTGCTGCCATTAGGAGAGATTTTGTTTCTCTCTTAAAGTTTTCTTTTCTTAGCCATGTCCAGGTTCTGTCGTGTGAGATGTTGTTTATTAGTCGTTTTTATTAGTCGTTTAAAACGCCCATGGAGTTGTTTTTCTTCCCATTTTTTCTAGTTTTTGTCATTCTGTTATCTCTCATGTTGTTAGTATTGTATCTGATGGCTGTAATCAGTCCTCATTCGTGTTTTTCTATGTAGTCTTCGTGTCGTTGTATGGATGTGTCAATGCTGTCTTCGATGCTGGCAAGTCCTCTTCCTCCCTCTTTTCTTGGTACATATAGTCTGTCAACGTCGTCTTTGGGATGCAATGCCTTGTTCGTGGTCATTAATTTTATAGTTCTTTAGTCCATTTTCCTATGTTCCTTTCTGGTCCACTTGAGAAAGGGTCCCGAGTATCTAACGAGGGGTACAGCCCAAGTATTTATTCTTTTGATAAGGTTTCTGCTGCAGAGCTTTGTTTCGAGTAGTTTTCTAGTTCTCCTGAGATATTCTTTTTTGAATTTTGTCTTTCATTTCGACTTGTTTGATGGTGTCAGCCTCCAAGTTTCCTAAGTGTCTGTAGGTCTCGTTTTCTGCGATCGTTCTGATCTTGTCTTGATTTGGTAGTTCTCGTCCGTCCGTTAGATGTCGTTTGCCACTTTTCATGATGAGCAGAGCGCATTTTCAATGCCAAATTCCATTCCTATGTCTTGACTGTATATTCTAACTGTGTGTATTAGGGTTTCCAGTTCTTTTTCATTTTTTGCAAATAGTTTAATGTCGTCCATGTACATTAGGTGATTGATCTTTTCTTGCGATCGGCTAAGTTTGTACACAGCCGTGCATTTTCTGAGTATTTGGTTTAGTGCCATCATGGCAATTATGAATAGTAGGGGTGGCAGTGCATCTCCTTGGAAAATCCCTCTTTGGATCTTTGTTTCAGTCAAGCTTTTTCCTCCTGCTGTTAATTGAACTCTCCAGTTTTTCATGTTTTTTTCGAAGAAGTTTATGGTTTCGTGTGATATTTTATACATTTTGAGACTGTTTATTATCCAGCTTTGCGGAACCATATCATATGCCTTTTTATAGTCTATCCAAGCCATTGCTAGATTTTTCCGTCTGTTCTTGCTTTCATTTAGGATGTGTTGATCTATGTAGAGTAACTCTGCTGTGCCTCTGGATCCTTTCCGGCATCCTTTCTGTTCGTCAGGGAACAATCCGCGGCTTTTTAGCGAGTAGTATATTTCTTCCCTTATTTATGCTGTTAATATTGTCCACAATTTATGGGTCAATAATTGTTTGGAGAAGTTCCTTTACTTGGGTCTTTTTGGATCAATGTGGTCTTTCCTTTGATCATCCAGTCAGGTACTTGTACATCTTGTAGTCATCTGTTCATTTCTTGTGCTAGTCTCTCGTGAATGGAGGTGAATTTCTTGAACCAGAATCCATGTATTCCATCATGACCTGGTGTTTTCCAGTTTGATATCTTTTTTAGTGTCTTTTTGAGTAGTTCGATGTGTATTTCCGCGTTGGGGCCTTCCTCAAGTCCTTCTAGTTCTCTTGTCATATCGTTTATCCATTCAGCCTTTTCGTTATGCTTTTTCGGTTGCTATATTTTCGTCCAAAATTGCTCGGTTTCTTTAGCTTCTGGTTGTTGGTATGTTTTTGTGTCATGCCCTCCCAATTGTTGATCGAATTTTCTTTCATTGTTTTGGAATGTCCTGTTTTGTCTGTATTGTTTTACCCTTTGTCGATATCTCTTTAATCTCCCTTCTTTCGCCAGAACCTTCTGGTTTATTTCCTTAAGTTGTGATGCTATTTTTTCCCGTGTCGTCTTTTCCATTCTCTTCCCACATATTCCAGGATATTTCTGTTTTACCATTTCGGCCTGTTTTCGAAGATTTTTTATCTGGGTTTCCAGTCGAACTTCCCATCCTGGTTTTGACGGTTTCTTCGTGATTTTTGTGGGGACCCCATTTTTCTCACAGACTAATTTCTCCCCTGCATAGATTAGATCATTTAACTCAGTTACATTATTTGTTGATATGTAAGGTATTATTTGATTTATTTTGTTTGTTTCAGTTTTAAGTGTTCTCCGTTCTATGTTTCTTATTGATGGAAGGATGGTCTTCACACTGTATGTTCAAATTTAAACTTCATGTTCAATTCCCAGTTGATCCCCTACCCCACGCAATCGTATCTGGTCTTATACTCCTTTTGCATAATGTACTCTAATCCTCATGATTTCTGAGGAGACTGATGCGTTAACTGTTGAATGTAGGTTTAAACTGTAATCATAATATGAATTTTTAAATATTTTATTGCTCTGGAAGCGGCACCCACAAAGCAGCAACATTTCCCCACACACTTCCTATCTCCCTAATATTCCAAGTAAGACGAACAAACTTGCTGGAAACTGACGGGAGAAATAATGACAAATTCATAAGAGACGTTGTCTAATGAACTACTACACATGAACACACCATACTTGATCGATCAGCTAAAACTTACATTCACCTGGTCTCTTTGGATACTGAATGACGTCAAGAAGACTTTCCAAAACTGATGGCCGGTAGGGAATGATGGCGAAACGGTACGGTTTGACGATGTTGCAGCGATAAAAACAGGATACATCGAACTATTTTTTGTGTGCTTTTCGTAAAATCCAACATATAAAAATTTAATGATAGTCGATGAGTCATGAACATTTAGAGTCATTTGTTAATCACAGCTCGCTCAACAAAGATAAACACAACATAATTTTTCAAAGTTTTGAATTTTGGAGACATGAAAAAAATGAATAGAAATCTTTTTTTCATTTTTCTTTATTGTTCAGAAATTTTCAATTAGATTTTACACAATTGCACAAAAAGGTTTCGAGTGGACAACAGTTTATCACTATAATTACATGATAAAAGAATCCTCCCTGAAAAATATAGCCTTTTAAAATTTTCAAAAACTAACGGAGGAAAATATTGTTTTGGAAGCTAATTTGTGACAATGAAAAGTTTTCTCTCTATAGCTCTATTTGGAAAGCACGTCGTGTGATGAAATAATTAGCAAACTACATTAAAAAACGGTTTCTAATGGGTTAAAGTCTCACTGAGTGCCCTATACATCTGTTCCTGAGACACAAATAAGCAAAGGAAAGTAATAAAAAAAAAAGTACCTCGAGTGGTGTAATGGTTAGCAAGCTAGATTAGCGGATGATTATTAGTCAATACAATTCTCACGGAGTACCCACTAATTATAGCTTTGAGCAACTACTAAGATAAGTTTAGTAAACAACTATCGCCATACTCGTTCTACTTATACAATGGTTTAGTTTAGTTTTATGGTGTTTCAACTATTATAGGTTATTTAAAGCCAAATCCTTTTCATACATATATATCAACTATCTGATTTCAAAACACATTTTGTTGATGATATTTTTAAACGAACTTGAGCTCTTTTTTCACTTTAATGGTTAAATGGTTTCACTTATTTCTATCAAATTCGAATAATTCTATTTACTATAAATCATTTGTTTGCACACAGTTTAACGTCTTCGAGTATTACCATGTATCACTCATAATTCAATTAAACATCAGTCATTTGTTTACAGACAGTTCAAACAGTTTTATTTCAAGCAATTCAGTTATGCATGTCGATAAATTTAAATAGTTCCAAGTATTGCTATTTATCACTTACAATTCAATTAAACATTAGTCATTTGTTTGCAAACAGTTGAATTATTAAACAGTTCTATTTTAGATAATTCAGTTTAGCATAAGTACAAAGTTAAAATGTCAAACAGTTCTCCTTGACCCATAAATATGTCCCTCTCAGGTGTTACTACTCTGGGTATGAGTCGATCTGGGTGTTATGGTAATGAAAGGATACTCTGAATTCCCCAAAGCTTCATCATCATGATAAGATTGTTTAGTGTCATATCCAGTACATTGGTCGGGTTGTGGTCTTACTGTTTTGCAGAGATGCATTCAGCGTATTTGTTGTGGCGGAATCACCTACTAATGAACTCAACCACTTACCATAAGTACCGGAAGACGTAGCAATACGAAGTACATCCAGATCGGAAAGCTAACCTCGCCCCTGCGCGGTTATACGAACCAGCTTACCGTCCTATGTTCTTGTAACCAACCTTTGTTCTTGTAAATATATATCTATACTATACCCGTGGTCTTCTGTTCTCTTTTTGACCCTTTCCCAGGGCCATAACAGTATTCTACTGCCCAAGCAGACTAGGCCAAGTTATACAATGACAAACCAATAGATTAAAACGATATTCAGTGAAATATAGTAACATTGTCATTGATATCGCTCTTAATTTCGTTCGAGGCAATATTACAGTAAAAATTGAAATGAAAAATAGATATGTTCGAAAAAGTTTTGCCATCGTATCGCGGGTTGAATAGTTCTATTATGGTACATAATTCTGATAGTTTTGAATGATAAAATTACATTTTTATCCTACACGTGTAAAACAAGTTGACCTTAAGATCTTATTAAAAACTGCTAAAATATAAAATATAATTTGCTCGTATTACATTCATAGGAATATGAGCTTTGTCTTCATTTAATTTGCGTCAACGTTATTCATATTTCTACCAAAGAACAAATAGTTGTTTCTTGTATAATAACTGTCTCCTTTTTTTTTTATCCTTTTTGGGTCCTTCAAATATCAAAATATTTCATTTTTTCTATTAACGTTATCTCCTTTCTCACAAAAACTTTTTTTCTCTCTCTCATTTTGCATCCTGTTAATATTTTGCTGACTTTTCTGTCTTTTATTCCTTTCTTCTTTTTCATCTCTTGTTCTCTTCTTCCTTTCTTTCATTTTTTTCCCGTTCTTTCTTTCTTTTATTTTTATTTTTATTTTGTTTTTTTGCTTTTATTCCATTTCCACAGAGTTTATTTCATTTTGGTCTTGTATTTCTCCTTTGTTGATTTACACTTAATTTTTTTTTTCATTTTCCTTCTCTTTCTTCTTTGTTATTTTTCTAGTTTTTTTATTTTCTTCTAAATCGGTATTTTTCCCTTTCTTTTTTTTTCTTTTTATTGATATATTTTCATTTCTTTACTGCAATTCTTATTTTCATTTTTTTCCTTGATTAAAAAAAATAGACTGTTTCATGGATTGCTGCTCTCCAACTTTTCCCTCGTTTAAATCCTTCTTTCTTTGGTTTATATTTTTTCAGTTCCAAAATTTAGGGACTAGATTCCTTTTTTTCTTTTGGGTGACTGTCTGTGGACTTTTGGCCAAACCGCTGGACTGAGATTTCGTTATAGAATACAAAATCCAGTCGTCCTATTTCTTTTACATTTGGACTAATATCATATGGATAGGCACGAACACTTTATCCCCCCAGTTATAGTTAAATATTACCAGTACTGTTTTTTTCTCCAAGGATGGCTATGGCATTATATAACCAATGATATGCTGTAAAACAAAGAAAGCGAAGTAAACCAAGCCAATTTTTTTTTTCTTTTCTTACTTCATCTGAAAACAAAGTTTGTATTTTCGATTCAGTATTAAAAGGTTTACCCATCATATTTTCACGACTGTACTCATTTACTTGGCTTAATTTAGTTTGTAAGAAGTAGTAAAAAGGAAGTCGAGAGAAAGAAAGAGCTTTCTGTCTAAATGATCGTGTGATTCACTGGAAATTATAAGTAATGGATTAAACCAAAACATAATTTAGATATTTTAGGTTTTTCATACATAATATGCACCTTTTATATACATTTCTCGTTTGAATTTTATAAACTTATTATTAAATTATATATATATATATCATCATCATCATCATCATGTGGTGCTGGTAGCACGGATATCCCTGACCCTCTCTCGCCACTTTTCCCTATCGTTCATCGCCTCGGGCAGGTCTTCTGGACAACATCCTGTATCCTCACATAGTTGCTGAATGTATGTTCGTGCTGGTCGTCCTGCTTTTGCACGGCCATGTGGGGGGGGGTCCATAAGAGTACATCACTTATGAGTTCGTCCCTGCTTCTCCAGCAGTGTCCTGCATGTCTGGTTCGTCTAACTTGAATATTTTTCGTGATAGGAGGCAGGTGGCCGTACAGTTGGTGTCTTGTGGGGTGTTGCCCCCAGGACTTGTTCAAGATTGCTCGCAGCATTCTTGTGTAATTGCCGTCTAGCTTCTTCTCCAGCCGTTTTGTTAGCGTCCATGTAGTACACCCATATAGCAGTATCGATGTGACTGCTGCCTGGAAGAAACTGCGTTTCATTTTATCGGTTAGGTCTGATTTCCATATAATCGATAGCCTATTGATAGCTGTCCATGCTTTCGTTAACCTCGTCTCGATGTTCTTTTCTGTTGATGCGACGCTGCTTCCTAGGTAAGTGAATTTGTCTACTAGTTTAAGAGGGGCTCCTTCTAGAGTGGAGATGTCCCCCGTTTGATCATAGCACATATATTCCATTTTGTGTGCATTGACATAGAGGTCTATACCTGAGGCTGCTCGTTCCAAACTATGCAGTAGTGTTTCGGCTTGGTTGGGTGTATTTGCCAGTATCGCTATGTCATCGGCGTGGTCGGTAATTGTTTTTGCGGGGTACCTTCTGCTTCTTTTCTTTGTCAACTCAAAGCCGTTCTCTCTGATTTTGTCAATCTCGATGATGGTCGTTCAAATAGTTCTTAAACTCACAAAGAAAGACGAGTACTGTTGAGGATTTTGTAGTGGCAAAAACTTATCACGTCTTATATAACTTTATAAACTATTTTGCATTTTACTATTTTCATAAGAAATGATAGTGTGTTGGTACAATAAAGGTCCTCAGTAATAT